>JAILYB010000105.1:2435000-2901563 GCA_021437785.1 Rhodomyrtus psidioides
GCGCTTGCAACTCATTAGATCGGTTTTACACTCTATTCATGTGTATTGGGCCAGCATGTTCACCCTTCCAAAATCTGTCCTGAAGAAAATTGAGCAGATACTTAGACAGTTTCTTTGGAAGGGGCCGGACTTGGGTGTAGATGGAGCCAAGGTCTCTTGGAATGATATATGCCTTCCGAAAGTTGAGGGAGGATTGGGTATTCGGCGACTAGTGGATTGTAACAAGGCCTTGACTCTTAAGCATATCTGGATTCTTTTCACTGATAAAGAGTCGCTATGGTGTAAGTGGATTCATTCTACTTTCTTGAAAAATGTAAACTTTTGGGTAGCTTCTAGGCCTACATTCTGCTCTTGGGCTTGGAAGAAAATATTGGACCTCCGTCCCGAATTCTACTTGCAGTTTAGATGGAGGATTGGAAATGGTTACATCACCTCTTTCTGGTTTGATCATTGGCCTGACAGAGGTCCTTTGTATATGTTATTTACTCACGGGGATATATACCGCTCAAAAATCCCTCGAGATACATCAGTTCGATCCTTCTTTGATTCGGTGTGGCAGGGCTCGGCTATTCTTGATATTATTATGGGTTGGCTTGACTCTGTCCCTCACTTTGTGGAAGATAGGTCGGACAAACTCATATGGCAGTCTCATTCCTGGAGAACTTTCTCGGTGGCCTCTGCTTGGGATTTTATCAGAAGTAGAAGACCGGTTGTGTTTTGGCATTCATTTATATGGGATCGTATTCATTCTCCTCGGCACACTTTCCTTTTATGGTTAGTAACTCTGAACCGCCTCCCTACTCAGGTGCTTTTACTTCATTATCGTATAATAGAGGAAGTGGATGGGGTTTGTGTATTTTGTAAATGTAGACCAGACTCGATTGACCATCTGTTTTTTGGTTGTTCTGTAACGGGTAGTATAGCTTTAATTTGGGCTTCCAAATGTAATTTATCTTGGCGTAACCAGCCATGGCTTGATCATTTACGTTGGGCTTTGCAACACCTAAATGGTCAATCCCTTCCTCATCGGCTAGCTAGATTTTCTTTTGGTGCCTTATGTCATATCATTTGGACGGAGAGAAATCACATCTTGTTTAGACGGAAGCCTCTCTTTGTGCCGAGTATCGTCAAGCATCTCATTAAGGTAGTCAGGGACAAAGCTCTAACGCTTGGCCACTTTGAAGACAATCCTGGAAATAGGCGCGTGCAAAGGAATTGGGGGTTGTCCCAATCCATATTTGAAGACCGTCCTGGCGCCTCATAGTGTATTTCTGGTTAGTTGAAAGTTTGGGCTCTTGTTTGGCTATGTTTTTTTGTTGGCTGCTTATCTTGCCCTTCTTTACCCTCCGCTAGCTAGCTATTCCCCTTGTTGGGCTCGTTTTCTCTATTTTGCTTGTATCTTACAACCGAAGCACCGTTGAACCCTCATTAGGCATCTTCGGTGCCATTGTTGGTTCATGGTTTTTGTGCTTGGTTCTCTTTTGTATCTAGCCATTTGGAAGGTTTCAATACATACTTACCTTACCCAAAAAAAGAAGATCATTGGTCATGGCTGATGCAAATATTGCGTGATATTTAGGCAATTTTATATTTTTAATGGTATTTTGGTAATCTTGCGTTTTTATTGTAATTAGGGTTAACACCCTATATAAGCTTGTTTCGAGGGTTTTGAGAACAGTTTTTGAATATGTTTAAGAATATACGATTTGATATCGTTTATGAGAGAACATCGATTGTTCCTCGATCTATCGATTTTGTTCTCCATCGCCTTCTTTCTATTGTATTTGACATCATTTGGTATCAGAGCACAGGTTGCTTGAAATCAATGGTTGAACGGAATCAAGGTGGTCAAAAACAGCGTGCTCGTGGAGGCCGGGAGCGTGGAGTCATTCCTGATGCACATAAACAGCCGCGTCTGAGAGACCTGCGAGACATAGAAAAAGAATAGCTGAGAAGACAACTTCAGGATTTGAAGAAAAGACTTGCACGGGTGCATAAAAGACGAATGTATATAGAGTGACGACTTGCGCTGGCGGGTTGTACTTTCCATCCAAAAAAGATCCGATCGTCGATGAATATCCGATCGTTAATGAAAATCCGATCATTGATCAAGAACCGATGTTTGATCAAGATCCGATTTTTGATAAATATCCGATTTGTTATGAAAATCCAAATTTTGATACAGATCCGGTTGATGAAGATCCAGTCTATGATGAAGGTAGACTTCCAGTCTACGCTGAATCTGACGGAGAACAAGAGGATACGAATCCAAGCACGGCGGCAGAAGCCATTGTGTCCGCGAAGGACAGCGAGGTCGCCCTTGGCGACATTTCTCAAGTGACGGCGCAGATGCCGGCGTGGGAGTGGGACAACTGGGATTTCGCCGCATTTAAGGATGTTAATTATGTTTTTGCTGCAAAGCGACTATTATCTGATGGAGAGGATGGCTTGAAGAAATCTCAACCTCAATGGGTAGATTGGCGACGGAAAAGAGAACCGGTTTTGGGATTTGGAATTTTAGGTAGCGATCTCTCTTTACCAACTTCTGACAATGATGAATATGGTTGCTTCACACTTATCAGGTTGATGTCCTCTGGGAAGCTTGAATATCAAAGATACTGCGCGCCTTGGGACATCGCAAGTTGCAAAATTGATGTCAAACTCTCATTCGTGGATAATGGTCTGTGGTCAGCGGTGGAAGAGGGTTACAAGTTTTCCAAAAGATTCAAGTATCTGCAACTTGACTACCTCTATAGTTTTTTAAAGGGCAATCTTGCTTCAGTGCTAGAAGCAAAAATTGAAAAGACTTCTAATTGCCGCAAAGAAAAGAAATCTTTTGACCCCGCTTGTCACATAGCTTTGTGTAAAGTGCACAAGGCTTCTAGTTTCCAACTCAGATCACCTTCAACATTGTCTTTTGACGACATTCGTTCGCGGAATATAATTGGTGCGATTATATCGAGGAAAAAGTATGCAGGCTTGTCTACGGAGCTTTTACTTTTAGCATTTTCCGGCTACTCAGAATTACTTGAGGTACTTTTGGCCCTTGCAAAAGCTTTGAAGAATCCAATTGAGTTGAATGGGTTAAAGAAGGCACAATTAAGAGATGGTGCAGCTATTGTACAATATCTTGTGTGGTTGGATGAGCAGATGCAAGAAAACTATCATGCTTCTGGTTACTTTGTGGATGAAAGTGAAACAAGCGAGCAAGGAAGTTCTCTACACTTTGAACTGTGTTTTTTAATGAATAAGCTTGAAGATGTGTTTTCAGAGAATTTTTTGGGGCTCAAGCTGATATATTATTTGATTCGTTGGAGAGGCCATCCCAGATGGTTTTCAAATGATAAGGCACAACAAGATTTGAGGACAAATCTTTTTCTTAGCATGGGAGAATGATGCAAATATTGCGTGATATTTAGGCATTTTTTATTTTTAGGCAATTTTTTATTTTTAATGGTATTTTGGTAATCTTACATTTTTATTGTAATTAGGGTTAATACCCTATATAAGCTTGTTTCGAGAGTTTTGAGAGCAGTTTTTGAATATTTTTAAGAATATACGATTTGATATCGTTTATAAGAGAACATCGATTGTTCCTCGATCTATCGATTTGTTCTTCATTGCCTTCTTTCTATTGTATTCGGCATCAGGGGCCATGAGCGCAGTGGTCTCTATTACCTGGAGATTCCTACCGGATCTGCCTTTCTTTCTACTGAAACGTTTTCACCTCATCTTTGGCACGCCCGCTTAGGACATCCATCTTAGTCAGTTTTATCTACTTTGCAACAGACTTTAAGCTTTATTCCAGCAAAACAATTAAATCCATGTGATGCTTGTCATTTATCCAAGCAAACGCGTCTATCTTTTCCGTCTAGCACCATTACCTCTTTACATCCTTTTGAGCTCATTCATGTTGACATTTGGGGACCGTATTCTCATTTTACACATAAGACGCGTCGTTATTTTTATATCTATTGTTGATGATTATTCGCACTACACTTGGATTTTTTTGCTTACATTTAAGTCTGATGCAATTGATTCTCTGATTCGTTTCTTTGCATTTGTTGAAACTCAATTTCAAACTAAAGTACAAAATGTTCAATCTGATAATGGGACAGAGTTTCTTTCCTCTTGCTTACAAGAATTTTTTTTTTCACTCACGGTATTCATTATCAGCGCAGTTGCCCTCACACTCCTCAGCAAAATGGAATTGTTGAGCATAAGCATCGTCACTTGCTCAATGTTGCTCGTGCCTTGCGTTTTCATTCTGGACTGCCTATTCATTTTTGGGTGGATTGTGTTTTAACCGCTACTCATCTCATTAATAGACTACCAAGTTATCTCCTCCATAATAAAACCCCCTATGAACTTCTCTATGGCAAACTACCTTCATATTCTCATCTTCGTGTTTTTGGCTCATTATGTTATGCTTCTATCGGGCATCTTCACTCCGATAAATTTGGTCCTCGAGCTCATAGATGTGTTCTAATCGGTTATCCCACAAACCACAAAGGATACCGTCTATATGACCTCTAAGACCAAATAACTTTTACTAGTCGCAACGTCATTTTCTATGAATAAGATTTCTCTTTTCGTCAAACCATCGACCATACCATATCCAAACAAAATCCAGTAATTCCAATGCCTATACCTGACCTTGGTGAAACATCCAACCCAATGCTTGCACCAACCTCCTAATCTCATCTTCCTGCACCCATGGCAGCACCATCACCCACAGAACCCGCAACCGTGCATCGGCCATCTCGGCAACGCCATCCACCCAGATATCTTCGAGACTATCACTACGCAGTTGTGGTCTCTGATCAATCATATTCAGATTCTAAGGTAACTGAATCAGATACTCTTTACCCTTTATCGAACGGCTTATCATACTTGCGATTTTCACCCACTCGCCGTGCTTTTTTAGCCTCCATATCTTCTGACCAGGAACCTGAATCTTATGATGCTGCGTGTCTATCTCCCAAGTAGTGGGAGGCCATGTCTTTTGAGATAAAGGCCCTTGAACAGAATGACACTTGGGATATTATTTCTCTTCCTCCTAGCAAACATCCCATCGGATGTAAATGGGTTTACCGCATCAAATATAATTCTGATGGCACCATCGAGCGCTACAAAGCCCGGCTTGTTGCAAAGGGTCATACTCAAACAGAGGGCATTGATTACCATGACACCTTTGTGCCTGTTGCTAAAATGGTAACTATTTGTACTTTATTAGCTATTGCTTCGATTCGTCATTGGCCTTTTTACCAATTAGATGTAAATAACGCTTTTTCGATCTTGACGAAGAGGTTTACATGAGGTTTCCACTGGGTTTTCATAATAAGGGGGAGAACTTAGTCAGTCGACTTAAGAAATCACTCTATGGTCTTAAACATGCTTCAAGGAAATGGTTTGCTAAATTCTCTTCTGCGCTGCTTGATGTTGGTTTTCAACAGTCTAAGGTATATTATTCACTTTTTACATTGATCCGCGGCTCTCTCTTGACCATTGTCCTTGTTTATATTGATGATTTGGTGATCACAGGTGATGATGAAGTTATGATTCAACTTCTGAAGAGACTTATTGACACACAATTCCGCATTAAGGACTAGGGTACTCTCAAATACTTCTTGGGAATTGAAGTTTCTCGTTCCAAGTCTGGGATTTTCTTGTCAAAAAGTACATATGCTCTTGATATTTTGTCTGACGTTGGTCTTCTTGGAGGACGTCTTGTTGATACTCCGATGGAACCTAATATACAATTTTCGGGCTCGTCTCCAGCTCTTAAAGATCCAAGTTCATATCAACGACTTATTGGTAGATTATTATATCTTACAGTAACTCGTCCAGATTTACTCTTTGCAGTGCAACATCTCAGTCAATTTATGCACTATCCCAATGAAGACCATTGGAATGCCGCTCTTCGTATTGTGCGATATCTCAAGCATGATCCCGGCACTGGTTTATTTTTTCCATTTGATTCTCCTCTCAAACTTAATGGTTATACAGATTCTAATTGGGCATCTTGTTCTACATCCCGACGATCTGTTTCTGGTTACTGCATGTTTCTTGGTTCTAGTCCCATCTCATGGCGTTCCAAGAAACAAACCATTGTTGCCCGTTCCTTAGTAGAAGCTGAATATCGTGCTATGGTGTCTGCTGCATGCGAAATCACATGGCTTCACATGCTTCTCTTAGATCTCCACATCAGCACTACCACCGCTGATCTATTTTGTGATAATAAAGCGGCCATCCACATCGCCACTAATCCTGTCTTCCATGAACGCACTAAACATATCGAGATTGATTGTCACTTGGTTCGTGAGAAAATTTAAAATGGAACTTTGCGTACTCTTCATGTTCCCAGTCACTCCTAACTTGCGGATTTGTTCACGAAGCCGGTTACACGTGATTTATTTTGTAATTTTAAGCACAAGTTGTTGACATGTTTACATTCCCCAACTTGAGGGAGAGTATTGATAGATTAGATTTATACTTAAGGGTATAATTGTCATTGTATTGTTTTAGCCCTAAACCCTAGGTATATATTGTAAATTACTTCATCAATGCAAAGCACGTTTGCTCAATCTCTACATATTTTGTCAATTGGTTTCGGACAGATTCATGCTCAATAGGAGAAAATAACAGGGAGGGGAAAAAAATTAAGTAGCAACTTAATGGAAAGCAAAATGTATCAAGAGTCATCAAATATTTAATTCTTTCGTTAGAGGGGTCCTTTGCAAATTTTTTCGTAATCATCTCAAAACGAGGCTATCGTTATATCGACAGAAAAGCAAGGAGATGACGGTAAAGTAGACAATAACTCAAGCGAGGGGGAGTCATAGGGGTCATGGGAGTGATATTGCTTCGACTAGAGAGTGGCAAAAGTGTTTCCTAGCTCGGCACAATCTTATAAATACTTGCATCAATAATGTATTACCTTCTTAAATGTCGTCGCACAACTGCGAGTGACTTGCCTTTGATCAGATCGATAAGGTAAGAAAACCTCGACGTCAATTACCGTTGCCGTGCAATGCAACCTAAAGAGTCAAAAGGGTCAAATCGGATGGTGAGTTTGGTACCGAGTGCCCTTTTACGTGACTTTCCCTTTCACCCGTGGTTATTTTCTTACGAACTATCATTGAAGGAAGGAAACATCATGTGTAGACTCGGTCTTCCTCCGGCGACAAAACCTTAAAGTTGAACAAGATGGAATCGCATGCTTAGGGCACGAGCTATGCTGATTTTCATCTTGTTCCATTTTCTGATTTGGTAAAATGTGTAGATGTCTCCGGTTCAAACCCAATCCGAGCATCCAAGTTAATCGAAGTGGCCCATTGTCCATGAGCCAATTGGTTATCCAATCCACCATCACCTCTTGAGAATCTCTTATGTTCAGAAACTCATATGTCTTCTCTTTTTCACAAAATTAATTGAATTTAATTACTTTTTTTATCCCAAAAAGAAAAGAAAAAAGAACCCCAATCCGAGCGTAGTGTTTGTATGGCTGTCGGTTGAGAAGAAATTGTCCCTCCCCAATAAAGTATAGATAGCTTATCTTTGACTAGATGTAAGTGAACTACTCAACATTATCATCTCGCTCCATCATCGGGAAAATTACCAAAAAAGTCCTAAACATATTACAATTGTGCTAATTCGATCCTAAACTTTTTTTTGGGGCCTATTTAGTCCTAAACTTTTTTGCAATTGCGTCAATTCAGTCCATCCGGCAAGTTTTGGCTGGCCGGCGCTGACGTGGACGCCGGCCGGCTGGCGACATAATATTTTCTAATATTTTATTTTTATTTTCGTTTTCATTTTTTTTCTTTTCCCTTTCTTTTTTTCTTTTTTTTCCTCTACTGTTGTTCTTCCCCAGACTGTTCTGCTTCCTCCTGATGAAGAGGACGATGACCATGAATGGTCTCGCGTGAAGATGACGACGACCAGGAATGATCTCGCTTGAGTATTCGATCATCAAATCACGCATTTATCTAATAATCCGAACTTCTAAAATAGCCGGCACAGTACTCTTGAAAAGAAGATTATCGTCTTTATCATCGGTAAGACTATTTCATTGCAAAGCAACAAGAGGAACAAAGTGAAGAAAGCGTCGACTTTGATGGCAAGATTTCAGTGAAATCCCTCATTCGATTTAGGAGCTCCTCGCGTTTACGTTCTGAGAAAGTTCACTCGGAGTTACTTCTCAACTTTGTCGCGATAAAACTCGAATCGAGTATCTAAAGGAATTAAGTAGGCTATTGTGCGATAGTATTTGTCTCAATATTCCAGTGCTATTTTACTACACTACTAGGTGAATAATTTCAAGTAGAAGTTTTAGTTAGTACTTTGTGTTTTCTGTAGTTTGCAAATGTATTAAACATCCAAGATTGCAATTCTTAGCATCAAAGCTTTATGCATCACGCTGGGATAGATCACGATTGAAGTTTTCCTTCCTGGGGGAGGGAAAGAAAGCCTGAGCAACGTTGATCAGCTGTCATTCTTGTCACTTGGATAGTTGGGACTTGTTAGTAGGGGTGAGCATGGGTACAGGGTAGAACCGGGAACCGGAGAACCGACCCTGCGGTTCCCGGTTCGGTTCCCGGTTCTGGCAAATGAGGGTCCGGTTCTCGGTTCCCATTTATAGGAACCGCCGGTTCTGGTTCCGGTTCCCGGTTATATCCTAGAACCGAACCGGAACCGGAACCGGAATATATATACAGACGTTATAAAGTTCCAAACCCTAATTTGCCTTTTTATTTGAGCTTCTGTTCGCTTTTCTCCCTCAGGTCGAAGCCGATCGTCAATCTCCTCTACCTCTACCACGCGAGCGCGGCTTTACCTTTGTTGTGACGAGACGATCGTCAATCTCCCACACCCTCGACCTCGAGTGGAGCGGTCATCCTTGGAGTCCGACGCTTTGCTCCCTCGATCAGATCAGAGACGTTCATCGGATGAGATGTGCTCCTGGCAGTCGTTGAAGCCTTTCTGTAGATCTCTCTCTCTTGTTGCTTTCCTCTCTATCTGGTAATCATGGGGTACCGATTTTTTTTTATTTGTTGATCGTTCTGAGGTTTTCCTTACTGTTTGCAGATCGGAACGTCTTCTGTTGACTCTAGCCCTTATTTTCCAGTTCTTCGTGCTCTGCCTCCTTGGGTAAGTTCGAAGAGAACATCTTCAATTGGCTTCGAATAGAGAAATCTTTTTAGGGTTATTTTTCTATGGTTGTTTGTCTCTTCTTTTCAGTTCTTCGTGCTCGTCCTCTGATGACTAACTTGCTCTGTTTAGTGTTTTGATGCAAGGAAAAAAAATGCTTGTTTCTGAAAAAGAAACCATTTTGTGTAGTTCGAACTCTATTATCACTGACAATGGCCATAGAGTGTGCTATCACTGCAAATTGTCTACTACTGTTGCTAAATGTTTAATCACCTTTGCAGAATCCAACTAGCCTCACTTATTGTCCGTGGTTTTTTTGCTTCTGGTGCTGCGATATTTAACGTAATTACTCTGCATCTTCTATCGCAGGATTCTCAGAAAGCATCTATAGATCATGGTAGAGGGATTGACGCAGCACAAGAGGATAATGCATCTCTAAAGGTGACTGAAGCTTGAAATTCAACACTGTCATGCATTTTGATCAACAGATTGGCATATTAAGCTCCGTTCATGTGGTTCTTACAGGTCTCTGATGTGAATTCTATGATGACAGATGAACAGAATGTGAAAATGGAGCAAAACAATATGAACAAACCATCTGAGCAAATATTCCCCAAGTAGATTGTCCATTGTTGGTGATTGACTTGTAATGCTTCTGTGGCTAATACTTAAAGCTTATGATATGGAAACATAGGCTCTTTTTTGTATGAACTATTATTCTAAATTAAACCTCAGCAAATACTGTTTCCTGGTGTTCTATACATGCAGACATTCGTGTAAAGTAGACACTTGACAGTTAAGCTATTGAACTCCCAATACAGTTCATTAGATTTTAGTACATCAGGTCGTGTTCTTGATGGTTTTCGAAGTTCTCTGACTCCTAAAGTTGTGGAAGCTTTGCTTTGCACTAATTTGTTGTTTCGTTTGGTTTTAGGTGGTTAGAATTCAGGTTGTGTGCGATCGAAAGGAGCTCGTTGCAACCTGTTTGCAACTGGAAAGCCTTGGGATTTTTGCAGTGGAAACTGGAAAGGCTTCAATGGCCATTTTGTGACTTTTTTAAGTTTGTCTATGGTTTCCATGTAATGTTTAGAGTGTAGACCTATTTCTGCGTTTTTTCTACTCTTGGCTTTAGTTTTTATATGAACTTTCATTTAGAGTGAATCCATTTCTCAGGATTTGAAGAAGGAATTTCCAAGGTAATGAATGATATTCATGTAAATGTCTATGTAGCCAGCTTTGTCTTCATCTTTTCCAATTTACAGGTTTTGAGTCGTTGACACAGCTGTCTTCATCTTTTCCATCTGGGTTTGATCTTTTTATAGCAAGGCATCCGTATGTCCTTGCCTTTTTTTAGTTCCATCTAGAGCTCGTTGCAACCTGGTAGTGGTTGCAACTGGAAAGGCTTAGGATTTTGGCGAAACTGGAAAGGCTTCAGTGGATAGTGGCCATTTTTTTACTTTTAAGTTTGACTATTTCATCGTTATTCATAACCAGGCAGCAGTTTCCGCAGGTAGCAGTTTTCGCGAGTTTCTTTTTCTTTTTTTGTACTTTGGAATTTGGATGATTAAGTGCAGGTTCTCGGGTACCCTGGAACCGGATCCGGAACCGGTGATAGGGTAGGTTCTAGGTTCCACAGTGTGGCGGGTAGGTTCCAGGTTCCAAAAAATGAGGAACCTGTACTAGCGGGTAGGTTCCAGGTTCCAGGTGGAACCTACCCGGAACCTGGAACCGCTCACCCCTACTTGTTAGGATTAAATGCACAAACACAACGAAAAAAAAAACACGAGAAAAAAAAATCGAGACAAAAGATTTTTCGATATTCACCCTTAGATTAGGGATATATCCAGTGGAGGATTTCATTATAATTAGTATTTTTTTTACCATGTTGTGACAATCCTTAATTACCGGAGATTAAAAAAAAAACATATGTAGGCGACACAATAATTATTCATGGATCCAAATAAAAAATATCAATAAAGAAATGAATTCAAACTATAAAAGTCATCTCCCGTTGAAATTTTCGTGCATCCCTATCGATGGGATGGGACTGTAACCATAAACCCCACCCCCCCAACAGGGCACTTGTGTCCCCCGGCAGAAACAGACTGCTAGCCACGACTTTGGAGTCAATTGAATTTGGCATCATCTATCTATCTATCTCTCTATCTATCTGATAATCGACACATGTGCTTCTTATTGACTCTGCAACGACTTGGAGTCAACATGCCAGCCAACGAGGTCTTCACTCTTCACACCTTATAGGATGATGCTGCCAGGCAATGGGCCGGCCTTCGACCCCCCAAAAAATAAAAACAGAGACCTGCCAGCCAACGAGGTTTTCACGCCTCAGCAGAATGGGGTGGCGAATCGCATGAACCGAACACTTTTAGAAAGAGCTAGATGTATGCTTTCTAATGCCGGACTTGATAAAGATTTCTGGGCTGAAGCCGTGAACACGACATATTATTTGGTAAATCGTTCTTCTTCTACTGCAATTGAATATAAGACTCCAAACGAGGTATGGTATGGTAAACCTTCTGATTATTCTGTATTGAAAGTATTTGGATGTTCCGTTTAGTATCATGTAAAAGATGGTAAGCTTGAACCTAGAGCCAAGAAAGGTATTTTTATTGGTTATGCAGATGGGGTTAAGGGATATAGATTGTGGTGTTCTGACCCCCAGTCACCAAAGTTTATAATCAGTAGGGATATTACTTTTGATGAAAATTTTATACTAGATCAAAGAAAAGTTATTGAGTTTATAGATATTCAGGAAGAGAATATAGCGAAAGAGGTTGAGTTTAGAGTAAAGCATCCACAAAGAACCTCTGAAGACATTCTTATTCAGCTAGAAAGTGACAGTGAGCAACAAGGCTCAGATTCGATTAAAGAAGAAGTAGAAGAAGCTGAACAATCTCAGACTTTAACTGCAAGGCGAGCTAAAAGACAAATTACGCATTTTATCTAATAATCCGAACTTCTAAAATAGCCGGCACAGTACTCTTGAAAAGAAGATTATCCTCTTTATCATCGGTAAGATTATTTCATTGCAAAGCAACTAGAGGAACAAAGTGAAGAAAGCGTCGACTTTGATGGCAAGATATCAGTGAAATCCCTCATTCAATTTAGGAGCTCCTCAGGTTTACATTCCGAGTACTTCTCGACATTGTCGCGATAAAACTTGAATCGAGTATCTAAAGGAAGTAGGCTATGGTGCGAGAGTTTTGGTCTCGATATTCCAGTGGTATTTTACTACACTACTAGGTAAATAATTTCAAGTAGAAGTTTTAGTTAGTGCTATATGTTTTCTGTAGTTTGCCAATGTATTACTCATCCAAGATTGCAATTCTTGGCGTCAAAGCTTTATGCATCATGCTTGGATAGATGACGCTTGGAGTTTTCCTTCCGCCAAGGGGGGGGGGGGGGGGGATGGGGGATGTTGATGAGCTGTCATTCTTGTCACTTGGATAGTTGGACTTGTTAGGATTAAATGCACAAACACAACGAAATAAAAAATAAATACGAGAAAGAAAAATCAAGATATAAGATTTATCGCTATTCACCCATAGATTAGATATATATCCAGCGAATGATTCCATTATAATTAGTATTTTTTTATCATTTTGTGACAATTCTTAATTACAAGAGATTAAAATAAAATCATATGTAGGCAACACAATAATTATTCATGAATCCAAATTTATATTATCAATTGAAAAAAATAAATTCAAACTATAAAAATCAGCGTCCCGTTGAAATTTTCGTACCTCCCCTATCGATGGGACGGGAGTGTAACCACACCCCCCAACAGGGCTCGTGTAATGTGCTTCTTTATTGACTCTGCAACGACTTGGAGTCAATATGCCAGCCAACGAGGTCTTCACACCTCATAGGATGACGCTGCCACCTGCCAGGCAATGGCATGGTTTGTCACTCTGCCGACCAACGACGTCTTTCCACCGCATCTGATAACGAGGACAACCGCTCGAAATCGCGATTTGTCAATGGATCGGGTGAATTTAATCATAAATCTATTATCGACTATATTGATAAATTGTTAAAAATTTTAGAACAAAATTGACGCGATAAAAAAAATTAAATTTACATAATTGAAAATATTATGATTGAACCGACACCAATATAATAAGTTTAGGAATTTTGAGACGATTTTTCCTATGATAATGCTATGATTAGTTATAGTAATGTCTTTTATTCGCATCACAGTAAACTCTTGGGATCTTTTTTATTAATATGTTAGTTTTATCATAGATCGTAACGTGTTACACAAATCTCCTTAAATTTCTCTTCTCTCTCTCACTTTCTGGGCCGGCAATGTTAATGGAAGTAACTTGTTAGGTTCATGTCGAGCATAGGATAAACTTAACATGATCAATTCTTAGTTCGTGACCTTACTACATTATAAATAGCCACCTGACGGGGGAAGCAAGAAGTGCCAAGCCAAAACTACAGAAATACCTCTCCAACGTTAATAATGGGGAAGGTCTTTCTTCTTGTGTTCGCTCTCTTGACCTCCTTCGCTCTTCTCTTCCTTCCTTCCGCCGAAGCTCGAGCACTCCTTCAGAAAGGTGAACTCTCTCTCTCTCTCTCTCTCCATCATCTGAAAACCTCTGTGTATTGGTTGAAGAAGTAAAATTGGAACTTTTCCCTGATAATGTAAGCAGGACCAATAGAGACGGTGCCGCCATGCGGGCGACATGGGCCCAAAGATGCACCGTGCCGACTGCCATCATCCCTGGCAAGGTGTGGTCCCCTTCACCATTGCCCTCCGCACGGTCCGCCGGCTAGCCCGATGGGGCCGTGAGATTATCGAGCTAAATTAAACTGCTTATGACAGCCGAATCGTATCGTAATATGAAGTGTTTTGGCGACACTGTCATCGCGACCGAATAAAGGAGTTGCGTGAAGTCGATTATTCGATGGAGACTCAGTTTCCACACCCAAAATATCCAGGGATGAATGCTATGCAGGATGATGTATGTTGAGGTGAATACGGAAATGAAAGAATCGTTTAGTTTAAGGATTGTATCTTTCGAGGGAAAAGTAAAAAAGGGATGGAGATAGGGCCTGTCTCAGGTTTCATCTTCTCTTCCAAAATTCCAATGTAATGAAATTGTCTGGATGTAAATGCAATGGTGTGCTTTTGCTGCAATCAACTATTGCCCAACAAATTTATTAGAGTATTTAAAACGCTAAAACGCAAATTTATTTGATGGTTTTAATTTTCAGACGGACAATATTCTTCAAGATATGTGTGCGTGTATGAGCGACAATTTCATTGCAAAGATGCGTGCAGTAGGACTAAGCTTAACACCGTGGGATTCAGACGGACAATATTCTTCAAGATGCACATATATATAGAGCGAGACAATTTCAATGCAAAGATGCATGCAGTAGGACTAAGCTTAGCATCGTAGGATGGCATGGCGGAGCGACAAAGAGGGCATGACTCCCAAAGCTCCGAGCAGGGCTCGAAGCTCCTCACCTGCCCGGCAAGGTCCGAGGCCATCATGTCGTCCAACTGCATAACCGCCGCAACCAGTACTTGGATACCCGGGGCCGAACCTCTTCCATTCAGTGACGCCGCGATCTCTCTTTATAAAAAAGAGAGGAAAAGGAAAGAAGGGTTCGCGGGAAAAAAAAAAATACATTTGGTTCTAAAAGAAGCATGTTACTTCTCCGAGAATCAGAAATTTTGTTTTTCTGGCAAATTCTGTCCATTAACATTCAATATTTCCACATAACACTCGACGAAGAAGTCTTTGTTCTCTGTTCTTGAAGGCATATCAATCTAGTCCTAAACTTATTATACGGCAATCAATTTAGTCCCAAATCTTTCGAGAATTCGTCAATTTAGTTCTAAATCTTTTGAAATTTTCCACCTGTTATTTTGGATAATTGCCCGAAAGGACTACATCAATGAATTGGCGGCAGGTTCAAGATTAAATAGACAAAATATAAAAAAGAATTTAGATTAAATCGGCACAATTGAGAGGTTTTAGGACTAAACTGGCAAATCGTCAAAAGATCTAGAATTAAATTTGCTTAATTGAAAGGCTCATGACCGAATTGACCGTTGTACAATAGGTTTATGACTTTTTGGACAACACTAATGGCATGGTTACTTATAGCAAATGTGTATTATTTCCATCATAAAATTCCATGATGGTCTTGGTAAAGGTAAGAGAGGGTCGACTTTGACGGCAAGATTTTAGTGAAATCCCTCGTTCAATTTAGGGGCTCCTCAGGTTTACGTTCCTGGAAAGTTCGCTCGGAGTTACTTCTCGACATTGTCGCGATAAAACTTGAATAGAGTATCTAAAAGGAAGTAGGGCTATCGTGCGATAGTTTTTGTCTCAATATTCCAGTGGTATTCTACTACACTACTAGGTAAATAATTTCAAGCTGAAGTTTTAGTTAGTACTAATATGTTTTCTGTAGTTTGCAAATGTATAACTCATCCAAGATTGCAATTCTTAGTATCAAAGCTTTATGCATCACGCTTGGATAGATCACGATTGAAGTTTTCCTTCTTGGGGCGGGAAAGAAAGACTGAGCGATGTTGATAAGTTGTCATTCTTGTCGCTTAGATAGTGTTGACACCTAAATTTTGATTTTAATAAATTCATTCATTTAAGCATAAAATGAGAGTTACTTATAATTCTCGCAAAAATAAATTCTCACGCATTGTATATTTACTTTCTGTCATGCATCGGCATTCAGTCAAAGGCGAATCGATCGAGCTTAATTTAACAGGCAACGGGACTAAAATCAATTTCGAATTTTCGATCACAAAGAGGGGATGGCCGAATTTTACATGAGTATAGGCTCAATTCGAATTCATCTCGGTCCATTTTAATCCTTTTAAATGAAAGGCTTTTAATTAATTATATCTGGCCTAATAAGATTACCCAAAATCAGAAATTACAATCATGCGGACGTTATCTCGTCAGAAATCCTTTAATTCAACGACCAGGATTAAATCTGAAGACATTACCCTGATATTCTCTTTATATACATCACGTGAGCCTAGGGTAAAGGGGAGGAAGCCAGAAAAATTCTGGACACACTTTCTCTCTCGCCGCTCTCTACCTCTCGATCTCTCTCTCGCCGATCACTATCTCCACACCCCAGCTCGCACAGCTCTTCTGCTCCCCCAGCTCGCATAGCTGCCACTTCTGCTCCGTTGTTGCTGCCGCTTTTACTTCGCACCATCGCCTGCTCGTTGTCCTCGAAGGCCGCCTCTGCCCGTCGCCCATCCTTGCTCCCTGTCTCACGTCACCGCCGCCTTCATCTTGCTTCCGCCTCTCGGTTCTGCTCTCACTTTGCCGCCACTGATCTCGAAGACCGTCGTCCCTGCATGCTGCCGACGTGCTCCCGCCGACGCTGCTATCCGGCTCCATTTTCGCATCAAACCGGTCATAATATCGCTAGGGCTTTAAGGTAATATTCCCACCCTTTGAGGATTAATTCAGGGATGTCTGTTGGGTGACGTTCTTATTGATTTGCTGCTGTTTATATCCGAAAACATCTTATTTTTGCATGTTTCATATCATTATCTCATGTCGAATTCCGTCAGGGCTTAACGAGTGAATCCTTGAATTTTATGGTGGCCGTTTTGCATTTTTTAGATGCCAAAGATCGAACTCTTTTCCGAAATTCAAGAACAGCTTTTTGAGCTAAACTGTCAAAACCTAATTTTTATCGAAAAAAAAATCTTGGATTTAGTCAATCTAACATATCGCCTCTTAGGTCCGATTTGCTATCTCCAAAAGGCCAATTTTTAATTCGAAATGCAGAAATTTTTGGAAAATTTGAAAAGGGAATGATGGTCGTGATCTTGTCGATTTCTTTCTTTATCTTGCCGTGAATATCGTTGATGGATTGCTATCTTGATTGGTTTTTGCCATATTCTAAAAATTCCTGAAGATTTTAATAAGATATGATTTTCTAGAAATCCTATCTACTTAAATTTTTAGGGAGATAAGGTTTCCAAGAAACCTTATCTCATCAAATCGTAAGCATATAAATCAAGATAATGAAATCGTTAGGATATCCTCATTGACCAAAAATTTGAGAGAAAAGAACAAAAATCACATCCATGCATATCTTGTCTTCTTTCATGTAGATTAGATAGCATATTTTAGGCATATCATATTTTATTGTATTCCATTTTTTCGAATATCATCCATTGCATTCAGTATTTTCAAAATATCCTCGCATATCTTTAAGTTATATCATATATCATGCGTCTTTCATTGTTGAAAATTAAAAAAGAAAAAAGATAAAAAAAAACTCCTTTCATGGCCTTGTATCTTATCTCATGCCATCAATTTTCGAGAATTACATATTCATGCATTGCATCTAAAAAGCGAAAATCCCAAAAAAGAAACTCCATCTTCTGATGACCAATTTATATCTTATATTATTAAGGTACCGAAAGGGCATTAGTTTTAATTAACTAGTGTAATCAAGTCCCCGAATCCACAATCTCTGGTTCGTAGAAATAAAATAGCTCTCCTGCTATTTTATTTAGGTTTCTAATCAACCTACCAAAAATGATTAGTGGTGGCTCCAAGTTGTAATTTGGTAGGACTTGAGAGAGTCCGTATTAATTTAGTTGTTAAAATTAACCTGATAATTCATTAGCCTAGAAATTCATGAATTTTTAGGTCACGACAGATAGTTGGACTTGTTAGGATTAAATGCACAAACAGAACGAAATAAAAAATAAGCACGAGAAAGACAAATCGAGATACAAGATTTATCGCTATTCGCCCTTACATTAAGGATATATTCAGCGGATGATTCCATTATAATTAGTGTTTTTTATCATTTTGTGACAATTTTTAATTACCAGAGATTAAAATAAAATCATATGTAGGCGATAATAGTTATTTATGGATCTAAATTCAAATTATCAATAAAAAAAATGAGATCAAATTTTAAAAGTCATATCCCGTTGAAAGTTTCGTGTCCCCCGGCAGAAACAGATTGCGAGCCACGACTTGGGAATCAATCGAATTTTGGCAAGTTGTAGATGATGTGATGCATCTATCTATCTATCTATCTGATAATCGGCACATGTGCTTCTTTATTGACTCTGCAACGACTTGGAGTCAACATGCCAGCCAACGAGGTCTTCACACCTCGTAGGATGATGCCGCCACCTGCCAGGCAATGGCATGGTTAGTCAACCTGCCAACCAACGACGTCTTTACACCGCATCTGATAACGAGGACAACCGCCCGAAATGGTGATTTATCAATCCAATAATAAATCTTCCCATTCTATCAATTTAATCACAAATAATTTATGGACTACATTGATAAATTGTTAAAAATTTTAGAACTAAACCGACACGATAAAAAAGTTCAAGACTAAATTGACATAATTAAAAATATTTATGATTGAACCGATCACTATACAATAAGCTTAGAAATTTCGAGATGATTTTTCCTATGATAATGCTAATAGTGTGATTAGTTATAGTAATGTCTTTTATTCACATCACAGTAAACTCTTGGGATCTTTTCTATTAATATGTTAGTTCTATCACAGATTATAACGTGTTACACATATCCCCTTTAAATTTCTCTTCTCTCTCTCACTTTTTGGGCCGGCAATGTTAATGGAAGTAACTTGTTAGGTTCATGTAAAGCATAGGATAAACTTAACATAATCAAATTCTTAGTTCGTGACCTTACTCCATTATAAATAGCCACCTGACGGGGGAAGCAAGAAGTGCCAAGCCAAAACTACAGAAATACCTCTCCAACGTTAATAATGGGGAAGGTTTTTCTTCTTGTTTTCGCTCTCTTGACCTCCTTCGCTCTTTTCTTCCTTCCTTCCTTCCGCCGAAGCTCGGGCACTCCTTCATGGCCTTGTATCTTATCTCATGCCATCAATTTTCGAGAATTACATATTCATGCATTGCATCTAAAAAGCGAAAATCCCAAAAAGAAACTCCATCTTCTGATGACCAATTTATATCTTATGTTATTAAGGTAGCGAAAGGGCATTAGTTTTAATTAACTAGTGTAATCAAGTCCTCGAATCCACAAATATGTGGTTCGTAGAAATAAAATAGTTCTCTTGCTATTTTATTTAGGTTTCTAATCAACCTACCAAAAATGATTAATGGTGGCTCCAAGTTGCAATTTGGTAGGACTTGGGAGAGTTCGTATTAGTTTAGAAGTTAAAATTAACCTGATAATTCATTAGCCTAGAAATTTAGTTTAGGTCACGACAAATACTTGGACTAGTTAGGATTAAATGCACAAACATAACGAAATAAAAAATAAGCACGAGAAAGAAAAATCGAGATACAAGGTTTATCGCTATTCACCCTTAGATTAAGGATATATTCAGCGGATGATTCCATTATAATTAGTGTTTTTTTATCATTTTGTGACAATTTTTAATTACCAGAGATTAAAATAAAATCATATGTAGGCGATAATAGTTATTTATGAATCTAAATTCAAATTATCAATAAATAAAAAATGAGATCAAATTATAAAAGTGATATCCCGTTGAAATTTTCGTGCCTCCCTATGGATGGGATGAGAGTGTAACCACACCCCGACATCAAACACGTCGGGTTTTTTTTTTCTAATTTAATATTTTTTTAAAAATATTATAAAATTAATTACTATTTGAAAATATTTACGAATTTGGGTCTCGCACGCCGGTGATAGTAGCGCGCGAGACCCGCACGCTGCTATGAACAGCGCATAGTGGATGCGCGCTGCATGGACTGCCATTTTTTTTTTTAAGTTGTTCTTAGTTGCTCGGCACTTTTGAGCGCCGAGCAACATTCCCCTTTTTTTTTAACTATTTTATTTTAATCATTTTTTACTTTCTTTTCCTTGTTTTCTTTTAATTTTTTCTTATTCAATTTGTTTTCATTTAATTATTTTTAAATTTTTTTCTCGTCGCTCTACTACTCCGTCGCCTCACTCGTTCGCTCGATGACGCGCCTCGATTCCGTGGCCCCGTTACCTCGGTCGTTCGTTCGTTTTTCTTTTTCCTCGTCACTCCGTGGCCCTGTTGCCTCGCTCGTTCATTCGCTCTGCTACCCCCGCCGCCTCACTCGTTCACTCGCTCGCTCTCGATGATGCGCCTTGATTCCGTGACCCCCGTTACCCCTCGCTCGTTCGCTCGCTCGCCTCGTTTTTCTTTTTCCTCATCACTCTGTGGCTCCGTTGCCTCGCTCGCTCGTTCGCGGAGTAACGAGGAAAAAGAAAAACGAACGAGCGAGCGAGGCAATGGGGCCACGGAATGACGAGAAAAAAGAAAAATGAACGAGCAAACGTCATCGATGAGGTGAAGAGGCCGCGGAGTGACGAGGAAAAAGAAAAAAAAAACAAGCGAGCGAACGAACGAGCGAGCGAGGCAACGGGGCCACGGAATCGAGGCGCGTCATCGAGCGAGGCGAGGCGAACGAGTGAGGCGACAGGATAGCAAAGCGACGAGAAATAAATTAAAAAATAATTAATTGAAAATAAATTGAATAATAAAAAAATTAAAAGAAAACAAGGAAAAGAAAGTAAAAAATAATTAAAATAAAATAGTTAAAAAAGGGAATAACTAAAAGCAACTTAAAAAAATAAAATAAAAATGGCAGTCCATGCGCGCCGCTATAAGGAGCGCGCGAGACCACCGGCACGCGAGACCTAAATTCATAAATACTTTTAAATCGTAACTAATTTTGTAAATATTTTTTTTAAAAATATTAAATTTGAAAAAAACCCAAACACGTCCAAACCCCCCCTAGACATGGCCAAATTGGACCCTGACCCGGAACCGGGCCCGTTGACCGGCCGGAACCGGCCCGTTGACCGGGTCCGCGGTTCCGAACCGGACCTTCACGAGCCGGTTCCGGTTCCGACCCGTTATTTTTAATAAAAAATAAAATAAAAAATAGAGAAAATGATAATTGCTTGAAGTGGGATTCGAACCTTTGATCTTTTAGTTGAAATAAGCACCCTAAACCACTCAACTACCTTCAATTTGATTGTTCATATTGCAAATAAATTATAAAAAATATATATGGACAAATTGAACCGGAACCGGAACCGCCGGTTCCGAACCGGAACCGCCGGTTCCGAACCGGAACCGGAAACCGCATCTTCAAAGGCCGGTTCCGATTCTAGCTTTTTTAGGAATTGGAACCGGCGGTTCCGTCGAACCGTGCATATCACACACACCCCCCCCAAATAATAATAATAAAGGGGCCCCGTGTCGCCCGGCAGAAACAGATTGCCAGCCACGACTTGGGAATCATCGAATTTTGGCGATTTGTAGATGATGTGATGCATCTATCTATCTGTCTATCTGATAATCGGCACATGTGCTTCTTTATTGACTCTACAACGACTTGGAGTCAACATGCCAGCCAACGAGGTCCTTCACACCTCGTAGGATGATGCCGCCACCTGCCAGGCAATGGCATGGTTAGTCAACCTGCCGACCAACGACGTCTTCACACCTCGTAGGATGATGCCGCCACCTGCCAGGCACTGGCATGGTTAGTCAACCTGCCGACCAACGACGTCTTCACACCTCGTAGGATGATGCCGCCCACCTGCCAGGCACTGGGATGGTTAGTCATCGGCACGACGTCTTTACACCGCATCTGATAACGAGGACAACCGCCCGAAATGGTGATTTACCAATCCAATCATAAATCTTCTCATTCTATCAATTTAATCATAAATAATTTATGGACTATATTGATAAATTGTTAAAAATTTTAGAACTAAACCGACACGATAAAAAAATTTAAGACTAAATTGACATAATTAAAAATATTTATGATTGAACCGATCACTGTACAATAAGCTTAGAAATTTCGAGATGATTTTTCTTATGATAATGCTAATAGTGTGATTAATTATAGTAATATCTTTTATTCACATCACAGTAAACTCTTGGGATCTTTTCTATTAATATGTTAGTTCTATCACAGATCGTAACGTGTTACACATATCCCCTTTAAATTTCTCTTCTCTCTCTCACTTTTTGGGCCGGCAATGTTAATGGAAGTAACTTGTTAGGTTCATGTAAAGCATAGGATAAACTTAACATAATCAAATTCTTAGTTCGTGACCTTACTCCATTATAAATAGCCACCTGACGGGGGAAGCAAGAAGTGCCAAGCCAAAACTACAGAAATACCTCTCCAACGTTAATAATGGGGAAGGTTTTTCTTCTTGTTTTCGCTCTCTTGACCTCCTTCGCTCTTTTCTTCCTTCCTTCCGCCGAAGCTCGGGCACTCCTTCAGAAAGGTGATCTCTCTCCCTTACGCCCCCCCCTCCCCCCCCCCCACCCCCCCCCCCCCCCCCCCCCCCCAATCTGAAAATCTCTGTGTATTGGCTGAAGAAGTAAAAATTGAAACTTTTTCCCTCGTAATGTAAGCAGGAACGATAGAGACGGTGCCGCTGTGTGGCGGACATGGGCCCAAAGATGCGCCGTGCCGACTGCCACCGTCCCTGGCAAGGTGCGAACGTCCCCGTTTCCATTGCCCTCCGCGAGGTCCGCTGGCTGGCCCTACGGGGCCGTGAGAGTAGCGACCTAAATTAAGCTGCTCATGGCAGCCGAATCGTATCGTAATATGAAGCGTCTTGGCGACACTGTCATCGCGACCGTAATAAAGGAGCGAGTGAAATCAATTATTCGATGGAGTCTCAGTTTCCACACCCAAAATATCCAGGGGTGACTGCTATGCAGGATGACGTATGTTAAGGTGAATAAAGCAATGAAAGAATCGTTTAGTTTAAGGGTTGTATCTTTCGAGGGAAAAAAGGGATGGAGTTAGGGCCTGTCTCAGGTTTCATCTTCTCAGCTTCCAAAATTCCAATGAAATGAAATTGTCTGGATGTAAATGCAATGGTGTGCTTTTGCTGCAATCAACTATTTTCCAACAAATTTATTAAAATATTTAAAACGCAAAAACGCAAATTTATCTGATGGTTTTAATTTTCAGACGGACAATATTCTTCAAGATATGTGTGTGTGTATGAGCGACACCATTTCATTGCAAAGATGCGTGCAGTAGGACTAAGCTTAACACCGTGGGACGGCATGGCGGAGCGACAAAGAGGGAATGACTCCTAAAGCAGCTCCGAGCAGGGCTCGACGCTCCTCACCTGCCCGGCAAGCTCCGAGGCCATCATGTCGTCCAACTGCGTACTTGGATACCCGGGCCGAACCGCTTCCATTCAGTGACGCTGCGATCTCTCTTTATCAAAAAGAGAGGAAAAGGAAAGGGCAAAAAATAAAAAAAGACTACGGTTGGTTCTGAAAGAAGTACGTTAGTTCTCCGAGAACCAGGATTTTTTTTTTTTTACTGGCAAATTCCGTCCATTAACATTCAATATTTCCACATAACACCCGACGAAGAAGTCTTTGTTCTCTGTTCTTGAAGGCATGCATGATGTGATTATTATTTTATTTATTTTTGTAAGTGATATGAGCGGTCATTTTTTAAAATTTCTTTTTTTTTTTTTACAAATCACTCGTATTTTGCTAAATAAACCGGGTCTTAACCTAGCCAAGTTATCCTGTTGCAAGCACTATAAATAGAGACATTTAAAAGAGCAGATAGCCAGTGAAGCGAGCCAGCCACACCGGACATGAGGAACGCTTTTGCGCTAGCGGTCGTTCTCTTCATTTCTGTGACTCTGCTCTTCTCTTCCTTCCACTGGAGCTCGAAGACTACTGCTCCAGACAGATGAACTCACTGACTTCCTTTCATTCTCCTTCAACTACTATTTCCCTGCAACTTGACCTCGGCCTTCTTCATAGTATTAAGCCGGGAGACGAACAACCGCCTAAACGAAACCGCTTTCTGCACAGGCAGGTTGTACCGGTACCCTCAACCGCGAGGAGGAGGACGGCAGCTCGGCAAACCATCCGGACTAGACAAATGGTGGCCTGATCCACGATGTTGACCTTATTAGGACAGCAGTGCCATGAGGCCAAGAAAGCCATATCCGGTCTGTTGTCGTTCCGCGCTATGTATGTACTTCGTTTAGCGACCGACGGCTAGTTATTGAACAAATGGATGAGCCGAGGCCGCGCATATGCATAATCTATTTAGCTGAAGCCAGCCATGTCTCTTCCACAGATATCAACGGAATATCTTTTGAACGTCTCTTCTCCTTCGGACATATTGAAGATTGCAAATTGTTTTTCAAAGGACGGCGAAATCAAAGTCGTGTGGTATTACTCGATTTGACTGTATACCATCGGCCCGGAAGGTGCATCTCGAAAAACATTGAGATATTTTCGAGGATGTCGACAATCAAACCCGTTTCCTGCTGAGGTGTGGTCCCCCGTCACCATTGCCATCCGCGCACGGTCCGCCGGCTAGCCCTAACGGGTCCATGAGACTATCGAGTTAATTTAAGCTGCTCGCGACCGCCGAATTGCATGGTAATCTCAAGTGTTTTGGCAACGCCGTCATCGCGGCCGAATAAAGGAGCTTGCGAAGTGGATTATTTGAAAAAAAAAAATTCAGGGATGAATGCTATGTGGGATGATGTATTTTAAGGTGTGCGAAAAACTATACAGTCCAAAAGAGTGATAAAGAACGATATTGTTCAAGATGCATGTATCTGCGAGAGTGACAATTTCATTACAAAGATGCGTGCTGTAGGACTAAGCTTTAGGACAGTAGGACGGCATGGCGGAGCGACTAAAAGGGCATGACTCGCAACGCATCTGAGCCGCCGTACACCCGGCTCGAAGCTCTTCCCTGCAGCCCAAAGGCTGCCCTTTTCGATCAGAATCTTGCGCTATAATTCTCCCCCCGCCCCGCAAGCTCCAAGGCAATCATGTCATCCAACGGCGTCACTGCCGCAGCCAGGACTTGGAGACCCGGGGCCAAACAGCTTCCGTTCAGGGATGCCGCGATCCCTCTTTATCGAAAGAAGAGGAAAAACAAAGAAGGTTCACTCTTCTTTCCCGGACCCAAAAAAAAAAAACTACAGTAGACAAATTACTTCGAGTTCTGCTCTCTTTCACTCGCGGCTTATCTCGAGTCTTCTCAACCGGGACGAAAGATCAAAGTTGATCTGGACATGACAACTCGTGAGGGCTCGGAGACATCAGTCTCGGTGGACCCAGAGAACATCCTTCTCGTCTGTTTTTCACCCGACATAGGGAACCGGATCCCCTGCCAAGGTGGGATCTAGGCAGGGGTGCCCCGGTTTTAATCCCAGCCGTCCGTTCGAATCGGACGGCTGGGATTAAGCCACGTCATCCGGCCAAATTTTGGGCTCGGATTTGAAATTTCAAAAAACAAAAAAAAAAAAAAATTCTCTCTCCTCAAATCGGAGAGATCGTCCCCACTCCCATCCTGACTCCTTCTTCCTCTTTTCACTTTCTCTCTCCCTCCTCCTCCGCCCGTCTCAAATTTCCGTCCCTCGTTCTCCTCCTCTCGCTCCGGTGACGGTCCCTTCGACGCCAGCCTCCGCGGAACCGCCGTCGACCTCCCCGACACCAAATCCAGAGGCTCGTCAGTGGCTTGGAGCCCGATAGGGGTCGTGGGAGTAGCTGGGGGATTGGAGGCGCCAGTGGCTGTGTCCGTGTCCTCGTCATCTCCACCTGCTGCGATTGGAAGTAATGGAGTTGTTCGCAGACCTCGAGCCGTCTTATCCTCCGCCCCGTCGTCCCCTAAGCTGCGCACCTCGAATCACCACCGTCTCCGCCTATCGTCGTTCTCTTCGACCTCGCACATGTTCTGCTCTGCTCCTCGTGAGTCCCGCGGTCGTACCAGACCTCGATTTTCCTCCCTCGTTTGGTCGCTTCCTCGGTCTGGTCTCTCTCTCTCTCTCTCTCTCTCTCTCTCTCTCTCTCTCTCTCTGTAGTATTGATTGCACTAGATTACGAATTCCATGGTTTAGGAGCTTATGTGTTCTCTTTCTTATGTGAATTGGGGAAGAGATTCTGCAATTGACGCCCTAATTTTCATGTTGGAAGTCATTCTTATGAATGCGTGATGAGATTGTGCGCCGTTCATTTGTCTGCTTTGACGAGCTTGTGTGTATGTATGACCTCCTTTGAAGGTTTGGTTTTTTTCTTCTTATCTGCGTGTGAGCAAGTGGAAGTGACTTATATTATGATAAAGCTAGTAAGCTTCCCACTTCTTTTGTTTGCCCTGATTATGTAGAATTGTCTGTGTTGAGCCTACTCCATTTTAAACGTCAAGGTTGAATTTTCACTTGCCCAAAGCGTGAAATAGTGTTTTTGTATGTGTGGTGTCTACATAACTGGAAAAAAAAATTGCTGGCATTGTTTATCTTCCGTTCTCTGGACTGTGGATTCGCAATAGGTGTGTTGGGAATTAAGTCAAATTCATTAAGTGTTATCAGTGACCGTTCGACTCCCATGGCATAATTAGTATTCCGATGTAATTATGACTCACATGGCATAATTAGTATTCCGATGTAATTATTGTTTTAGTAGACATAGTTAGTTGAGTCTATCATCTTTTAGGATGTAATTGTTGTTTTAGGATGTAATTGTTGTTTTAGTCTTTTCACTTTCCTAGAGAGACTCAAGAGTCATGTTTTAAGCCTATAAATAGGTGAGTCTTGTAACCATTTCAATATGGGTGAATCGATTGTGAATACACTATATTGAAAAGCCACCTTCCGTCTCATCTTCCTTGTGTGAACAAAGTTCCTTTGAGAGTGCTTGTTGAGAGCCCCACAGTCGATTTATCCCATCAAATTGGTATCAGAGCTTCACGGTTTCGTGATTATGGCGTCAACAAGCAACCTTCCATTTCAGTATCCAATCCTCACCAAAGAAAACTATGGCAAGTGGGCTTCCAGAATGAAAGCCATACTCGGCGCCCATAGTGTGTGGGATCTTGTCAACAATGGCTATGATGAGCCAGATGAAGATGTCGCGTTGACTCAGGCTCAGAGGAATGCGTTGGAGAAGACTCGTTCGAAAGATCAACTCGGGTTGTCAATCATCTTTCAAGCCTTAGATGATTCTATGTTCGAGAAAGTCTCGAATGCTACTACATCCAAGGAGGCATGGGAGATTCTTCAAACCACGCACCAAGGTGTTGAGAAAGTAAAAAAGATCCGCCTTCAAACTTTGAGAGGCGAGTTCGAGGTAATCCGTATGAAAGAATCTGAGTCGATTTCTGATTATTTCACAAGAGTTTTAGCTATTGTGAATCAGATGAAAAGGAATGGCGAAGATGTTCCTGATGTTCGTGTTGTCGAAAAAATCCTGCGGTCGTTGGATAAGAAGTTCGACCACATCGTCGTCGCTATCGAGGAATCGAAAGATGTCGATTCTATGACGGTCGATGAGCTCATGGGTTCGTTGCAAGCCCATGAAGAAAGACTGAAAAGAAACAAGTTTGAACCGGTGGAGGAAGTACTCCAATCTCGATTGAATATCCGAGATGACAAAGGCCAAAGAAGTGACCCTGTGCAAACTCGATGGGTCAATCAAGATCGAGACCGAGGACGCGGTAGAGGCCGTTTCCAAGGAAGAGGTCGTGGACGAAGCGGAGGAGATTTCGCCCGAAGCAATGAGTGCTTTCATAATCAAAGAAGTACTCGTGGAAGAGGAAGAAACACAAATAACCGGTATGATAAATCAAAGGTTCGATGTTATCGTTGTAATAAATGTGGCCATTATGCTTATGAGTGTTGGCAGAAAGAAAGTGCGGTGGCAGATGAAAAGGCGAACCTGGTGAATGATGGTGATCAAGTTCTTATGCTGCCATTTAAAGAAAATGCTGATGAAAAGAATGATACGTGGTACTTGGACACTGGAGCAAGTAACCACATGTGCGGCCGAAAGGAGATGTTCGTTGAAATGGATGAGACAGTAAAAGGAAAAGTCTCGTTCGGTGATAATTCTCAAATTCTTGTCGAAGGGAAAGGTACGATTTTAATTCGTCTGAAGAACGGAACACGTCAGTTTATTACTAACGTGTATTATGTGCCAAAGATGTCGAGCAATATTTTGAGTTTGGGACAACTTCTTGAGAAAGGATTTACTGTCCAGATGAAAAATCTATGTCTTATGTTGAGAGATTGCAATAATAAGTTGATTGCGAATGTGAAGATGTCGAAGAATAGGATGTTCACTCTGAACATCAAAGATGATATGTCTACATGCCTTCAAGCATGTGTAGACAATCCTTCATGGCTATGGCATTTGAGGTTCGGTCATCTCAATTTTAGCGGACTCAATATGCTTTCTCGCAAGAAGATGGTGTATGGCTTACCGCATATTGATCACCCCGATCAATTATGTGAAGGATGTGTAATTGGCAAGCATTCTCGAGCAAGTTTTCCGAAGGAGTCGACTTATCGAGCGAAGAAGCCACTGGAGTTGATTCATTCTGATGTATGTGGTCCGATCACTCCTCAGTCGTACGGTAATCATCTCTACTTTGTTACGTTTATTGATGATTTTACTCGAAAGACTTGGGTGTTTTTCTTGAAAGAAAAATCAAAGGTGTTTGATACGTTTAAGCACTTCAAGAAAATGGTTGAAAAGGAGAGTGGTTATTTTATCAAGTCTTTAAGAACTGATCGTGGAGGAGAATTTACTTCTGGAGAATTTAATCAATTCTGTGATTACCATGGCATTCGACGTTTCTTAACGGCGCCGTATTCCCCACAACAAAATGGTGTGGCTGAGCGAAGGAACAGAACCATTCTCGACATGGTTCGCAGTATGTTGAAAAGCAAAAATTTGTCAAAGGAGCTTTGGGGCGAAGCTGTCAGATGTGCAGTTTATCTGCAGAATCGATGTCCCACGCAAGGACTCGATGGTGTTACCCCAGAAGAAGCATGGAGCGGGAGAAAACCTACGGTTTCTCATTTAAGAATTTTTGGGAGTGTTGCGTATGCTCACGTACCCGACCAGAAAAGATCGAAGTTGGAAGACAAGAGTAAAAAGCTCATTTTCATCGGGTATGATTCCTCATCAAAAGCTTACAAATTGTTTGATCCTGACACTTTGAAAGTATATGTAAGCAGAGATGTGAAATTTGATGAAGAAAGTTTGTGGGAGGAAAATCGACAACTTGTCAAAACCAGTCATGATAAATTTGTCGAAACCGTTCGTGATGATTCTGTCGAAATGGAGATTGAAGCTCATTCACCTTCTCCGATGTTCTCTCCATCATCGTCAGCTTCAACTTCAAATACTGTCGAAGAATCGCTAGCACCGAGATCAAGAAGACTTTCTGAAATTTATGAAGCTACCGATGAGCTTCACCTTATATGTCTTCTTGCAGATTGTGAACCACTTATTTTCGATGAAGCTGCCAAAGAAGAAAAATGGAGGAAAGCCATGGATGAAGAGATAGAAGCCATCGAAAAGAATAAAACGTGGCAACTCGCTGATCTTCCGAAAGACAAAAAGGCGATCGGTGTCAAATGGGTATACAAGGCCAAGAAGAACGAGAAAGGAGAAATCACTCGTTATAAGGCCAGACTTGTCGCAAAGGGCTACAAACAGAAAGCTGGGATCGATTATGACGAGGTATTTGCACCTGTCATCCGAATGGAAACCATCAGACTAATGATTTCCATTGCAGCTCAAAATCGGTGGCCAATCTATCAAATGGATGTCAAATCGGCATTCCTGAATGGTGTTCTTGAAGAAGAAATTTATGTCGAACAACCCACTGGGTTTGTTGTGAAAGGTCATGAAGACAAAGTGCTGAAATTGAAGAAAGCTTTGTATGGGCTTAAGCAAGCTCCGAGAGCTTGGAACTCCAGAATCGATGCTTATTTCAAGGCAAATGGCTTCGTACAATGTCCGTACGAACATGCTCTCTACTTGAAGCATGAGAAAGGTGATGTTTTATTGGCATGTTTATACGTTGATGATCTTGTCTTCACAGGAAATAATTCTGGATTGATTGACACTTTTAAAGCATCGATGGTGAAAGAATTTGAAATGACAGATAATGGTTTGATGAGTTATTTTCTGGGTATCGAAGTGAAGCAAAATGAAGATGGGATTTTTATTTCCCAAAAAAGATATGCTGAAAATATCCTTGAGAAATTCAACATGAAGAATTGCACTTCGGTTAATACTCCGATGGATTGTGGTGCAAAACTGTCGAAGTTCGATGAAGGTGTCGATGTTGATTCAACATATTTTAGAAGCTTGATTGGAAGCTTAAGGTATTTGACCTGTACCAGACCAGATATCATGAACAGTGTCGGAATTGTGAGTCGATATATGGAGAATCCGAAGACATCTCATCTTAAGGCAGCAAAGAGGATACTTCGGTACATCAAAGGTACTATCTCTCTTGGCTTGTATTATTATCAATCTGAACTATTTCAACTCAGAGGTTATTCAGATAGTGACTATGGGGGAGATGTCGATGATCGAAAAAGCACTACGGGCTTTGTATTTTATTTGGGTGAAACTGCTTTTACATGGTCATCAAAGAAGCAATCCAGTGTTACTCTGTCGACATGTGAAGCGGAGTATGTTGCTGCATCATCGTGTGTTTGTCATGCGATATGGTTGAGAAAGTTGCTCAAAGAAATCCATATGGAGCAAAAGGATGCAACGGGGATTTTTGTTGATAATGCTTCTGCCATTGCTTTGGCGAAGAATCCAGTTTTTCATGAGAGGAGCAAGCATATCGATGTTCGATATCATTTTATTCGAGAACAAGTCAGCGACAAACAAATCGAAGTTGTGCACGTGAAGACCGGTGATCAAGTCGCAGATATTTTTACGAAACCTCTCAAGATCGAAGTGTTTCGAAAATTCAGAAGTTTACTTGGAATGATCGACGGAAGAGAATTTGGCTTAAGGGGGAGTTTTGTTGGGAATTAAGTCAAATTCATTAAGTGTTATCAGTGACCGTTCGACTCCCATGGCATAATTAGTATTCCGATGTAATTATGACTCCCATGGCATAATTAGTATTCCGATGTAATTATTGTTTTAGTAGACATAGTTAGTTGAGTCTATCATCTTTTAGGATGTAATTGTTGTTTTAGGATGTAATTGTTGTTTTAGTCTTTTCACTTTCCTAGAGAGACTCAAGAGTCATGTTTTAAGCCTATAAATAGGTGAGTCTTGTAACCATTTCAATATGGGTGAATCGATTGTGAATACACTATATTGAAAAGCCACCTTCCGTCTCCTCTTCCTTGTGTGAACAAAGTTCCTTTGAGAGTGCTTGTTGAGAGCCCCACAGTCGATTTATCCCATCAAGGTGGGGGGAAATCCCACCTATTGCACTTACGTCCAAGAAGCCAGGTTTTTTTTTTTTCCTCCTTATCAATGTGTCCAATGATGTTGTTTCGTATGGTTTTACTTTGGTGGCGAGGTATGAGCTTTTGATTGATGCGTCAATTTATGTTGCAGGCAAGATTCAGCTTATAAATCACTTGTTGGTGAACAAGAGTTGGTATATTGTGGATTTGCTGGGTTACGGGTGAGCTTTAAGCACCTTTGCTTAAACTTCTTATGTTGTCCGGCAGCTTAATAAAAAAAAAAGAGAGAGAGAGAGAAGATCACTGAATGTGAGCTACTATGTAAGTTCCGTTTCTTGGAATGCTGCAACTAATTGAGTGAGGAAGGTCGATTTGAAGTTGTTAGTGGGATAGTGAGAAACCATTATTAGATGGCAACTTTTTGATGAGCTTCTAAAGTTCGATTAATTGGGCTTAAATGGTTTGAGCGTTTGTGACCTGTCGCTTTTTTTATGCCAATGCAGTAACTCTTTTAGCTAAGATGTGCATGCTGGGAATTCCTCTTCAATTTGCGGTCTTTCTGTTCTTGACGTGATGAACCCTTTGACAAGCGGCAAAGGACTAGTTTCCATCTTTTGTTATGAATCCTAATGCAGAAGAAGTGAACTTGTATATACGTGGCTTTTCATTTCTGCTTTTGTAACTTGACAGTTTCGTATGATGCTTGATATATATCTTTTAGAAGCATATAAGTGGTTATGGACGTCTGCAGATATTTGAATATATATAACTGCTAAATATACTGCGCTCACTCTATTAATCCTGTGTTAGATCAGATTTTATGGCATGTACTTTACTTTTAGCAATTGCAATAGTTCGTTTCATCTTTTGTGATTTTGTTTCTAGGTTTTCTGACTAATGGAAAATGCTTAAACGTTGTAGGCTTCTCTTTTGCTTTCTATAATATCTAGCTTGTTTTTCTAGGTTAGTATCGTGTTATGATTTACTTGCAAGCATTGAGCTATTAACCTCGCAATAGATTTAGCATTTGGTGTCTTACATCAGTTTGGGACCCGCCTTTGGTATACCCGCTTCCAGTTATAGGCTGTGATCTGAAATCACAGTTCTTTAGCAATAAATTTTTAAGATTCCAATCGAGTGTTTTTATTGTGTGGTACCCTTACATTTAGTTAATTCATTATTACTCTTGACATCGACCGTGGTTTTATTCCATGTTTGAACATTCTGGCGTAAAGGCAAGGCGACCACGGACTACGGACATGCTATATTATCTGTATTGACCATATCGACCATATCGACCTGGTCTTTGCATGATATATTCTGATGTGTTACGTTGTCGAACAATAGAGTAAGGCATTTGCTCCGTGGATTTCTTGATCATTGGTAGGTTTGCTAAGGCCTCGGGATCTGTTCGAATGGATTGGTCAGCATTCACAAATGGCTACTTTTTTAACAGAGATACGCTAGTTGCCGTCTTACTTCTTATCGATGCGAGTGTTCCTCCTCAAAAGATTGACCTTGATTGTGCAAATTGGTTGGGACGCAACAATGTATGCCGCTTTCTTAGTTTCTTAGTTGTAATGAACATTCAACAGTGGCTGAACGGACTGATGATGTTACTCTTCTCCACTTGGCCTGTACTCTTTGTTGGTGGAAAATGTGGTGTCAAAGGTCACAACATCACCAAAAAGAGCATAATCAATAAACATCCTAGAATCTGCCCAAAATATGTTTGTTATTTGCTCATTACTATCAAGCTGAACAGCATAAAAAAAAGATGTATCTAAGATCTGTCGTTTTTTGAAGTACATCAATAAACATCCAGCGTCTCCAAACTCCATGTCTCTCCCTCGTTTAGTGCGAAGATAGTTTTTCACATCAACCCTCGTGTAACCAACATTTTCTCTTCCCCCAGATTGTACACTAGATAAGTCATGCTCCTGTCTCTGTGTGAGGCCTGCATTGTCAGCCAAAACAATTTGCTGAGCTTGGACATCCCTTATTTGCCGATGTGACCGTATCAAGTGAGTACACTCTGCAAAGTGAAGTGGATGAGAATGATTTGGCTCAAAATCATTCACAAGATATTTACCGCTCCCTCGAACTAATTTGATTCCCATTCGAGCATGGCAGTCCATCCTCGTTTCAGGCCTAGGCTTTTTTATTAATTCCAGCCGTTTATCTTTATCTCGATGTCCCTCTTTTGCACAACAAAAACGCATAGAAGTTATGGCACCATCCTTTCCTTTGGTATTACCTCTCCTACGTACACCAAAACCAGTTTTCGATGCATACATCTTCCAAAACTCCCACGCTTCATCCCCATCATTAAATTCCATACCCATTTGTGGAGTCCAGTCATTACTACTGATAAAATCATAAAAAAATAGTGGAAAAAGTGGCGTCATTAGACAATAATCTTGCACACCAAACAATAAAACATTAAAAAAAAAAAACAAACATACTTTCATGAAGACATTACTTACCTTGTGCCATCATCACCCATTTGAGAGGGAGTCTCCATTTGAGGAAAAATTTGACCGCTAGTACTAAGCAATAGACATAGTGCTCCTTCCCTATCCATTTCGGATACCCGATGGAAATGTGTCAGAATGGTGATTGACAACATGGACAGGATATCAGGTCAAACATCATACATGCACTAGCTAGTAGGATATAAGGTCAAACATCACAAGGAGTTGTACAAAGTTATTTATGATTTTTCCATTGATAAGTAAAAGTTACAAGTAGAAAAACAAAAGCTACTTTACCCAAAAAAAAATGGGAAGGACCACTCAAAAGCTAATCAAGTCGAATACCTTTGTTGCAAACCAGAGAGATATCGTCCAGTAGCCCACTTTTTATTCTTTTGCTAAGCAAGAATGAACACACAATAAAACAGTTACACTAGCAAACATGAGTAATTGTTTCATCAAATTAACTACCTCCAACGTTACAGAAGACAGAAAAATGACTGTTGTATGCAGCAAAAATGGGAAACAGGCGAAAGAAACAACCATTTAATCATGTGGAAAACAGAAACAGAAGAGAGCCATGAGAAGAAAAATACTATCTAGTTCCTAGCCATTTAATCCTCTGCCACAGACTAATGCACTTGCTGCACAACCAAAACCACATTCGAATCAATCATGTGATGAGAGCATGACAACACGAGAGAGAGAGAGTGCTCATACCGCAGATTCTAATCAGAGCTTATTACACTCTGAGGAACACCTTCACTTCCCGCTTTCTGGATAGCACAAATATCACCATTTGTATTCAGAGTAGCTGTCATTCTACCAACCATAACTACTTCCTCCTGGTGGGTATGATCTACCACCTAGAATTTAATGTACAAAGAAAGCCCAATGAATGACTTTTAGTTTTGGCTCGGCAATTTCCAAGTAAACAACAACACATATATCTTCCCTACCAGAGTGCTTTCGTAGCTAAAAAATGCGAAGGTGATTGCTATAGGTAAATGATGAATTATAAGGCGTAGTGGCTCCCTAGCCTGTCAAAATGAAGTAAACATTACTCAGCTCTACGCCCAAAACCCAACTACTTTGGTAGGATAACGAATAATTGAAGTGTCAAGTTTTGTTCTTTGGGTTAAATTCTTATATGTGAGCCAAGCAGAATTATATGGTGCTTTATACGAAACAAAATGTCACAACCTCTTCCTGAACAATCAGCAAAACGAATCAATTGCATATTATTTACACCAAGGCACAAAAATGGTAAAGACTAATTGTAGACACCCATCTCTAAGAGGTTGCACCAAGAAATTAAAACAATAAACTTTCACAACATGAGTGAGAAACTTGATCAAGGATAAACTCAAATAAACTATCTCATCAACCTAGAAATATCAAGATAAAATTTTTTACCAGCTATTACATGGAAAAAATCGATTTCTCTCTTCTAGGGACAAAAACATGCAGAATTTAACATAAGCAGATTAAAGAAAAATGGGTTAAATACTCTACGTGAAAAGAATAGGTCCCGATCACAATGAGTAGCATAGAACCACCCATCCTCTACTGAACCAATTATGGCAAGTCAAGCATTGTTTTACATATTTTAACTAAGAAATATAGCTATTGGCCATGGAAAATGATGAAATGAAACACAGATTTTAAAGCAAACCTTAAAATCCAAACAGGAACCTCCTACAGAATCCATAGTAGCAATAGTCAGTTGCATAGCGAAAATTTCACTCGAGAAAAGTTATCTATGCACTCAAAATGATTGCAACTGACGACAAATGTACTATAACAAAATGATCATGGATCTAGAATTGCATTGAGTGCTCTCAATCATTATATGTTTTAAAAAATGAATGATATACCTGAACAAGATCCAAATCATCCAGCAACAATAAGCAATTACAGAAACTTCAATGAAAGCTGTAAATTGAGCAAAACATCAGACTTTCTCTTCAAGAATCAAGCTTATAGCTTCACTAGTCTATAGAGCGCAATATCTCAACTCAAGAATACGCAACCTTCCCTTCCCTCACGACTACATAGAATCGTCGCAGACTAATGCACCTGCTGCACAACCAAAACCACCTCGAATCAATCATGTATTGAGAGCATGACAACACGAGAGAGAGAGAGAGTGTGCGCTCATACCGCAGATTCTAATCAGAGCATGAAGCTTCAAGAGATTGGGCTGAGAGAGGAAGATTTGGCGAGCGTTGATGCAGAGTTGGAGAACTTCATCTCAGACCGCCCTCGGCCTTCCCCCTTCCCAGCCTTGTTGTCCGAAACCTTCCCATTGCACAATGCTAATCTCAAATATATTCTTCCATAAATAGAGAAAAGTTCCAAGGCAAATGAAAAACATGCACTGCCAAAATACCAAAACTAGAAATCATTCACAAATTCAATGGGATATCATAAAAGCCATCTCAATAGATTTTTCACGTGCCTATGCTCAGAATAAGGAAAAGGCTCGATGTGATCATTTAACAACCTTCAATCATGTGGCGTCACCATTCCCATACGACTCCAGGCAACTTTATAAAGGCAATCGACACCACATAATACTCGCATCTCCGCTCAGGAATGGGGAGCAACTGGTCCAACAGTGAACGTTCAAACGAATTGTTTCGAATTCCAACCATTTCCCAAAGCCAAAATCACCCATTTGCACGATATATATAGCACATCCCATTAACTAAAAGATCTCATTTTTGCTTCCAAACAGTACAGAAACTTAGCTAGGTTCGACAGGGCTCAAATTCATTGAAAGAGAGAGAGTAGAACAAACCAAGCCTCGGTGAACACCGTCGGGTTTGATCATGATGAAAGTCTACTCCATCTTCACTCTTCGCTGAACCAAACCCACCGAGACAGCGTGCACAGGACCCTTGTCACCACATCCCTATCGACGCAGCTCCGCCGATTTGGCCGCGGAGTCGTCGTTGCGCGAATCCTTGGCCACGAGAAGGGAAGCTGAGAAGAACATGAAGATTCGAGGCGATGGCCTGTTGCGAGGGAGCCCGACGCAGCGGCCGGTGAAGAATCGAAGAGACGGCCGGCGATTCAAGGAGGCGATTCCGTCGGGCCGTCGACGCTGTCAACACGATCCCTGTCGACGCAGCTTCGCCGATTTGGACGCGGAGTCGCCGTCGCGCGAATCCTTGGCCACGAGAAGGGAGGCTGATCGGAAACCGGCGTCAAGGAAAGGCGAAAGCCGACGGACAAGGACAGAGGAAAAACGCGCGAGAGAAAACTCACCAGAGGAATCGAAGAGAGGACCGGCGATTCAGGAGACGATCCGAGAGCGCGAGAGAGCGAGAACGTTCTGGCGGGGAAGAAACGCGGGCAGAGAGGAGAGAGAGACCTCCGTGGGAGGTTTGAAAAAGATTTTTTTTTTTAAGTAATTGCCGCTCAAATTTTGAGCCTCTCCTGTTGCTGATGACGTGGCTAAATCTCAGCCGTCCGATTTGAACGGACGGCTGAGATTAGAACCTTGGTACCCCTGCCTATATCTCACCTTGGCAGGGGATCCAAATCCCCGACGGAACATAGGGCTAAGTGAATTGACAAAACTGCACAGTATATGCCTAACTCAAAAGTATCAGGAGTTTCCAATCCCTTTCTACCTTCTATTATCTCTTGTTGAAAATACAAATTCGGATCCTCACTTCTATATTTGGACACGAGATTCCATCTCACCTCAAATTATCGTGCGATTTTAATTACCAACACTTTTGAAGTAGAATTTTTGCTCCAAAAGTGCTTCTAAAATAGAAGTTTATTAGGTAATGCAACTTGTGGAGGAAAAATCCGTTTGATTACGTAACTTCATTTTTCTAAATTGAATTATAGAGCAGAAATGTTGTCATGCGCGTCCAAATCGCCAACTTTCTTCCCCAAATTGTACCTGCCACTTTTCCATGCCTCCTATATACTTAGAAAATCCTATACGTTGCTTTTCAAACCCGTAATTCAGTCGTCGCAGCCGCTGCCCCTATTCAAATACTCCGTGCTGTGCAAAAGGAAAATCAACTCTGCGTGCCTTCAAGCTTGCTGGGATTCATTTTCTGTTTTCTAATTCTTACTTGATTTAAATCGCACTCACGCTCTTTAAAAATTTTTAAATCCACAACTCCTAGATCTTTTACAACTCTCAAATGTTGATACATAAATGTAAAAATAATGTTTTCATACTTTTCTGACATTTGAGTAGTATCTCTTAAACTTTGGCAATGTTTGCACATTCTCTGTCTTTTCCTTAAAAAAAGTTGTGGAACCCAGCATGTCCCTAAAAGGCTTAACGTGAAGCTAGAAATGTTCCATAAGACTTTCTGGTATTTCCTTCCCTCCTATCAGGGAAAGAAAAAATAATATGATAGGGATTGGGGGGCTTCGGGATCGTCCTCGGACAGACAAATAAAAATTCTAGAGGTTTGCAGCCCGCTCCGTTTGGAGACAGGTGGAACCATCCCCAAGTTGCAATGATGTTTAGGCTATTTTATAACCACTAAAGCCTAGAGGGAGTCACCACTGGTTTAACATCGTCGTGTTACGATGGTCACCATCTCGATTTCTCCACCTCGGTAAGCTTAGATACCCTCCTTGAGTTTATGCAATAATAGTATCTCGAGTAAGTTGGTTGCGATAGATTTTAATCGAGTAATTACAGGAAATAGACTATTATATGACTAATTTTGTCAGAACATTCCGGTGGTATTTAACTACATTACTATGCAAATAATTTTTTGTAGAAGTTTAAATTAGTACATTTCTTCCATAGTTGTATTGCTATTAAGACACTTAGAATGTCACGCATGACGCTTAAAACAATGTGATAATGAGTGAAGATTTTCCTTTTGAGGGTCAAAGAAGACTATAACCGTTCTTGATGCGGTATAATTCTGTTCACTTCACAATTGAACTCAGGTGGCACGTGTTAGATTTGACGCACAATCACAATAAAATAGAGGGTAAAAGCGAGAAAGAGAAATCAAATCCTGGCTTACCCTTAAAATAGAGCTACATCCGGCAGAAGGATTTCACCCTTAAATGGGACTCTCGTAATTTTCTGTCGACGGAGAGTGTTAATCACACCCCCAACATCATATTATAATCAGGCTGCTACGACTCTGGAGTCAATTGAATTTGTCGTTTGCAGAAGATGAATCAATCTGATAGGGAGACGAGTGGGCTGTATTTTATTGGCCTGTACTCGTTCCTCTCCCGTGCTTCGGGAAAAGAGAGATAAAGAACAATAATGTTTACATCCATATATAACTTTTTACTCATCTGTAACATATAGATCAAAGTGTGCAATTGGGACGGATGGGTACTTTGTAGTTATTCAGATAATGGAAAATACAAAACGAATTAAATTATGTTAACATGGAAAAGCTAAAAAAGATGGCCATAAAGAAAGTATGAATTCTACAGTAGCATGGGCGTTGAGGAGGCAACCGATGTTACTTACGGACACAAAGAACCCAAACCAATATAGTGTTACTTTCGGCGACGATCCTCGAGCAAATTGTGACAATCATAAGTCGAACTATCTTTGTTCACATGGAAAAGCAAACAAGATGGCCATAAAGTTAATATAAATTTTTCCGGGGTTGAGGAGATAACCAATGTTAGTTTCGGGGGCAGAGAACCTGAATCAATAAAGTGTTCCCAATTCCATAATGGTCTAGCAAATTGCGAATGACTTGTCTTTTGATCATGCCGGAAAAAAAAGGTAAAGTCTCTCGAGCCACAAGAGCGGCCTGCATTAATGATTTGCGCGAGGACTGAGTCTTCGAGACAGGGTCGAAAGATCAAAGTCGATGCCATGTCACGGCTCCAGCTCGCAAGGGCCCGGAAACATCAATCACGGTGTACCCTCAGTTACGTTTGATATAGGGCAAAGTGAAATTGACAAAACCTGATGTGGCTCGTGAAAAACAGACATACTAGTCTTATGTTGAAGATAAAGCCATTTTCAAAACCTGAGTCCCATCCTGTTGCAGGCATTATAAATAAGCCAGCCGACCCTTGAGAGCCGAGAGTCTGTACAGCAGAGTCATCAAACCTGGCCAAAGATGAGGAACGCTTTTGTGCTAGCCTGCATTCTCTTCATCTCCGTGACTCCTCTCTTCCTTCCTTCCGCTAAAGCTGGAAGACTGCTCCTTCAGACAGGTGAATTCACCAACTTCTTTTCATTCTCCTTCAACTACTGCTGTACCATAACAGGACCTCGGCTTCCTTTTTCTTTTTTCTTTTTTTCCTCTCTTTCGTCGTCCCGTCCTTGCTTTTGCATCCTCCGCTGTACTGCGGGAGACGAATAACTGCCTAAACCAATCCATATTGCGCAGGGTATCTTCAGCCGGGGGCACCAGGATGGACTGGTCCGGGTGTAGGAGGATCGCCCGGCACACCCTATGTACCACGTGACCCGATTCCTTCGTACCAGGAGCCGCCGTGTGTCCGTCTGCGTACTTGCCCTCCATAAACTAACAGCAATACAGCGCCGTGAGGCTGAGAAGGCCATGTTCTAGACGGCCGTTGTCATGCGCTACATACGTAATTCGTTTACTGATACAGTGCGCGAGGCTGCTGGCTAGTTATTGAATAATGGATAAGCCGGAGCCACATATTATCAATGCTTGTTACAATGCATAAGCTGTTAGCTTAAGGCAAGTCTGTAGTACAGATATAATTGGATATCATATATATGTGACTTCTCCTTTGAAAGAGCAACCTTATTTATAGAGACATATTAAAGAACATAATCCTACTTCGACAATATCTACGATGTCATCTTACCAGTGTATCCCCAAAAGGTGTATCTTGGCAAACATAAAATACTCTATCACCATGTCAATATGTTTTCGAAATGGATATCCATGGTCAAGCAATTTGTTAGAAAGTTCAACTCAAAAGCTTAAGTTATTTGGTGGAAAGAGACCACATGAATATAAAGAGCATATAAGACTCATTCACAATCGATATGGGACAACAACAACTACTTCAACACCCCATCTCACGTGCAAGTCGGATCACGAGGGGCACGTGGAAATTGACTAATGGAGGGTGGGCCCATATATGCGGAAATAAATAATACTAGTTCTGATATCATGTTAGAAAGTCTAACCCAAAAGCTTAAGCTATTAGGTGGAGGGAGACCATATGAATATAAAGAGCATACAAGATTCATTCGCAATCGATGTGAGACAATAACTACTTCAACACAATTAAACGATACTTGGTTTCGACCAAAAAAAAATTAAGTGATACTTGATTAGATGAAATGGTAATGAGAGAAAAATTAATTTATTTATCTTGGAAATTTTCGTGTCAACAGTTATGCAAACTGCACCTGCTTAAGAAAGTAGGATCACAAACTATATGCTTTGACAAGCTACCAATGAGAAATTAGTAATATCTTCCATTCACCATCACGTCTTGCCAAAAAGCAAAAGTGAATTATTGACTCTAGAAAAATCATCTACAACTACCTCGTCTTTGCCAAAAATCATCCAAATTTTTTTTAGATAACTTCATTGTTAATTTGTTTTTTCAAAAAATGATTATTTGAGTATCAACTCTAGTGAGTTTCGTTAGAAATCTTACTAGCTCGTATGAGAATCCCAATCAGCAATAAAAAAGCTAAAAATTAATAATAAAAAAATCCATGTAATAAAAAAAATTACAAATAAGCTAAAAATATGCTTCCAATGACGGGGGTTGGTGACCCCAGCCGGCATATCCCCCACCCTTGCCAACCATTGCCAGCAATGGTGGGGCGACGGCGGCGAGGGTGCCCTAGCTGCTGTACGAAGCAGTTCTTTTTTTTAGCTTATTTTTTTACATTTAATTTAACATTTTAAAAGAAATTAGGTTAATTTGTAAAAATTCAGTCACGTCGACCGATTGTCTTTTATCAATAGATCCACATAATATTTAAAAAGTAATAAAAATGACACGTGGACTGATTGGCCAGAATCTTTTTTCGTTGGCACTTGAGTGATCATTTTTTCTCCGATTTAGCACTTAAGTGAGCCGACAAAAAATTTTCGTACCAAAGTAAGTATTGTACACAAATATTATCACTTAAGGTATCCTTCCACCAAAAAGACAGAAAATTCTCTAGATGAAAATGCCTGTTTGTGCCGCTAGAAAAAGTACCAGCTCGTTAGCTTTAGAAGATGTAGCTGGTCGGCGAATTCAGGCCAAATTAAATGACCATTCAAAGCTCTTATTTGAGACGAAGTGGTCATTCGAGGCCTTTTTGGTAACAAAGTTCACTTTGGAACATTTTTTGAGAAAAATAAGTCAACAACAAGCCTTTATTTGAAATTTTTTCACAGAATTTTGACGAAAGGTAAATGTATCACATATGTACAAGTTTGGAATTTTTTGTGTCATAGCAAAAAATTTAATATAGATGTATCATAGTACGTATTGTTGGGGATTTTTTTGTGTGTGTGACTTTTATCCTTTAAATTATTAAATTGCCACTACGTGCCTTAAAGCTTGCTCGGGATAATTGTCAGGATCTATGTAACACCGATACGACATGAGATACTGGGCACAACACGATGTACCGACACGTGATTTCTAAAAAAGTAGAGAATTCCGACATGCTGGGACATGCTGTATATTATTAAATATATATTTATATATTATTATTTTTATGATTTCATAAATAAATAATAAAATCCATAAAATGAATTTACACTAAAAAGGTTACCTAATCTGTGAGGTGCTTACCTCATAGATTTAAAAATAACATGTGTGAATATTTAGTATTGGCTTACCTCATAGGTTTAAAAATGATAAAAACTTGCATGAAACACATTTGGAAAACACTCAACTTCGGTGTCGAAAGGGCGTCAATGGAAACACCGACATAACCAAGTTTTCGGATCCTAGATTTCTCTGGTTGTGTAGAATTGAATCATTTCTCTTGACCACTCGATAAGGTTTTCGATCTACCTTCCTCAAAGACTGTTGGCAACTCTATTGGCACATACACATATACATGCCACCAATAGCTCGATAAGGTTTTTGGTCTACCTTCCTCAAAGACTTTGTAACTGTTAGGGAAAATCTCTTATGATGTATTGAAGATGATAAAATAATTAAAGGCTACTAATGTGCTTGTTGGTCGAGTAGAACTAGGTGAAAGAAGCACAAGCCGTTATGCAGATGGTGTATTAACAGTACGTCAAAGGATTATAAGTTATCTATCAATGGTGAACAAGGAATTGGGCATAGAGGTGTCTACAAGTTTGATGTGCCTAAGTAGAAGGTGAACAAGCCTAGAACAGGAAGTAAAGCTTGAAAGGACTTGGATGGGTGAACAACAAGGTAGAGCCGCAATTGTCAATATGCTTGGAGGGACCAAAAGATGGGGCTCAAGATTTTGCATCTAAATTATGCATTCTGAAGATTGATTTCATTTATGAAGGCTGTTCAGACACAGTGAAGTATTCAGAAACAGAAGATTGTTTCTACTTCTAAAGTCTATTTTTGAAGATTGTTCAGAAACTGCGAGATATATTGTTTCGAGATTCTGAAGACCCATAGCTGACATATATCCGTTGTTACTAAGATATTTATGAAAGTTTGTAATCTTTGATTGACAGGATTATTCTATGGCATGATTGATAGAATATCCTTGATTGGAAATATGGGACAAGAAAACTTCTATATCTGAAGAACTCTACTTATGAAAGCTGAAGATTAAGTTGTATGGGTGACTGAATCTAAAGGGTTCAGATTCTGCACCAACGGTCACCAAATCTCCGTAGATACAGTCTCGTTCAATCAAGAGTAATGGCGTCCAATCAGCGATTGAAGAGCGATCCTTTGAAAACCTGTCTAACGGCTAGTTTGGGGTGAAGGAGTACAAAAGGAAATCCATGGTGCCATTATAGAGTGGGATTAGAATAATAAATTCTAAGGTGCTAGAGTTATTCAGATTCATACTTGTCCTTATGAGCTTTATACGATAATCATTAAGAGGCTTTGTGCGAGTGATTGAGAAAGGATAGTGTGATCTATCAAATAGAGTATCATCACTTGTTGTAAACCTCCATTGATTCATCTAGTAAAATCCAGCCAATCGGCTGTCAGCATGTGAGAGTTGATGTAGGCTTGATCTAAGCCGAACCACCATAATTGTCATGTGCAATATTCTCTATCTCTAAACTCTTATCATTGTGATTGATCGTATTGCATATTTGTGTTCATATTTTGAATGTACATACCTAAAAATTGTATACTCGTGTTCAAATAAAAAACTGCATATATTCAGATTCAGGTTTTATGTACATTTTGACTTGATTCTTGTAATTCCGCATTTTCTAGTCAAAATTATTTAAAATCACCTATTCATCCCCCTTTGGGTGATATTGCTAGATTTAACAGCAATTCTATTGGCAGCTACATATATGCATACCACGGACCACACTAAGATCAAATATGACTTTCCCTCGTTACGATTTGGTATAGGCTTGAGAGAGTCCGAGCTAATCTGAAATCACACACTAACCCAATATAGTCTCTCATTTTTTAAGCTTAAAATGACTCGCTATGACACAGCAATTAGACGGAACAACACGAAAAAATGTTCTATGCAATATGTTATATAAGAGTATCAATAGGAATTAATCTTCAATTAATTTGAAATGTAGGATGAAATTTCACAAAGTAACTACGTAGTTATTTCACTTAAATGACAAAAATTGAGAAGAGAAATTATTTTCGGGAACAAAAAATTTTGTGCAGTTGACAAACACGTTTCTCTTGTAGAAACATAAATTTTATGCAGTTATCAAACACGTTCTAATTCTCTAAAACTCATCTAGGAAATGGAATCATAAATAATCAATTCTAATTAGAATCATTTTTTAGATCGGAATCGTTATCATGCAGGGCTTTAATCCCACCGAGCAAATTGTGAATGACTTGTCTTCGAACATGGCCTGAAGAGTTAAATTTGTCAGTTCGCAAGTCTAACCTAAATTCTCATTTGATTGTCATGAGAAAAGTTAAACATTACGATGTTGACCCAGTCTTCCGAAACCGGGCGAAAGATAAAAGTCAGATTTGGATGGAGACATCGACCATAGTGGACCACAAACATCCTTTTCGTCAACTTTTCATTTGTGAAGGCTTTGTGGAGACATTTCTAACTCTTTAACAATCACCTGATTTGCCATCAAATAAGCCTTAAGCGATTTCAAAAAAAAAAAAATGGCATCGAAGTGAGTGCCGTATATAAATATTAGTACTTCCAATATCCTTCTATCGCAAAAGATCTATGATTAAATTGATCCAATTAAATAAAAATCCCAAAAATAATTGTCCGATGCATGCTTTTTTGCAAACCATTGAATGCTTATTGTTATTTAATTGATTGTGCACCCGTTTGACCACCTTTGCTAATGACTTACATTAAAATTTAATTAAAGTTCCTTAACAAATTTTTCATGAAATAAAATGGTATCAAAATAGCATTAATTGAAAAAATTAATGTAATCAAGTCCCCCGACCAATTATATCCGGTTCATAGAAGTAATTTAGTTCTTTCACTAATTTACTTAAGTGTCTGTCGCGACCTAAAATTGGGCTAATGGATTATTAGGTCAATTAAATTAACTAACCTAACTCGGACCCTCCCAAGTCCTACCAAATCGCAACTTAGGTTTGTTCGTGGAAAAAAAAATATTCAATCGGAGCCGCCACTAATCATTTACGGTAGGTTGATTAGAAACCTATATAAAATAGCAGGAGAACTATTTTATCTCTACGAACCAGAGAAATTGAGTTCGAGGACTTGGTTACATTAATTAAAAATTAATGCCCTTTCAGTACCAATTTTCATGAAAAGTCCTTAGTTTGATGAATTGAATTTTTTGGGATTTTCTTTTATTAAATGCAATGCTAATGCAATCTAATTATATTACATGTGAAATGATATGACATGGCATAGTGACAAGATGACGTGGCAAAATGCATGACATGGCAAATATGCATGACATGGAAAACATGACAATGCAAGCTAAATTATACGATATGCAATGCAAATGACATTTTTTGGTATTTTTTTTTATGTATTTTCGGATTTATGGAAAATGAAGTGAAAAAGCTATCCTAAAGTCAAAAGAAATGTGATCTAACTCAAGAAAAACTTGGGATTTTTTTTGGGGTTTTTTAGGAATTTATCTAAAAAGGAAAAACACAAGAATTTGAACAAAAATAAACAATCTTGCCCATAATTCACCTTAAATTCAGAAAATTCCGATTTAATACGCAACGTGCCCTTGGATCAGGGCCAGAGAACGGATTATATAAAGAAATACAATCACCCTTATATACATAGGGCAAACCATGAAATTCTTTGGAGTTATCAATCCGCCCCTCAAAATAGAGGGTTTGATGTATAAAACTCATGTATGTTCGAGCACGATCATACTTCAAAAAAGAAGTCAAATTGCGTGCGTTGACATACATATTCCGAAGAGACAAGGCACAATCGGGGAGCATGTGTTATGGGCAATATTGTTTATCAATGTGCAAAGTTTAAATAACAATCACAAAAATGAATATGCAAAACCCAAACAATCGAGATAGGATATGATGCAATTCAAATAAGATAACTACAGATAACATGCCGAATTTAACTATGGGAAAATATCACGTTATTTCTAACGTAATATCATTCTATCAACAAAGATTCACGTCCTTGTTAAAATAGACAATATCATCTGCAAGAAAATCGTCAGAGATAATGATAAGTTCAAATTAGTCGATGCGATATACTCGAAATATTTCGAATAACAATATTACCTAATCTTGAGGATCGTCTTCCCAAATTTGAGCGAGAATCGGCGTTCCGGCGAACTCCAAATTGCCAAGCTGTGATATCTTCAAGATTGCCTCTCCTTTTCGAACTTGTGTAAAATTTGGAGAAGCTTGTACACCAAGGATTGACTCAGGGATGCTTTCTCGCACGAGCAAAGTTCGCGGAATGAACATATCGTGGGAGAGTTGTGCTATGCGATTCGGATCCGATCCTTCAAGTGTAGTTTGAGACTCGGTGGAAGGACTCTAAGATACCTGCAAAGAAGGACGGGCCAAGTAAAATCAACGCGGCAGTAATATTCCAAAATCAGAAAAGTGACTAAAATTGCTGACTAAACAACAAGAGCATTAATTGTGCTTTGATTCACAGTGGGAATTCGCTAGACTTAATTGAGCGCCACTTAAAACTTGTTGTTTTGCGGTGCATGAGTATTATGCCGTCGTTCATAGGACTTGTGGATATGAAGAAAGAGACAACCATGGAGGTTGCGCATATAATGGACAGAATCAGTCGAGGTTGCTGGATGGCGTTTTGGGGATCAACGGGTCTTAACTAGCGTGGCCGTTCCTAGTGGAGGATGCGTCGTACACAGGGACTGGTTCACGAACGGCACCTCATTGGTCGCTCAAGCCGAGTCTTACTTGCAGGCATCAATGGGTTTGTTGTTGTAGCTCAACTCGCCGAATGACTTGGCAATCAGAGAACATAGGGGCTCGTCTGATGGCTCATGTCCCGGCTGCCTTCCCGTGCTCGACAGATATGCGGTCACTAAGACTCTTCTAGGATCGCTAAAATAATTCAATAACCTGCAAAAGAAAAAGACCTTCTTCAAGCATCACGCATGCCTTTCTCCTTCCTTTAGTTGGCGTTTCCTCCTTTCTATGAATTTTCAGCCATGTGTTATCATTGATGGACGGCCACCTTTTCTTGTCCTTCTCTGTCAACTTGAGGACCTGCGAAAAAGAAACCAAAGAAGATTTCACTCCTCCCTCTCTTGGGTCATCTGCCGTGTTTTATGATGTGGTGTGGCCTCCTTTTTCCATGAAGACTTAGAGGCTCTATTTATAAGAGACCGCTAGGGTTTCTTGCTCACCCGCTTTAATTATCCCCCAAGTTTTCTTTTAATAATTCAATATTTTCACTTGGCATTTTAAATTAAGAATTTTCGACCATGATATTTCAATGGGCTTCGCCGAATTTTCTATTCTCGCGGGCTTAAATAAGGCTCAAAATAATGGACATTAAATTGAAAGCCTTAATTAAATATTTCAGCTCCAATGGATCAAGATAAACCTAGAGATTGAATCCCATTAGCCCATTAAAAATCGGCACACTTCCTCTAGCCATAGGCAAAATTCTGAACCGAGTTCGGTCCGACCGCCTGTCAAAATAAGCTCAATTGACTCACCTCTGACCCTAAATGCAAATAACATGACTAACAGAAAATAAATATGCAATGCGTGAGAATTTATTATTTTTTTGCAAGAGTTATGATTAACTCTCATTTTATGAAATGAATTTTCTAAAATTAAAATTTAGGTGTCAACAGTGTCTAATCGACTTATTATAAACAGATTAGTGGCGGCTCCACATTTAAAATATATTGCATGTTAATCACGTCGAATCCTAAGTTACGATTTGATAGGGCTTGAGAGAGTTTGAACTATATTAATTAATTAATATAGTAATCTATTAACCTCAAATTTTTAATTTTAGGTCGGGACAAGAGATAACCAATATTACTTTCGGAGACAGAGAACCCGAATCAATAAAGTGTTCCCGTTTCAATAATCCTTGAGCAAATCGTGAATGCCAGTCTCTCTCGAGCCACATGCGCGGCCTGCATTAATGATTTGCGCGTGGACCGAATGTTCCGTATTAGGTCGAAAGGTCAAAGTCGATGCCGATTTCACGACTTGCAAGGGCCTAGAAACATCAATCACAGTGTACCCTCAATTACGGTTGATACGGTGCAAAGTGAAGAGACAAGACCACACCGTATATGACGTCCATTTCGAGCATCCAGTAGTAGCTCATGAAAAGCAGACATATTAGTCTTATGTTGAAAATAAAGCCATTGTTAACCTGACTGAGTCCCATCCTGTTGCAGGCATTATAATTTATAAATAAGCCAGCAAACCCTTGAGAGCCGAGAGTATGTACAGCAGAGTCATCAAACCTCAACAAAGATGAGGAACGCTTTTGTGCTAGCCTGCATTCTCTTCATCTCCGTGAATCCTCTCTTCCTTCCTTCCGCTAAAGCTGGAAGACTGCTCCTTCAGACAGGTGAATTCACCAACTTCCTTCCATTCTCCTTCAACTACTACTGTACCATAAACATGACCTCGGCTTCCTTTTTTTTTCCTTTTTTTTCCCTCTCTTTCGTTGTTGTTGTCGCGACCTAAAATAATTTTATTAGGCTAATGGATTATTAGGTTAATTAGATGAATTAACTAACCTAATACGGACTCTCCCAAGCCCTACCAATTCGCAACTTAGGTTTCACTGAAATGATTTTTAATTTAGGAGCCGCCACTAATCGTTTCTTGGTAGGTCGATTAGAAACCTAAATAAAATAGCGGGAGAACTATTTTATTTCTACGAACCAGAGATAGTGAGTTCGGGGACTTGGTTACATTAATTAAAAATTAATTAATGCCCTTTCGGTACCAATTTCATGACAATGCCTTTTTCTGATTGGTTTATGAAATATTTTTTTGGGGTTTTTTTTGTTTATTATTTTTTTGAATTTTTGAATTAATGAACAAAATCAAACAAAAATGCCCATAATATACCTTAATTTCCGAATTTCTGATAATTCACTCATTTCTGAAGATACAGATTAGAGCAGAATTTTTAACGCGACATCCTCGAAGATTCTAGTCAGCCTGCGAGTAGGGATATAAGATGACAACGTCCCTCTTGCCAGAGGGAAAGAACACGATATCTTATACTTAAATCACATCCACCCCAGTAGATCCTGGGTAGGCGAATGATTTAATTTTTCCGACGGGGCTAGGCACGAGGGGAGTATATATTATGGGCATGTTTGTTTAAAATTGTGCAAACATTTTTTAGAATTTTCGAAAGATCACCTAAGGTGATTGGGATTCTAAGGGAGCTAATCTCCTATCGTCAAAGGATTGATATCTTCTAAATTAAGGAAGGTTATCTCTTAAGAATTTTTATAATTTTCTGACAATCTTCCAAACTTAAAAGATATCTTATTTTTAGATGAGTAGGATTTAGAAATTAGGAAGGTTATCTTTTAGATTTGGAAAGATTTTTAGACAACCTCTAAAATTTCAAAAATTAAGCCTGGGATTCCTGATTTGATTGAAATTTTGATTGATATCCTAAAAATCTCCCAACATTCGAATCCTATTTTCATAACGAATCAAATCCGAATCTAACTCTAATCCCAACCAAATTCGTACCCTAATTTTCATCCAAACATCCAAAAAAAATATCCAAATAATCCATGAAGATCAAGACAGGATAAAATTTGCAATCGAATCAATCTTTGGTTCAATCAAGACGAGAATTCAATCGAAAATCTGCCAAATTCGACCACCTGAAACAATGGAAATCCGACCATCCTGTCTATGCAAGGTTCAGCCATCAAATTCGTGCATCATTCATAGAAACGACCATGATTATCACCAGCAGTCTTTTAACGATCAATTCATGCAATTTTTCTTAACTTGAATTATGATCCTGCACATATCCATCGAAGCAATACGAATATCAACCAGCAAGCAGGCATAAGTTATGATTGAGGATTTAATGACTCACCTTTTTCCGGGAAATTTCCAGCAAACTCGATCCGGGATTATCGTCCTAGATCGTCTCTTTTTGGACCTGATTTGCCGCCTAAATCTCTCAAAGGAATCTAAGATGAACCACCGAACAGTAGAGCCAAAAGTCCCAAGTCAATAGCACAAGTTCTGACTAATTAGTAATACTTTTAGCACCGAACAGAAACAGCATAATCACTAAATAGCAGCACTGGAGCACAGAAAAAGAAGCTGCGAACAAGACAAAAAATAGAGCAAAGAATCAATAAAATAAATAAATTGAGGTATCCACCGAATAAAAATAACGACAAAGCGCGAGCAAATTTGATGAGTCTGGCTTGTTTACTTGGCTCGTAAAAAAATTGATCGCTGGAGAAGAAGATGGGCTTCGGCTGAGTTTCTTTTTTTCTTTGTTCTCTTCGTTTTGTCTCCTTTCCGCTCTCAGATTTCTGACCGTGCACCTTGTGGCCTTGTATTCAATGATTGTGGCCTTCCTCTGTGCCGTGTTTCCAATGAATCAATCGACGCCCCTATATGAAGTCCAAAGCAGTGTTGAAACGTGAAGAACTAAGCCTGCGGAAAATGGTTAGAGCACATGGACAAGAAATGCAATACGAGAATATTCTCTCTCTCTCTCTCTCTCTCTCTCTCTCTCTCTCTCTCTCTCTCTCTATGTGGTGAAACAATTGTAGTAGCTCCCTTTGGTCTCGCCCAATGAGGTGGTATGCGAGCAAGCTGTCTTCTCCAAATTCTCCCAAAGAAATTTTGGTGGCCGTGTATTGTGATGAATGGCCTCCTCTCTTTTCTTTCCAAAATTCTCACGTGTTTCTCTCTATTTTTCTGAATGAGATCGTCCCTGAGAGAGAGTCTGTCGTGCGCAGAAAATTATGTCCTCTCCGTAACCCTAGATCTAACGAGGTATATATAGTGAATATTAGGGTTGTGCTCTAAGATCCAATCCAAGCCGTCGACTCTAAACGTTTCCGACGCGATATCCACCGTAGGATCATAACTTTCTTGAACAACCCTATCGGGCTAGGGTTTCTCGGATGGGCTCATTCGCGCGGACTTAGGGCCTAAGTGGGCTTTAATTAATTAACGAATAATTAATTAAAAGCCTTATTTTCACAAAATGGACCGAATGAGATTTTAAAATGAGGCTATTACAATTCTCGGTAATTCCCCATTTCCTGATCGAAAATTCTCGAATTGATTTCGACTCCGCTGCCTGTTAAATTCTGCTCAATCGAGATCGCCTGCGGTTGATTGACAATGCATGACAGACAAATGAAATACGTAATGCATGAATTTTTTTTTTTTGCGAGAATTGGGATTAACTCTCATTTTATGAAATAAATGAATTTTCTAAAAATTAAAATTTAGGTGCTAACAGCTTGCCCCTCTTTGAGTGGAAGCTCGGAGAGGTTTCGCTCAAAGACCAAAAGTGGCACCTAAATTTTCATTTTTTGTTTGTTTTTTAATTTTTAATTTTTTTTATTATTTTTTATTATATATTTTCTTAAATTTTTGAAATGATGCAATGCAAGACTGGAAATAACATGCGTCTAACTTCTTTTTTCAAAGAACTCGTGCATGGATCGCGTAAAGGGTATCGGTTTCTGCAAATACCTTATACGCTGAGGATTCTCTTAATCATCAGCGCTGGGAGGATCTTAAGGTACTGGGCCCACCCATCCTCAGGAATTTCTTTCTTCCTGACTCGGGGCGACGCAAGATGTCTGTAGGCCGAACTTGCGAGTTCTGGATCGCAAATCGGTAATGTTTCTGCATCACGATCATCCGCTCATCACGTGAAGCATTAGCTTTGAGTAAAACTTTCGAACCACGATCATCTGCTCATCACGTGGGACGTCAGCTAAAAATAAAGCTTTCAAACCACAATCATCCGCTCATCCTGTGGAATGTCAGCTGAGAATTAAGCTTCTGCATCACGATCATCCGCTTATCACGTGAAGCATTGGCTAAGGATAAAGTTTTTGAACCACGATCATCCGCTCATCACGTGGAACGTCAACTGAGGATTGTCTGAGAATAAAGCTTTTCGAACCACGATCATCCGCTCATCACGTGGAACGTAGGCTAAGAATAAAGCTTCTGCATCACGATCATCCGCTCATCACGTGAAACATTGGCTGAGAATGAGGCTTTCGAACCACGATCATCCGCTCATTACGTGGAACGTCGGCTGAGAATTAAGCTTCTGCATCACGATCATCCGCTTATCACGTGAAGCATTAGCTGTGGGCCAGATTTGCGAAATGCTGGTATCGCAATCAGGTAAAAACTGAATCACATTCATCCTTTATGTGAAACAGTGGACAGAATTACGAAATGCTGGTATCGTAATATGAGAATATCTGAATCACATTCATCCTTTATGTGAAGCAGTGGAAAGAATTGCGAAATGTTGGTATCGCAATCTGAGAAAAACTGAATCATGTTCATCCTTTACATGAAACAGCAGACAGAATTGCGAAATGCTGGTATCGCAATCTGAGAAAATCTGAATCACATTCATCCTTTATGTGAAATAGCGAACAGAATTGCGAAATACTGGTATCGCAATATGAGAAAATCTGAATAGGGTGCTCGAGTTATGGATCGAGCGGGCCTGATTGTCTTCGGGGATCTTTTGTCTAGATCACCATGCTTAGCTTGATACCTGCAACATTGAAGATGCGGTCATCCAAGTCTAAAAAAGAATCAGAAAACTTACATGAGTTGACTGAAACCCAGATTTTAGGATTTGCTGAATTGGCTTGCTCAACCTGTTCAGCTCATAAGAAAATGGTGCTTTGCATGAACTTTAATGTAAATGCAACAATTTGTGAGCTTCTACTTGCATTGTAAAGCTCCACTGGGGATTTTGTCAATAAGAACATATGTTTGATCTTTTGACAACCCTGATCATGCTGAATGAGGAATTTCAGTCAAATAAAAACTTTTCTCTTACTCTCAAGAAATTCATGAAAACCCAACCATTAATGTGGGTATGAGATCACTCAATCTTACCATCATCGTGCTTGACAAAGGTCTGAGTATTCTCGTAATCAGTATGATCAGACCAATCTGTGAGGTCTTTAGCAGGGACCGTAATTCCGGCTTGGCCAATGGCTTTCTCAAAAGGGGAACTCAAGCGAGTCATTTTGGCCATGAAAGAAAAATCTTCATCTGAAGCATTTAGGTTTACAAGTCGGGAATCCTGTGGCACCAAATACTTCATAAGCTGATGATTCCCTTAACATCCAGACTTGTTGTGGATGCCAAGATGCTAAGGTACTAGCTCATCTATTGCCAGAAGTTTCCTTCTGAAGCGAAACGACGCAAGATAGGATCACATGTGGATCTTAGGTTTTGGGGGCCTTATCCGTTACCAAAGGTTTCCCTTTGATGCGAGACAGCGCAAGATATATGTAGGGTTGAAAATGTGCTCGAGTTATGGTTCGAGCTGGCCATTTGTCTCTTGGGGAACCTTCTCAACGAGTCACCATGAGTCGGTAAAAAGTCTCTCAACAAGTCACCATGTGAACTATAAACTGTGAGCGAGTAGAGATGTGACATCCGAGCTAATCGGTACAAACACTGTGTCTCTTGGCAAGTCGCCATGTGGATTATAAACCATGAGTCGGTAAAGATGTGACACCCGAGCTAATCGGTGTGATCACTGAGGGCTGTGATGCCTGAGCCAATCAGAACAAACACAATAAGGGTGTGACGTCTGAGCCAATCAGAACGAACACAAAGGGTGTGATGTCCAAGCCAATCAGAACAAACACAAAAGGGTGTGATGCCTGAGCTAAAATCATAGCAAACATGAGAGGTCAGAATGACAACTTAAATCTCTAAAGCTGCCAATCTGAAAAGGGGTTCAGAAAACTTACCTGGGTTTCCTAAGCAATGAATGAATATGTGTGATGGGTAGGCTGATTACATCATACCTGTCCATTCTTTTGAGAAACGATGATATGCGTACAGAGCCAATGTGAAATGCAACATCATATGACAGAAAAATTTGTGAGCTTTTGTCTGCATTATAAAACTCCATTGGGGAATTTTGTCAATAAGAAAGCCTGTTTGACCCTTATAACAAGTCTAATCAAATTGAATGAGGAATTTTAGTCAGAAAGGACTTTTCACTCATCCCTCGAAAAAATCTTTCGAGACTCGACCATTAATGCGGGCATAAGAAATCTCTCAGAACTGTCATCATCATGCTTGACAAGGGTCCGGGTATTCTCGCAATCAGTATGACCGGACCAATCCATGAGGTCTTTTAAAAGGACTGTAATTCAGGCTTGGTCAAAGGCTATTCAAAAGGGGACTCATGCGAGTCATTTAGGCTATGAAAGGAAATCTTGATCAGCTGCATTGGATTTACAAGCCAGGAACCTTGCAAAATGATATAAAGATAATCTTGCTCGCACTTCTCCGAGCGACATTTATAGGCATTTGAAACCCTGCATTAACCCAAGTGCCCTAATCTGAAGAGACTTTTGATAAGGGTTGTAATGTAGGTTCAGGGTAGGCTTGAAGGCGTATTTTCAGCAAATGGCTGTATGATGAGCAAATTGGTGATCATTTTCTTCTGTCACTTTGCGCTTCAGAAATGATTTTCTTTTCTTGAGCCAATTCAGATAAGATCCCTCCCTTCCGGAGATTTGAGAGAACTTTTTCTTTTCCTTTTCTTTTTCTAATGAGAGTGGGTGCTTTTGCCCCTTTTTGCACGGCAAGTTTTTTCTCCTTCTTTTTTTTTTTTTTTTTGCAAGGTGAGCTCCCTTTTAGGAAGGAAGTGTCTTATCTGAACTGTTTGCAGATTGCACCAGCAGATTTTCCAAGTCTCAGCTTGCCCCAAAGTACTTTGCTCATCTTCAGATGGTTTGAAATGATTTTCTTTCAAGATGGCCATCAATTAGGTTTCGAGAAATGAATTTGCCGCTCAAATTGGGTATAGCAAAGGATGAGTGTATATGGGTATAGAGATGAAATGCTCTACGTCATGTCTAAGGCACTTGAGCTAATATAGAATTCGCATGCAACAAATACACTCAAAGATTGATGCAAGTGAAAGCAAAAAAATCCAATCATTGTCTGAACTTCTGAAATTGCCCCGATATGGGGTTGTTCCGAACAGGGTTATGAAATGAAACCACCGCTCAATGGGTTTAAGTAATTGGCAACATGTAGTGTTTGGATAGAGAAAATGAATGCCTAATGTCATTTTGGTCATCATACTTTTCGCGAGATAACCCTTCACCTTGTAAGCATGGCAATTCTCACACTTACTCACTAGGGATTGTGGTATAGGACGTGTATGGAAAATGGCTTGCCTTTCATCGTCCTGACATTCCTCATTCAAAATGATTAATTCAATTGGACCAAAGAGATTTCCTGATTGAAATTATTTCACAGTGAAAATTAATAATGCAGACAAAAATATGATGAGACGAGATTCATGAAGTTTAAATTTCACTTGATCTTCCAAAGGGTGAATGCGAATCAAGTGCAGGCATGCACGAACTACACAAGTTATTCAAAAATTTCAAGGAGGGTAAAGATATGGATTGCCCCATTATGCATGAGATCAATCAATCGAGGACTCAAGATGGTCTAGTTTCTCACTCGACGATGATGACTATTATGGCTGATGTATAGTTCTGCAAAAGGGGAAAATGTGTTATTCCAGGAACGAAGAAGAATATACTCCCTTATTCTAAGTTGTGGTTCACTGTAGATTTGCCCCCATTTTAATCAGGATGGCGTATAGCTTTGCCAACATGTGAGATTATCCCAATCATGGCCAGTGCTGGGAATGCGATTTCGAGCATTGGCAACCTGATCCTACATGAAAATTGTGCATGAATAGGGTCTTAAAAGATAAAATGAGCAATATCATGAGGAGTCACTGATTGTCGATTTGCTGCAGCGGTAGCAATCGAGAACAATGTTTCCTAGCCTGACACCTGCAAGAAGGTAAACAGAAGGTTACTTTTGGCAAAGATGAGTCGATGGCAACAAATACTCCCTTTGAGATCGGACGGCCTTTGTCTTCCCTCAATTTTGTCATGGCATGATCAATGGATCAATCTTGAATGGTTGATGGACTGAAGTATGAATTGACTGATGCAGATGGTCGGACATGCCCCAATCCCTTCATTAGGTTGAATCCCAGCCATATATGAACCTTGATGGCCGTAGATGCTTAGATGAACTTTCTTGCATCGTCTAAGGAAAAATGAACCCCTTGGGATGATTCTCCATTGTGCCAAGTGATCAAGGATTGCCCCAGGGATTTTCATTGGGTTGATCAATGGACGGCCTGAGGAAACGCCGATCAGTGCATGGATTAACAATGGTTGTCATTGAGGTTTAGCGCAAGGATCACCAAGCATTTAACTGGTCTGAAGCTTGAAGCATGGGTCGCCTTAAGCGGTCGATGAATGAGGATTGGCTAAGGACTTCTAGCATTCTTCAATTGCTTGATTGCCATGCACGGGACTGTTCAAGGATTGATCGGGCTGGTGTGTAGTCAAAGTTAAGGATCATGCCCCCTGCCCCCTGAATTAACTCTGATCATTCGGGGAGCCTGTTTTGTGATGACGCTCATGAGTGGCCCTGATCGATTAATACATGGGCGCAAGGTATTTGTGTTCAATTACCTGCAAAAGATAATCACCTAATGAGTATGATTAATGAAAATGACGTGTCGATCCATGGCTCTAGACTGCACCATCACTCAAACTTGACTTGTGACCCTGATCCGAAAATTCCAGTTTTGTCAGGTTTTGGAAGAAAATTCGTCAAAAATCGAAGAGTGATCGAAATGACATGGAAATTTACGAACTCATAGCCGAAAGGATGATGAACAACTTTCATGTTTGGGCCTAGGGTTAGAAATGGACGGATTAACTCATTTTAATGCATTTTGTTTTTTAAATTTCGTCCAAAAAAAAAAATTGCTTCGTCCGATTTTTGTTTGGAGAGTGGGCGGACCCTTAAAAAGACGAATCAAGGTCCGAAAATTTGCGGCCCATTAGTTCAAAACCCATCTTAAAACTTTCTTGTTTTATGATTTGATGAATGAGCCCACTTAGTGGTGATGAACCACGAAATGATTTATGGAGTCAGAAAATGTGTGAAATTTCAGCCTGCTCCACTCCGGCTATTAATTCTGTAGAAAATGGAAAATGTATTGGATCGGCCCAAAACTTTTTGACATGAAAGTTCAAGAGCCCGTGAACTTTACCATTTGATGCGTGAGAGTTGAAACCAACTCAAAAAGGGTCTAAAAATTCGAGCAAAGAAATTGATTTCAGACAAAAAACAGAACTGATTTATTGACTAAAAAGTAATAAAACCATGAAATTCAGAAAAATTCCTAAATGAGAGTCCTAGGGACGCATAAGTAAAATGACATGACTCAACAAGACCATGAGGAAAATACCTAAATAGCCATGGACCGACTCAAGGGAATGTAAAAAGAGAACATATGCAATGACATGGATGAGTACAAAGACAAGCAAAATGACGGATGCATGCTTTATTAACCAGGGTTTTAAGAGCTCTCAAGGGCAGATCTAACTTGACGATTAAAGTTGTATCTAGCCCTTTTAAAGCTTTGGGGACGTTAAGAAAAACCCCTCGTGCCCGTAGATTCAGGCCTTGAGCGGGGAGTCTTAGCGTAGTCGGGGTCGAAGGTAAGAACGTCCATTCCTCCATCCTGAGGCTAGGCATATCCGTACCCAGACACCATCCTAGGTTCATCTAGCATTTTAGGTCCAATGCAATGTCATGAGTCATGCACAACAATTTAATTCACTCATTCACGGCATCTTAGAAAAACAATGAAATAAACTAACGACCCTGCAAAACAAAGGTTAGGAAAATGACATTTACATAACCTGCAAAAACATTTAACACCTAAGAGAAGTTAGGGGCAAATCACAATCCATGAATTCAAGGATCGGAAAGACATTCACAATCAATCAATCGAGGCAAAGATCATGAAAATCAACGGCTTAAGTCCACAAAAATTTTAATCTTCCGAAGATTATAGGTGACTTAAATTTTTTTTTTCGAAAATTAATGTTAATTTTCGAGAAATTCGCGAGGAGTTCGGTTCACCTTTTATTTTTTTTGGAAAATTAAAATTTATGTCCCCTGTGGAGTCGCCAAGTTGTCGCGACCTAAAATAATTTTATTAGGCTAATGGATTATTAGGTTAATTAGATGAATTAAGTAACCTAATACGGACTCTCCCAAGCCCTACCAATTTGCAACTTAGGTTTCACTGAAATGATTTTTAATTTAGGAGCCGCCACTAATCGTTTCTTGGTAGGTCGATTAGAAACCTAAATAAAATAGCGGGAGAACTATTTTATTTCTACGAACCAGAGATAGTGAGTTCAGGGACTTGGTTACATTAATTAAAAATTAATTAATGCCCTTTCGGTACCAATTTCATGACAATGCCTTTTTCTGATTGGTTTATGAAATATTTTTTTGGGGTTTTTTTTGTTTATTATTTTTTTGAATTTTTGAATTAATGAACAAAATCAAACAAAAATGCCCATAATATACCTTAATTTCCGAATTTCTGATAATTCACTCATTTCTGAAGATACAGATTAGAGCAGAATTTTTAACGCGACATCCTCGAAGATTCGAGTCAGCCTGCGAGTAGGGATATAAGATGACAACGTCCCTCTTGCCAGAGGGAAAGAACACGATATCTTATACTTAAATCACATCCACCCCAGTAGATCCTGGGTAGGCGAATGATTTAATTTTTTCGACGGGGCTAGGCACGAGCGGAGTATATATTATGGGCATGTTTGTTTAAAATTGTGCAAACATTTTTTAGAATTTTCGAAAGATCACCTAAGGTGATTGGGATTCTAAGGGAGCTAATCTCCTATCGTCAAAGGATTGATATCTTCTAAATTAAGGAAGGTTATCTCTTAAGAATTTTTATAATTTTCTGACAATCTTCCAAACTTAAAAGATATCTTATTTTTAGATGAGTAGGATTTAGAAATTAGGAAGGTTATCTTTTAGATTTGGAAAGATTTTTAGACAACCTCTAAAATTTCAAAAATTAAGCCTGGGATTCCTGATTTGATTGAAATTTTGATTGATATCCTAAAAATCTCCCAACATTCGAATCCTATTTTCATAACGAATCAAATCCGAATCTAACTCTAATCCCAACCAAATTCGTACCCTAATTTTCATCCAAACATCCAAAAAAAATATCCAAATAATCCATGAAGATCAAGACAGGATAAAATTTGCAATCGAATCAATCTTTGGTTCAATCAAGACGAGAATTCAATCGAAAATCTGCCAAATTCGACCACCTGAAACAATGGAAATCCGACCATCCTGTCTATGCAAGGTTCAGCCATCAAATTCGTGCATCATTCATAGAAACGACCATGATTATCACCAGCAGTCTTTTAACGATCAATTCATGCAATTTTTCTTAACTTGAATTATGATCCTGCACATATCCATCGAAGCAATACGAATATCAACCAGCAAGCAGGCATAAGTTATGATTGAGGATTTAATGACTCACCTTTTTCCGGGAAATTTCCAGCAAACTCGATCCGGGATTATCGTCCTAGATCGTCTCTTTTTGGACCTGATTTGCCGCCTAAATCTCTCAAAGGAATCTAAGATGAACCACCGAACAGTAGAGCCAAAAGTCCCAAGTCAATAGCACAAGTTCTGACTAATTAGTAATACTTTTAGCACCGAACAGAAACAGCATAATCACTAAATAGCAGCACTGGAGCACAGAAAAAGAAGCTGCGAACAAGACAAAAAATAGAGCAAAGAATCAATAAAATAAATAAATTGAGGTATCCACCGAATAAAAATAACGACAAAGCGCGAGCAAATTTGATGAGTCTGGCTTGTTTACTCGGCTCGTAAAAAAATTGATCGCCGGAGAAGAAGATGGGCTTCGGCTGAGTTTCTTTTTTTCTTTGTTCTCTTCGTTTTGTCTCCTTTCCGCTCTCAGATTTCTGACCGTGCACCTTGTGGCCTTGTATTCAATGATTGTGGCCTTCCTCTGTGCCGTGTTTCCAATGAATCAATCGACGCCCCTATATGAAGTCCAAAGCAGTGTTGAAACGTGAAGAACTAAGCCTGCGGAAAATGGTTAGAGCACATGGACAAGAAATGCAATACGAGAATATTCTCTCTCTCTCTCTCTCTCTCTCTCTCTCTCTCTCTCTCTCTCTCTCTCTCTCTCTCTCTATGTGGTGAAACAATTGTAGTAGCTCCCTTTGGTCTCGCCCAATGAGGTGGTATGCGAGCAAGCTGTCTTCTCCAAATTCTCCCAAAGAAATTTTGGTGGCCGTGTATTGTGATGAATGGCCTCCTCTCTTTTCTTTCCAAAATTCTCACGTGTTTCTCTCTATTTTTCTGAATGAGATCGTCCCTGAGAGAGAGTCTGTCGTGCGCAGAAAATTATGTCCTCTCCGCAACCCTAGATCTAACGAGGTATATATAGTGAATATTAGGTTGTGCTCTAAGATCCAATCCAAGCCGTCGACTCTAAACGTTTCCGACGCGATATCCACCGTAGGATCATAACTTTCTTGAACAACCCTATCGGGCTAGGGTTTCTCGGATGGGCTCATTCGCGCGGACTTAGGGCCTAAGTGGGCTTTAATTAATTAACGAATAATTAATTAAAAGCCTTATTTTCACAAAATGGACCGAATGAGATTTTAAAATGAGGCTATTACAATTCTCGGTAATTCCCCATTTCCTGATCGAAAATTCTCGAATTGATTTCGACTCCGCTGCCTGTTAAATTCTGCTCAATCGAGATCGCCTGCGGTTGATTGACAATGCATGACAGACAAATGAAATACGTAATGCATGAATTTTTTTTTTTGCGAGAATTGGGATTAATTCTCATTTTATGAAATAAATGAATTTTCTAAAAATTAAAATTTAGGTGCTAACAGTTGTTCCGTCGTAGCTTTTGCAACTTCCGTTGTGTTGCGGGAGACAAATGACCGCCTAAACCAATCCATTTTGCGCAGGGTATCTTCAGCCGGGGGCACCAGGATGGCCTGGTTCGGGTGTACGAGGATCGCCGAGCACACCCAATGTACCACGCGACCCGATTCCTTCGTACCAGGAGCCGCCGTGTGTCCGTCTGCGTACTTGCCCTCCATAAACTAACAGCAATACAGCGCCGCGAGGCCGACAAGGCCATATTCTAGACGGCCGTTGTCATGCGCTACATACGTAATTCGTTTACTGATACAGTGCGCGAGGCTGCTGGTGCTGGCTAGTTATTGAATAAATGGATGAGCCGGAGCCGCGTATTTTCTATGCTTATTACAATGCATTATATGTTAGCTTAAGGCAAGTCTGTTTTACAGACATAATTGAATATCTTTTGCATGTGACTTCTTCTTTGAAAGAGCAACCTTATTTATAGTTGACATATTGAAGAATAAAATCTTACTTCGTGAAATCGAATTCACGATATATTGTTGAAAATATCCGCATTGTCATCTTTCCATTGTGTCCCCCAAAGGTGTATCTTGGCAAATATCAAAATACTCTCGAGATTGTGTGTGTAATGTATATATGGATATAAAAATAACCATGTCGATATGTTTTCCAAATGGATGTCCATAGTCAAGCAATTAAACGCTACTTGGTTAAACGATATGGTTATCAGACAGATATATTAATTTATTTATCTTGGAAATTTTCGTGCCAACAACAGTTATGACTTATGTAGATTGTTCCTTCTTAAGAAAGTTGGATCACAAACTATTTATGCTTTGACAAGGTCCCGATGAGAAAATTAATAATATCTTCCGATCACTATCATGTCTTGCCAAAAATAAAAAGTTGAATTATCGAGTCCTTTGTCCAAAAAGAAGCAAGTAAGAAAAGCCTCTGAGGGAAGAGACGCGAGGCATTAGAGATTCAATCTTCGTTACATAAAAAGCAAAAGCAGCTTTTTAATTGAGGCACCAGGTGCTGTAGCAGACTAGCAGCCGTTGATGAGGTGATTAATGTTGCTTTCGGCTGGTGAGGGGGCGGCGAAAGATCCGAGTTCGGTACGATCGCAAAGAACCCTAAACCATAAAGCATGACCTTTTTAAATCTCCCGGAGCAAATTGTGAATGACTTGTATTCGAACATGGCCGGAACAGTAAAATGGGTCAGCCCACGAGTCTGACCTAAGTTATCATTTGATTGTTACACGAGGAAGGTTGAACATTACGTTGTTGACTCAGTCTTCCGAAACTGGGACGAAAATCAAAGTCGATTTGGATGGAGGTACCGACCGCAGTTGACCAGAGACATCCTTTTCGTCAGCTTTTCATTTCTGAAGGCGTTGTGGAGGCATTTCCAACCCTACAACAATCACCTAAGTCTTAAGTGATCTGAAAAGAAGAAGAAGAAGAAGAAGAAGAAGAAGAAGAAGAAAAAAGAAAAAAAGAAAGAAAGAAAGAAAGAAAGAAGACACCAAAATAAACGTTGTGCACAAATTTTAGCATTTCTAGTATCATTTTATCCCAAAGGTCTATGATTAAATTGATCTAGTTAAGAAGTTTAGAACTGAATTGATACCAATACAATAAGTTTATGATTTTTTTTTTTTTATAATTTTCCGGGGAGAAGTATTAAGAACAGTAATCTTGAAGAGAACACTTTGAAAACTTCATAATGATGCATACATATGCATCTCGTTTTTCCAGGTAAGACAATTCTTTTGCAAGTGGGCATACATATCAGGGTGTGTGTTGGATCTTAGAGGCGCAGCACTCTGATACCTAAGTGTTTGAAGAAGGAAATTCTGGAAATGTTATTCACTCTCATGTTCTACTAAACGATTACAAAACATGCCTATTTATAGGCTGTAGGCATGACTCTACGACTTCTCTAGACAAACGAACAGACACGTCCAGATACATGACATTTAAAGCTAATAAATGAACATAATCTCCTAGATAACAACGTCTAGGACTCTTCCTATTCTCTAGATAATAATTGCAACAACTTAATATCTTCCAAGACTCCACTTTACGATGAGCTTGGATTACGAAGAGTCGTGACTCTTGCGATTCCCAACAGCCTCCCTTAAACCGAGCTCATCTTGACCATGCCGATCATTCTCTTGAATTTAAGGAAGGAGTCTGTCTTCAACGGCTTCGCAAACATATCAGCCACTTGGTCTTCCGACTTGCAATACTGCAGCACAATCTCCTTGGACTTCACTAGATCTCGAATGAAGTGATACTTTATATCGATGTGCTTGCTTCTTCCATGAAAGACTGGATTCTTTGCAAGTGCTATGGCTGACTTATTATCACAATAAATCACCGTCGAATGCTCTTGCTTATGACGAAGTTCAGCGAGCATCGAACGTAGCCAAACTGCTTGAGTAGCACAATAAGCCGCTGCTATATATTCTGCTTCTGCACTGGACAAAGCAACCACCTGCTGCTTCTTCGAAGACCAGGAGAAAATCCCATTTCCTAAAGAGAAAACATAACCGGAAGTACTCTTTCTTTCTCCAATATCACCTCCCCAATCACTGTCTGTATATCCCACAAGCTGAAAATCATTAGAAAAAGTGTAGAATATACCATCATCCACAGTACCTTTAATGTACCAAAGAATCCTTTTTGCCGCCTGCAAGTGTGATTGTCTAGGAACTTCCATAAATCTGCTTATCATCCCAACACTATAAACAAGATCTGGCCGAGTAGAAGTCAAATATCGTAGACTCCCAACTAACCTCTTGAAATAAGTGGGATCGACTTCAGAACCACTTCCGTCTTTTGTCAACTTCAATCTTTCCTCCATGGGAGTGCTAATTGGTTTACAAGTAGCCATCTTGAAACGCTCAAGAATATCCTTGGCATACTTCTGTTGACAAACAAAAATACCATCCTCCGATTGAGTAACTTCTAGGCCAAGAAAATAATACATGAGACCCATATCTGTCATCTCGAACTCACGGGTCATGGCCTCCCTGAAGTCACAAATCATTTCTTGACAATCTCCAGTAAATATGAGATCATCGACATATAAGCAAACAATGAGTATTTCACCATTCAAGCCAACCTTGACATATAAAGTATGCTCATAAGGACAGCGGATAAAACCATGAGTCAAGAAATAAGAATCAATTCTGGTATACGAGGCTCGTGGTGCTTGTTTGAGGCCATAAAGAGCTTTCTTCAATCTGTAGACTAAGCCCTCTTGTCCTGTTTTGACATAGCCCTCCGGTTGATCCACATACACCTCCTCCTCAAGTACGCCATTGAGAAATGCGGACTTGACATCCATTTGGTGTATTTTCCAGCGCCTTTGAGCTGCTAAAGCAAAAATCATACGAATAGTATCCATTCTTGCAACCGGAGCAAATACCTCAAAATAGTCAATCCCGGGTTTCTGTTTGTAACCCTTGACTACAAGACGAGCCTTCAACCGATCAACATCACCATTAGGCTTACGCTTGGTTTTGTAGACCCATTTTACACCGATGGACTTCTTGCCTTCTGGAAGAGACGTGAGTTCCCACGTATCATTCTTCTCGATCGCATATATCTCATCATCCATGGCATGAATCCAACCACTATCTTGGGAAGCCTCCTTAAAGTGTGTCGGATCACAATCTGCAAAAAGAGCATAATTGACAATTTCTTCATCAGATGGGTCATCATTATTCGACAAAGAATAATCCCTCAAACGAGCAGGTAAAACTCGTTCTCGCCGTGGACAGGAGGAACTTTCGACACGATCTTCGACAAGATTTTCAACAGGATTTTCGACAGGATCTGCTGTCGAAGTAGGCTGCATCGAACTCGTTGCTGGTTCAGATTGAACTGACTCCTCCTCATCGAAGACAAAATGAAACTGCTTCTTCTCTTCCCTGTTCCACATCCACTCAGCTTCCTCGTCGAAGGTGACATCTCGACTGATAACCACCTTCTTCGATATAGGATTATACAACCGATAACCCTTCGTCTCATTGCTGTAACCAAGAAAGATGCATTTCTCACTCTTCTCATCAAGCTTTTTGCGAAGTTCATTAGGCACATGGGCATAAGCAATACACCCAAACACACGAAGATGCTGAACTGAAGGGATTTGACCACTCCACACCTCCGTCGGTGTCTTGAACTCAAGACCTTTAGTTGGACAGCGATTCAACAAGTAAATAGTACAAGCAACCGCTTCTGCCCAGAAATGCTTAGGCAAATGTTTGGAATGGAGCATAGTACGTACCATATCAACAATAGTGCGATTTTTTCTCTCCGCTACTCCGTTCTGTTGAGGAGTATATCGTGCTGTCAACTGATGTTTGATGCCGCACTGCTTGAAGAAAACATCTCCAACCAAATATTTCGTGCCACGATCAGTTCGGAGAATCCGAATTCCATGCCCACTTTGCTTCTCTACATAGGCTTTGAACTCCTTAAAAGCATCGATGGCATCTGACTTTTGCTTCAAGAAATAAACCCATGTTTTCCTGCTAAAATCATCGATGAAGGTAACAAAATACCTGTACCCCCGATTCGACGACTCACCGAGCGGTCCACAGAGGTCGGAGTGCACCAACTCCAACGGTCTTGACGCTCTCCATGATTTTCCCGAAGGGAAGCTTTCTCTGCACTTCTTCCCAACAACACATGGTTCACAAATCTCCTTCGGAGAAGAAATTTCAGGTAGTCCACGTACCATCTTCTTCTGAGACAACAGCTTTAAGCTGTCGAAATTCACATGCCCGAACCGCTTGTGCCAAAGCCATGTCAAATCTTGCACCGAGGCACTAAAACATGACGTAGCATAGTTAATATACAAAGGAAAAAGTCGATTTCGAGCCATTTTTACCTTTGCAATCAATCCTCCTTTGCCATCATGAACCGTGCAAATCTCATCCTTAATGGTCATGAGATAGCCTCGCTCAGACAACTGTCCCATACTTAGAAGATTTTCTCGAAGACCGGGAACATAATGGACGTCGGAAATGCTTTGAACCGACCCATCCTTCGCCTTGATTTTAATAGTTCCCTTTCCCATGATAGGAACTTTGGTATTGTTCCCAAATCTCACCTCCGAACGAAAGGTGTCATCGAAGTTTGAGAATAACTCCTTCTCGCCACACATGTGATTGCTACACCCGGTGTCTAAGTACCAAACATTCTTCTGGTTCTCCACCGCAGAATTACATGTGAATAAAAGAGCATTACCTTGCTCACCATCTCCATCGACATGTCTATCGACGGATCTTGCTACCTTAGCATGGAACTTTTGACCACCAGTCTTCTTGCTCCGACATTCAGATTTATAGTGCCCATACTTTTTACAATTAAAACACTGAATAAAGGACTTATCTTTTTGTTGTCCGGCATACTTCTCTTGCCGCTTTGGATCTTTCCTTTGATTAGAAAGATTCTTCTTTTCATCAGGCAACACCAACTGGCTTTGCAAAGCTTCCTCCACCGTCTTGGATTTCTCCTTGATTCGTTGCTCGTGCATTTGTAGAGAGCCCACCAACTCATCGACGGACAAGACAGAGAGATCTCGTGACTCTTCGATGGAAGTCACAATATATTCGAACTGCAAAGTTAGAGTTCGAAGAATCTTCTCAACAATCTGTTGATCCCGAATAGTCTCACCATTGGCCTTCATTTGATTGACAAGAGCCAACGTCCGTGAGAAATAATCGGAAATGGACTCCGACTTTTCCATCTGAAGGAGCTCGAACTGTCGTCGAAGAGTCTGAAGCCGAACCTTCTGGACCTTCTCAACGCCTTTGTAAATGTTGATGAGAGTGCCCCAAGCTTCTTTCGCCGTCTTCGAATTCGCCACTTTCTCAAAGATTGACGAATCTATCGCTTGAAAGATGTAAAAGAGAGCCTTACGATCTTTCTTACGATTCTCTTTTAGCGTCTTCTGCTCCTCCGTTGTCAAATTTGCTGCCGTTTCTGGCTCCTCGAATCCTTCTTCCACAATCTCGGTCAGCTCCTGAAACCCGAATAGCACCTCCATCTGGATCTTCCAATGCTCAAAATTCTTCCCATCGAACCTCGGGAGTTGAGGTTGGACCATCCCAGTACCACTCACAGAAGCCATCTGACTCGAGAGAAAAAACTTAGCCAAACTGGCTCTCACTGGCTCTGATACCAAATGTTGGATCTTAGAGGCGCAGCACTCTGATACCTAAGTGTTTGAAGAAGGAAATTCTGGAAATGTTATTCACTCTCATGTTCTACTAAACGATTACAAAACACGCCTATTTATAGGCTGTAGGCATGACTCTACGACTTCTCTAGACAAACGAACAGACACGTCCAGATACATGACATTTAAAGCTAATAAATGAACATAATCTCCTAGATAACAACGTCTAGGACTCTTCCTATTCTCTAGATAATAATTGCAACAACTTAATATCTTCCAAGACTCCACTTTACGATGAGCTTGGATTACGAAGAGTCGTGACTCTTGCGATTCCCAACAGTGTGGCAATTGTTGTACGGGGATTCCTTTGTGATTGTTTCTTAATCATCTCAAAAGTTGAGAAACGAAATATTTTTCTTTTGTCATATCGACGGAAAAACAAAGAGATGACGATAGAGCACACAAATGTGATGACGCATACAATTGTAAATGATAGATGTATCAATCAGATTGTGACACAAATGGCCTATATTTTATTGGCCTATACTCATTCATGTCCTATGCTTCGGAAAAAGAGAGGTGAGAACAAATAATTTTAACTAGATAAAATTATTTTTTTTTTAAAAAGTCTTAAACCTACTGTGTAATCATGCCAATTTAGTCCTAAATATTTTTTTACACTAATTAAGTCCTAAACATTTTACATTTATGTAAATTCAGTCCATCTGGCAAATTTTGACATGTCGACGCTAACATAAACATTTTTTAATAATGTATTAATATTTTTTGAATTATTTTTTCTTTTCTTTCTCTTTGTTTTTTTTTTCTTCCTCCTTCCTCTAGCTAGTCACCAAGACGAGGGCCAGCGAGGTCGACCTCGTCGGCCCCTAACAAGGCTCGCCCCAGCCAATGGCCAATTGGGGTGAGCCTCGCAATTGCTAGGCGAGGTCGACCTTGCCCAGCCATGGCAAGGTCAAACCTTGCCGGCTCCCGCCTTTGTCCAATCGTCGAGAAAGAGGGAAAAAAGGAAAGAGAAAGAAAAGAAAAAAAGAAACGTAAAGAAAATTAAAAAGATAATCAGAAAAACTATTTAAAATTATCTACGTCAACGTCGATTGATCAAAGTTGGCCAAATGCACTGTATTGGCACAAATGCAAAAGATATATGACTCAATTAGTACAAAAAAATTAGGATTGAATTGGCACAATTATAATAATTTTAAGACTTTTTTTTAGTAATTCTCCCTTTTTAATGATCCATACCTTCCTATATATCAATGGTATTTATCAGTATGCCCGTTTATCAAAGCGTACAACTGTAATGGAGGGATCAAAGCGTACAACTGTAATGGAGGGGTCCTTTCTAATTCTTCAATAATGCAAAATATAAAGAGATATTATTCTGTCGCATGGAAAAGCCAAAAGGGCAAAAAAAGAGAGAGGGAGGGGGGGTGTAATCAAGCAAATATATAACTTCTTAATTGAAGGACAGGGGTGGAGGAGATAATCAATGTTAGGCAGTGAGAAAATCCTAGCTCAGCACAATCTCAAAGAACTTGAATCGATAAGTATTATTAGGCAGGGGGTGCGCATGGTTCTAGATGAAACTTGGAATCTAATCAGTGAAGAATCAATCCGATTCTAGGTACCAAGATATGCAGGTTCTAGATTCCAACACTTGGAAAACCATTTCCTACGAGTAAGTTTCAAGTGGTGGAACATTGAACTTGAAACAAGTTTTTGTGTTTTTCTTAGTATATGTCTTAGTATGATTATGCGGTATTCCATCGCGTCTAATGATAAGTGTGTAATCTAGAACCACTAATCTAAGCTTCCATTTTCGGTGATATTTATGACTAAGACTTTTACTTTCTTAATGCTTTATATTATTTGTGTGTCTAAATACGAGTTGTGGTCAGTGAATTGTAGCAGCAAATAGTGGTCATTAAACGTGATGATCAACTACCATCGTTCAATTAAGAATGCAGGCGAAACCTGAATAGACTTGGAACCCATGATAAGGTAGGTTTTAGGTTCCAAAAAAATGAGGAACCTGTTCCGACAGGTATGTCCCAGATAAAACCTAATGGAACCTAAAATCATTCACTCCTTAATATTATCTTTGATCATCGAGCAATTGCGAATGCCTTTCTTTGAGCGGCAAGTCTGACCTAATTTATCATTTGTTTGTAATTGCAATAATTATTCTCGGGCGGCAAGATTGACTAAACGACTCTTCTTCACTTTGGAAAATTGGAGCTGAACAATAAGAAGCAAAACTTCGCGCGTGGACTCAAGTCTTCCCAATGGGGATGGAAACATCAAAGCCGATTCCGGAAATCACAGCTTGCAAGGGTTCGGAGGCATTAATCGCAGCGGACCCGCGGACACATGCTGTCTGCCCACCCTCAATTACGTTGATATAAGGGCTAAGAGAATTGACAAAACTAAACCGCATATCGTGTCCATATCGACCATCTAGTAGCTCGTGGTAAGCAACATGCTATTCTTATGGTGAAAATAAGGGATAATGACATAAGCTTCGGCTCAATATGCATTGAGATTTCTGAACTTTTAATTTGTTCAATATGATTGATCGCTGGACTTTTGGTGCAGGTTCAGTTTTGTCCCTGAACTGTATAAAAATGGTCAGTATTTTCCTTACATTAATTCAAGTTCAAAGACAATATTTATTGGGGTATGGTTTATACTCCCCAAACAACAAAAAAGTACTATCGTCAAAGCCGACCGGCCAAATAGACTGGATTGACACAAATGCAAAAAGTTTATGACTCAATTTAGACCAAAAAAATATTTAGGACTGAATTGGCATAATTACAATAGATTTAGGACTTTTTAAATAATTCTCCAGGTGGAAAGCTCCAAGTACAACATCTATGTGTTCGGACAAAATTTGGGCTTGGGTGATTACTTTCTAGCTTGAAGAAGAAGTTAATAACCGAGAAGAAATCTGTCCGAAATGGCAGCAGACATACTTTGAAGCTCATAACAACACCAATCAAACGAAGCCTGATTGTGACTTGCTCGATATGGGTGAGGGTCGCCCTTGCCCGCCCAGGGGAGGGCATCCCCTTTCTCGACACCTTTACTGATGCCGGCAGGGGCTACCCTCGACCAAGGTCGGAGGGGCCTGCCCTCAACTGATCCAGCAAAGGCGATTCTCGTCAGCCGTCGGAGGTATATTCAAAAAATATAAAAATGTTATTAAAAATTATCCACGTCAGTATCGGTAATGCCACGTTGGACAATTGGCATCCATGTCGGTGATTTTCGGCCTACAGGACTGAATTGGCGAAAGGTGAAAAGGTTTAGGACTGAATCGGCAAACTTAAAAGGTTTAGGACTGAATTGGCAAAAGTGTAAAATGTTTAGGACTTTTTTGATAATTTTCCCAAATAAAGTCACTAAAACTAAGTGACTTTCATCACTAAATCAGGCAACATCTAAGTAAAAACATGCTTATTCTTCTTGGTATGAACATGGAATGGGCAATGATTCTTTTCTTGAGAAAGAGAAAATCAGGGAATTTCCATTGATGCTATTGATATAAGGCATTTGAATCTGCTCCTTGCAGTACAAAAAGAGAACCACATTCTCATGCGAGAGGGAATAAAATTAAAGACTGAACTCATGCGTAGGAATCAAGTCTCAAAAGGAAGGGTCTCAAGGCTACTCCTACAAAGGGAATGGGTCAAGGCTGCTCTGTGCGGGTCGATATCAAAATCACGATCCACATGGTTCTTGATGACCTGGTGTGCTCAATCATCAATCGTAAGAAGAGACAAGGCCACGGTAACGGCGGGAAGCTCTTCATAACAAGAGCGGAGCTGAGAGATGCCTTGCGAGATCCCGGAAGTTACTGTAAGGAACGCGAATCTTTGAAGAGAAGAAAAAGTAGATAAGAAGAAGACAATAGAATTTTTTACGTGGAAAAAACCTTCTAAATCAGAAAGGGAAAAAATCACGATGCCGCACTAGGCAATCTCTCCACTATCAGTTTTCAGCATTACATATACATGAGATATCGCCCTAATATATAATAGGAGTCTAGAGCATACAAAGTTGAAAAGTAAATTACAAGTATGCTACGTAGAATATCTGCGCTTAATATTGTTTTTTATTTTTCTTTATCAGACTCCACAAAATCCATCAATCTCCCACTTGGAGGCTGATCTTCAACACGGCAATAATCTTTCATAGTCTTCATTCCTCTTTGTAACTGAAATTGTCCTAGTGCGGCGGCCCCCTCATCACTATCCATGGAGGCCAACTGAGGCACTGCACAGCCTCAGTTTCTCAATGGTGACAACCTTTGTTAACATGTCTACTGGATTTTCTACACCAAGAACCTTCATCAATGACAATGTCCCATCATCTATCAACTCATGGATATGATGATACTTCAACTTCACATGCTTTGTCCTTGAATGAAACACCGGATTCTTTGCAAGACGGATAGCACTCTAACTGTCACTGAAAAGAACATTGCTATCTTGCTCCTTGTCTATTTCCTTCAGAAAATTTTCAACCAAATCATCTCCTTACCAGCTTTCGATATAGCAACATACTCTACTTCATTGGTTGAGAGAGATACACACGTCTGAAGTCTAAACATTCAACTGATTGCAGTGCCACCTAAAGTAAAAACATAACCCGAAGTGCTCTTCTTCTTATCCAAGTCACCACCAAGATCTGCATTTGCAAATCCTTGTAAAGTTACACTGTTTTTCGCAAAACATAATGACATACCTGAAGTGCCTCTCAAGTATCTTAATAACCACTTTACGGCTTCCCAATACTTTATTACGGGATTAGCCATGTATCTACTCACAACTCCTACTGCATGAGCTATGTATGGTCTGGTACACACCATTGTACACATTAAACTGCCAACAGCTGACGCATATGGCACCTTAGCCATATATTCTTGCTCCTCGTCTGTCTTTGGTGACTGCTCCTTTGAGAGTTTGAAGTGACTTCCCAAAGGAGGACTTCTAGGCTTTGCATTCTGACCTTCGAATCTATCCAGTACTTTCTCAATGTACTTTTCTTGAAATAAATTTAGAATTCCTTTGGATTTATCCCGCATGGTCCTCATCCCAAGAATTTGATTCACTGCGCCAAAATCCTTCATCTCAAATTCTTTTTACAATTGCTACTTCAGTATATTGATTTCTCTCATGCTAGATCCTGCAATTAGCATATCATCCACATACAATAGCAAAATAATATAGCAGTCATCAAATTTCTTGAAGTAACAACAGTGATCCATCTTACTTCTAGTGAAGTTGTTATCATACATAAAGGTATCAAATTTTTTGTACCACTGTAGGCCTATTTCAAGCCATATAGACTTTTCTTCAGCTTGCAGACATAATTTTCTTTTCCAGAGACTTGAAAACCTTCTGGTTGCACCATGTATATATCCTCCTCTAAGTCACCATGGAGGAATGCAGTCTTTATATCTAACTACTCTATATGTAAATTCTCAGCAGCAACAATACTCAACACTAGCCTGATAGTAATCAATTTCACAACTTGAGAGAAAATCTCTATGTAGTCAATACCTTCCTTTTGCTGAAAACCTTTTACTACTAACCTTGCTTTGTATCTTTTGCTGCAATCAGGTTCTTCTTTGACCCGGTACATCCACTTGTTCTGCATTGCCTTTTTCCCATCTGGTAATTGAGTTAACACCCAAGTTCTATTCTTCTCGAGTGAATCCAACTCATTTTGCATTGCTAACTCCCACTTAACAGAATCTTTAACCTACAATGCTTCCAAAAAATTTCTGGTTCACCAGCATCAGTTAAAAGCAAATAATTCAATGATGGAGAATACCTCTGTACAGGTTTAGATGTTCTGCTAGATCTTCTCAAAGTGGGCTCAGGAGTGTAGGTTCTTGTTCTAAATTTCCACTAGAGTCAACAGCAACAGTTTCAGGATTTCTAGCCATATCACTATTAAAAACCCCTTCCAATTCAATCTCTCTAGTCTCCACCGTTTGCTTCTTCACACTAGATTCTACCATATCTCTATCCTTATACAACGAGTTTTCATTGAATGTAACATCAGCGGTTCTTATTATTTTTCTATTTTGCTCATTGTCGCGACCCATCCGGAAGCGGACGCGGCTAATGGATTACCGATCACGGGTCTTGGATCGGTGCGAGCCCTCCCAGGCCCATACCAAATCGCGGCGGGAGTATTTTTCAGGAGGATTCAACGATAAGAGTCGATCGCTTTCGACCTTAGTGTGGTCGTGGTGGCATGTGCAACTTGTGCATGCATTTGGAGTCGCCACCGGTCTTTCTTGGAGGGTAGACCGGAAACCTTACCGATCGATTGGGAGAGATCGATCAGTTCTACGGAACCAGAGATTTTGGGTTCGGGGACTTGGTTACGCTGGTGTCGTTACCAACGCCCTTTCGGTACCTAATGCGAGTGATTTTCCTAACTAGGATTTCATGCAGGCACAATTTTGGGTGAGGTAAGTCTGACTTTGCACATTAACCAGTTTAACATGCTCACGTAATCATAATAAATAAATAGATGTCAATCACATAAATATCTATCCTACGTGGTGATCATGGAATTATGATTTAATGGGTCTCGAGCCAATGAGACCACATATAATCATTTTAATATTTTAATAACGGAGAGCCGCTCTTCGCTTCTTCTTGGTTTCTTGAACTCTTCAAGAATTGGGCCCCAAAGAGCTCGCCGACTTAAAAGGCTCCTCCACGTAATCCTCGTAGCATTTACATCAACAATTGACTATGCTAAAAATAAAGATTACATGAAAAATAAAAGGAGTACGCAGCCTCCATTTAATAATTACAACCCCAAATATATAAATAATCATCATACATTCATATATACATCAATCACATTGATTAGGGATTTTTCCATGATCACCACCCTTTCACGTAAGTAATAAATTCACAATTTAAAACTTAGGAAGGCACAATAAAAATTCTACGTTGAATCATATTCAGAATTTTTACGTAAAATAAGATAGCCATAAATTTTCGATTCAAAATTGATTTAGTCTCAATTTTTGCTACGTTGATTAATTTATCATATAAAATAATCAATCTCCATTAGCCATGTAAGACGAACAATTCGTTAATACATATTGGCCATAGTATTGCAAAAATTGCAAAAAATCAATTAAATGCACGAAAACACCTAAGGATTGGCTCTGATACCACTGTTGGGATCCACGTAACACGTAGCGGAAATAAATAACAACCCACACATGTATCTCCAGAGGCGTACTTCGTGCATTTCAATCAAAAAAAATCACAAAGTCTCAAAGGGAGTAAATAGATTACCTCTCGTAGCGTGCTTGAACGGAGGTGTCGGTTCGATGTTCTTCGATCTCAGCCTCCACAAGTGTTAGGCATCTAGTTCGGACGCACCACCAATTGACGAACGGGGAGACGACTAATAACTCCACAACAATTGTGCTAGCAATATGCGGAATCAATATTCCGAACTTAGTATATTTTGCTCGCTCAAGATTATGAGAATATAGAGAGTGTTTGTGTTCTTCTCTCTAAGCTCTCAAAAATTTGCACACTCTACAAAATGTCTCTCCCCTTCAACCTCAAAACTCTTGCCATCCTTTTATAGCCAAAAATACCTTCCAATAAATTGTATTTAAAAATAGCACTAACAATTATAAATTCTATCTAAAAATAGCACTCACAAATAAATGACATTTAAAAATAGCACTAACAATAGCACTCACAATTTATAATACAAAAATGTTATTTAAAAATAGCACTAACAATAGCACTCACAATTTATAATACAAAAATTCTATTTAAAAATAGCACTAACAATTATAAATTCTATCTAATAATAGCACTCACAAATAAATGACATTTAAAAATAGCACTAACAATAGCACTCACAATTTATAATACAAAAATGCTATTTAAAAATAGCACTAACAATAGCACTCACAATTTATAATACAAAAATTCTATTTAAAAATAGCACTAACAATTATAAATTCTATCTAATAATAGCACTCACAATTTATGATAAATAAATGCCATTTAAAAATAGCACTAACAATAGTACTCACAATTTATGATAAATAAATGTCATTTAAAAATAGCACTAACAATAGCACTCACAATTTATAATACAAAAATTCTATTTAAAAATAGCACTAACAATTATAAATTCTATCTAATAATAGCACTCACAATTTATGATAAATAAATGCCATTTAAAAATAGCACTAACAATAGTACTCACAATTTATGATAAATAAATGTCATTTAAAAATAGCACTAACAATAGCACTCACAATTTATAATACAAAAAATGCTATTTAAAAATAGCACTCACAATACAAAAATGCTAAAAAAGGCACTAACAAAGGTGTTAAAAATAATAACCATTATTATTATTACAAGAGTTAAAGAGGTTACCAAACAATACAAATATGCATAACGTATAAATACGTATGATGTATAAATACATAGAGCATACGTATACATCCGTGAAACCGGGGACTAATTGAAAGAAAAATGTGCAATTAAGCCCTTTTGGTAAAAATTGATTAAATTGGAGGGCAAATTGACCTAATTGCACTTTAAGACTTTAGAATCCAATGTCATAGCTTATAAAAAGTGAGAATTGAAAACTAAAAGACTCGAAAATGATTTTTTTAGGCTCGGTTCGGGTTTATGTTTGTGAAGGAACATAGTGACCCGAGCCGAATTTTTGAGATTTAAAGTGACACACTTGAAGAGGAAATTAAAACAAAATTATCGAATATTTTTGGGTATTTTTCTGACCACGAATGGTATTTTTCTGATTTTTTGGGTATTTTTATAATTAAATAAACTCGAAAAATATTAAAAATACCGAAAAATATTTTTTGTTCAAAATTGGTTCCTAAGGTTAAACCAAGGCTTCCAAAGTTGATTTTGTGATTTTATGACCTTTTTTGATATTTTTAATTAATTTTAAAGAATAAAAATCACAATAATAAATGGTAAAAAAAATCAGGTGTCAACAGCTGCCCCTCTTTGAAAGGAATCTCGTTAGAGGTTTCTCTCAAAGATAAGGTGGCACCTGATTCCTAACCGACTCAATTGGGAAAATAAGAGAAGAAATGTTATGACATCGGATCCTTAAGCCTATTGATAAAAGCTCAAATCAATCTCCGGTTTGCTCTAACAATTTGAACATGGGCCGAAGTGAGAGAGGCTTACCTGAAGCTCACCTGTCGGATGCTGCCGGTTGCGACGACTTTCAAGAAGATGCCTAGGACTCGTCATTCAGAATATCCCAGGGAGATTAAGCTCTGACCTGTATGGTAGGTCATACCATGATGGGATTCCTAACTAGTAGGAACCTAAGGAAGGCGCATCCCACGCTTTGGGATTTGCCAAGAATTTTGATCCGTATGGTGGATCAGACCTTTGTGTTGATCCTTACTGCGATATTTATCAATGAGTGGACCCTTATGCGGTTTCTACCATATGTGACCCTTCAGGCGGTTTCTACCATTAATGTGATCCCTCAGGCGGTTTCTACCTTGGTTTGACCATTCAGGCGGTTTCTACCTTGAGTTGACCCTTCAGGCGGTTTCTACCTTTGATTTGACCCTTCAGGCGGTTTCTACCTTGTGTTGACCCTTCAGGCGGTATCTACCATGTGTTGACCCTTCAGGCGGTATCTACCTTGTGTTGACCCTTCAAGCGGTATCTACCTTTGATTTTGACCATTCAGGCGGTATCTACCTTTGATTTGACCCTTCAGGCGGTATCTACCATGAGTTGACCCTTCAGGCGGTTTCTACCATGAGTTGACCCTTCAGGCGGTTTCTACCTTGTGTTGACCCTTCAGGCGGTATCTACCATGTTTGAAAAGGGGTCTCATGACGAGGGTTCTCCACGTCCGATGAGACTGTTTGATATTTTGAAAATGGGTCCTGGGACGAGGGTTCTCCACGTCTGATAGAACTTTTTCTTTTAAAAGGATTTTTCTTCCCCTTTTTTTGAGACCCCGAAGTTTGTCGGGAATTCAGTTTTTTGAAGCAGTGAAAGATTTTATTTTGACAAAACTTCACTTGAGTCTGTTGAGGCGACATTCTGGGAGTTGGGTTCTCCAAGTATCCTGCATAAGTTTGAGCCTGAAAGATTTTTCTTCACCAAGAAAACGTTAGTAATCTTTGGGAAGACCACGGCTGTCCATTTTGACAAAACCGTATGATTTAAGTTTTAATCATGAAATGTGCATTTTGATGCTGGGGGTTATCCAAAGCATTCTTGCAACATGCAAATGTGATCACAAATCCCTTGCACGGAAAATCTGGATCAACAGTTTGAAAATTCCAAAAAGAGTTTGTTCAAAACATCAATTGGAATATTTCTCGACAATGAGGTCTTCTCACCTGTTTTGCGATCGTGTTTTTTTATAGGGGATACACTCGATTCCCTACTAACCCGTGCCTAGGTTTTAGGCTCATTCGCAGCGCATACATTTTGATCGGTCGGGAGGTCTTCCACGGGACCGTAATGTTGGGCTTGGATATTGGTCTTCAAGGGGGACTCACTTTTGAGTCAAGGTCATTGAATGAAAGTTTTCACCATCTGCTCCGGGTTTACAAGTCAAGAACCCTGCAAAATGAGAAAGAAATAGTCTTGCTCGTACTTCTTCGAGCTGAGCTGTATGTTAACCCAAGTGTCTTAGTCAGAGAAGACTGTTTCAGGGTTATGATGTTGGTAGGATTGGGGACCGAAAAAGGCTTGTTTTTGGCCCAGAATTCATGACGAGTTTGACATTGGTGATCATTGCTGATTTACCTCCTGTCTTTTCCTTTCTGCATCTTTAGTTTTTGAGGTGTACAACCGATTTTGAGGTGTGCACCAGCTCTTTAGAGAGCGTCCCTTGTTGCATTCAGAGACCGACTCTCTCCATGTCTTTGTTCTGTGCTTGGCAGCATTTGGGGAGCAGCTTTTTTTATTTGACTCCTTTAAGAATTTTTTTTTTTTTTTTTTTTTCATCCAAGTTTCACTGGGGATCAAGCAAACAGCTTTCATGAGCATCGGCCTTGCTTTTACCAGGCACTTTGCTTTTTCTCGATGCCGTGGATTTTTCTCATTCATTTTTGAAATCCCACTTTTTCTCATCTTCATAGGATCGCGTTAGACCTATGATCAAAGGTCTAACAAGGTTAAACATTAACTTAGGAATTCTTTTGCAAACCCTAAGTCTTGAACTTCTTCGTTTCTGAAGTGATGCTGCATCCGTCTTGGAATGTGCAATGATCACCAACGGGTTTATGAAATGATTCTGCAGGCTCAACTTGGCTATGCAAAGGATTCGGTGTGTGGGATAGAGAAATGAATGCTTCTCATCATCCTATGGCACTTGGATTACCATATAAACAACACACAAAGATTAATGTTAGTCCGAGCAAGAAAATTTCTAACCATTTTCTCCTGATGCTGCTGGACTCACCTCCATTTTGCCCCGATGTGGGGTGGTTCTTGACAGGGTTAAGAATGAAAACCGCCGTTCAAAGGGGTTATCAACGGTCACCTGTAGTGTTTGGGGGATATGAAACGAATGCCTCCGTCGTCCCAACCCATGTAATCGCTGCGAATGGTCCCTACTTCCGTAGGTCCAGATTCTGCTGTCTTATCCGTTCCATTTCTCTCTTAAGTGTGTATAGGACGTGTTTGGACTAGGCTTTGCCTCTCGTCTTTTGAGAAAACGTCCTTTTGAAAGTTTTGAACAACTTTTGATTGGAAAAATCTCTTTCGTTTTCTCCAAAAATTTTACCCGTCAATGGGATTTTATGATGCCCAATGCATGTTCAGATAACCTCATGTTTCAAAACATGAATGCCAATGAAGTTAGAATCCTATGTCTTTTCTAGACATCAGATTCTAAAAGCTTTTCTTTTCTTCTCTATTTTTTATTCAACATTTTCAATGGATTGGGGAAAGGGATACTTACCTGTCCCCCGCGGCTGGAGATCCCTGAAAATGCGGAAGAAACATGTTATTGTTCGTTCATGAATTTTTCAAAAAATTAGAACGATACATCTTACCCTCGGTCGTGTGCCCCTGCGAGTGCACACAGGTTGTCAAAATTTGTCCTCCTTGATGGTGAGTCCCTATCAAGGATAAATAGCAAGTGTTAACTCATATTCCCAAATTGAAGACAAATTGGGACAATACAACTTTACTCTTGGTTCTCATCCCGTTCTGACGTCGCGTATTGATATGAACCACGTCTATCAAATCCGCTTATCCATGCTTGGAATATTTGCAATATCAATGGTTCAGCTGCCCCGGGTTGGGCAACGTCTGTTTTGTTATTTGAACAGATGGCTCCTTGGGTGATTTATCCACGTTTAACACCTGAGAAGGGAAAGAAATGAGACATTACTTTGGTATTCGGTTGAAGATCGTTTAGGAACGATACATCGTTTTACCAAATGGGAGGCTTCGTGACCAAACGTATTTCGTGCTGAATGGGGGTAGATCCCATTATGCTCCGCGGGTGATAGTCATCGTTCATGGAATTTGCTCCACGGATTAAGTGATTAATCCATGGCCCTTGGCTCGAAGACGTTCAAAGGGTAATGTTGACACTCAGAGCGGTTAGTTTTCAGCGTTAATTACAATGTTCCCGCGGGAACTTTACAACGAAATCCGTAACACATTCATTCGATGTATTCACCTCTCACTCTCCTGAGCCTTCTAATGATTTAGCACACGAGCTTCGAACCAGATGTCCGGTCGCCGGTACCGGTCACGACTGCGAAGATGCACTTGTTCCAAAATGCTTGACCCATAGGCTGAGTTGCTCATTCAGGAGATCGTCCGACCGCTCGAGTCGTCCAAGTTGAGCATCCTTAATTGCTGGTGACGGACTTCTCCCATTTTCGGCATGAACAACCTGGTTTCTCGGTTTATGCGTGATCCACACGCCGAGTTGCTCACTGAGGGACTCGCTTGAAATTTCAAGCCATTGACGCCCAAGTCGGGCATCCTCAACCGTTGGCGATGGGTTCCTCACACTACTTTCGTCATGAACAACCTCACTTCTCGAGTTGGTATTTTCATCGTTGTCCAGTAGGTTTGTACCCGATGTTGGATTCGCCGTAGGAATAACACTAACGATCGATTGGTGCTCAAATTGGGGAGTCCATACCTGCTGAAATTGTTGTACATACTCTTGGGGAGTACCAGGGTAACTCAGGGGGGAATTCAGCCGATCGAACCAAGAATAGATGTTTTCAAGGAGATCGTCTGAACCATCGAGCGACTGACACTCAGGTTGAGTATTGTCGACTACTGGAGAAGGAATCTTTTTGCCATTTTCGTCATGGACCACCTGATTCTTCGAGCCGGAATCTCCGTAATCGTCTCGCAAGATTGTATGTGCATCTCCTGCCAGTGTTAGATCCGCTGTAGGACTAGTATTAACGGCCAGTCGGTGCTCAGACTGGGGAGTCCCGATTTGCTGAAATTGCGGTACATACTCCTGAGGAGTACTGGGATAACCCATGGGAGTACTCTGATTGATGCCTGAACAATCGACCGTGTAATTGTCAGTCCCATCGGTGTTAAGAGGTGATTGGATGCTTCCTGCTTCATGAGGATTGCGATCACAGCCATGCTCATCGTTTAAACTTGAACTGCCTCTCTCTTGGTCTAGTGCCACTCGTCCATCTCTCAGTAGTCTTTTGTAGCACCAAAGGTGGTTCCTGACTTTATTTCTATCCAATTCCGGCATGTTCATGATCTTGAGTATGCGCGATGGGCGAGCCAAACTGATCCCTAACTGTTGAACTGCATCAACAAATTTGCTATGAAGCTCCGAGGTCCAATAAAACCTTGTTTTCTTGCTAGCCGAAGTAGGGTTGGCAACTCGGCGGCTACTCTTCGTGGAATCTGGTCGTGTTGAACCGCCTCTATCTTGGTCTAGCGACGCTCGTCCATCTCTCAGTAGTTTCTTGTAGCGCCAAAGGTGATTCTTGACCATATTTTTAGTCAGTCCCGGCACGTTCATGATTTCGAGTATGCGCAATGGGCAAGCAAAACTGATCCCCAACTGTTGAACTGCATCAACAAATTTGCTATGAAACTCCGGGGTCCAACGAAATCTTATTTTCTTGCTAGCCGAAGTGGTGTCAGCAACTTGGCGGTTACTCTTCTCGGAATCTGGTCGTGTTGGAGGTTGCTCTGGAGGGGATTTAGTGGTCTCAGATCGGCTGGTCATGATGGTGAGTTCATCATCGAGCGGACCCGACTTGTCATGACGCATGTTCCCTTCCACAATGGGCGTCGACTTTGACCTTATAGCACTAGTTTCCTCTTGTAGATCCTCGGCGGTACCCGCCTGTTCCGAAAGATGTTGCGAAGGGCATTGCAACAAATGAGCATTATAAACCCCCAGATCTGGCTCTTCAGTGAATACTCCGTCCGTGGGAACAGGGTTACCGCACTCCAGGCAAATAGCGATGCTTAGAGCTTTTTTGTACTGAGTGTTTTTTATTCGAAGCTTTTCATTTTCCTCCCTTACAACCGCTAACTCGTGCCGATCGCGTTGCTGCTTCAGCCGGGTTCGTTTGTTTTCAAACCAGCACTTGACCTTCCGAGGCTCCCACCCTATCTCCTGGCCCATTTTGATTTTCTGTTCCATGTCCGGATAGGGGTATTCCCTGAAAAACAATTCGAGTTTATGGACTTGACCTGAAGTGTTGCGTTTGAGATATTCCCCTTTCTGACGCTGATAACCGTCGCGGGTACTGTTCTCGTTAACCAAGCCGCGGGTTTCATCATTAGAAGGATCGGTCTCCATGGCCCTCGTGTCAGGTTCGGTCCTGAGATCTTCAAACTCTTCCAGCAGCTCAAGCTCGGATACCTCCAAGTCTGGCGCTTCCAGTAAATGACAGAATCCCTTGAACATTTTGACCGGGATATCACTGTTTGATTTTCCGTTAACTCAGCTTTCTTTGTTCCTCCTTGGATCTTCACTTTCTCTGCAAATTCTGAGAGGTTAAAGGAGCCGGATCACCGTTCTTCGATCAAAGGTGATGGCTACCCGACGAGCGCTCTTCTCAATGTTTCGAGATTCCCACTTCGTCCTTTTGTGATGGCTACTTGACGAGCGTTTTTCTCAAGGCTTCGTAATTCCCACTTTGTCCTTTTTTGCTCTTTTCTACGTGAACGGAGCCTGAAGATCTCTTGCGTTGATTTCGCTTTGTCGAGCACTACGCTTGTCCCCCTGGCCCAGTCTCTAGAGTAACAAGCCTGCCCACCTTTCGGCGCCATTATGTTTCGTAAAACCCGAGATCACAGGACGGTGGTGGATTCGTGACTCATCGGGGATGCATTAACGAAACCCGCTTGGCTCTACTGCACATAAAATATTATTACCACTTCTCCCTGTACTCGAGCATTTATAAGGTGATAGATTGATGTCAAGAAGATTAACACTTTTAGCCTTATCAGACTCAGCCTCTCAAACACTCTTCACATTCTCACTCTCTTCTCCGTCATTCCATCGCATATGGATTCCTCATCTATGCCTGTTGCCTTACCTGAAGCTTCGACCCAATGGGAGAGATTTTACCACCTCTTGGGTAGGGGTTATGGCTACATAAACAATCATCCTGAAGCTGAGGTTGAAGTTCGTACTCTGATTCCGGCCCTGGATACTGCATGTATTGAAGGTACGAAACTGCAAAGGGAGTTTGTGATCTTCCCAACTCTCTTTAACAATTTCATGCAGGCTTACGAAGTTGCTAGCCGGGAGGTCACTTTGGCTGGTATCGTGCGAGCCCGTTATCAGGACCGAACTGAGTCCCTGATGTTGGCCATGCTGACGGCCGATAACCATAAAAGGGCTGTTGAATACGCCCACGCCCAGGTTTCGATGCTGGTCCGTGAGAGGGACAACTTGGTGGAGCGTCTGGCTCTTTTTGACACCGCCTTTGAGCAAGACCAGCACAACTTCGTGCTGAGGTTCCAGTGTGCCTGGTTGGAGGAAAGGCTTGAAGACCTGAGCATGGATATAGCTCGCGGGAGGGTGCTGGCTCATGACTTAGAGCTTGAGTTCGAGTACTATGACACCAAGGTGAACGAACTTAAGGAGAAATGTCGTCTCCTTTTCTTCAAGCTTGTAGACCTCGATTCCCGGAGTGTGGGTTGTAAGCAAGGCATGGATAGCATGGAGAGTCAGTTAAGCTTTTTTGTGATGCTTGTCAGAACTCATTTTGGGTTTACTGCTCCCCCTCAGTGATCCACTTGTAAACTTTCCTGCTGAATGAAATAAATGCGAGTTTGTTTATATATGCTCTTTCATTCTGCATTGTTGACTAGCCAAGAAAGGTTTTTGCTTTCGGATCTACGCGACTCCTTTTTCGCCTGTGTCAACAGATTGACTACGCATCATTCTCACAGCCCGACGCTTTATATTTGATTGACCTGAATGCCTCGTGAGAAATAGATTTGTAGTTGCTCGAAACTTAAAGATTGCCCCTGATTTTGCGGTCATTGCGTTTGGGGCCGCTAGTAATCTTTCACTTTCGAGCTCGATCACATTCTGCTAGTAACTCATGCTATCAATTCTGCCTTCACGCGTCGGGGTTGATTTTACCTTGAACTTAATAACAAGGAATTACCGTATACACACGAGATGACGTTTGCGAAAAACATTATGCAGAATCAACTCTAGCTATTGAAGAAACAAACGCATGCACCGATGAGAACTTTACAATAGGAGATACATCCTTCTCGCGTACATCACATTCTTTCTTGGGGCATGTCCAATGACTAACCAGTCTGGCCTCAGCTTAGGTGTGCCATTACCAAGTGCAGATCATGGTTGCCAACCTTTAATAGCTTCCAACTGATCGAACCAGGTATCAAGTCCTTCATCGAAGAAATCACCCGACCCCTCGAACGATTGATGTGTAGGTTGAGCTGCATCGCCCGACGGGTTCTTCGAACTGGAACCTCCATCTTTGTCTGGGATTATAAGAGGAGATTTGATCGATTGACTACCACAAGCATCTCCCACTTGGGGATTAGGGAAATAAGAGTGCTCCAAGCTTTCTCCCATTAGATCATCTGAAGCCATATGCTCTGATTGGGCAAACCCTTGAGCACCGGGCGTGGTGGGCTGATCTGCGACAGGATGAACACTGACTAGCTGCTGCTCGGACGGAGGAGTGCTTACTCGTTGCACTTGTGATGCGTGTTCTTGAGGAATATTGAAATGACTCGCGAGGATATCCTGATCAAATCCCCAATAGTCGTCCAGATTCGACCGGGCCTCATTTGTCATAAGGGTGCTGGGTTCGCAGCCGAGTCTATTGCTCGGATTCAGTTCTGCATAACGCTGTCCTAACGCCCTTCTGTAGCAACCAAGGTGATTCGCGACTAATTGCTTGGTAAGTCCCGGTACGTTCATGACCCTAAGTATGCTTGTCGGACCTATGAAGTCGAGTCCTATCTGTCGAACTGCGTCCAAGAACTTGAGATGAAGCTCCGGGGGCCAAGTGAATTTCTTCTTCTCGTCGTCCAGAGTGGCGTAGATAGCCTGCCGACTAACCTCTAACTCCTCTTGAACCGTATCTGATCTTACCGGAAGCTGTTGTGGAGGAGATTCATGGGCTTCGATGAGGTGACTCCGATCATAACGACACGTATCTTCTTCCTCCGAAGACACTGGTATAATTTCTGTAGGATCGATCTGCTCATGCGCGCCATTAGCAGGATCTGATTGTACCGGAGATGGCTCAAGGGAGCAGGGGGATAAATGAGCACCTTCCATCTTCGTAGAAGGCTTACTGGGGAACAATTTACTGAGGGTGGTAGGGCCACCGCAGTTAGGGCAGGTAATAGTACTGAGAATTTTCTCATACCACATGTTTTCCATTTGAAGGTTTTGGTTCTGCTCTTTTAGGGCCGTGATCTCCTTACGCCTGTGTTGGACACCTAGTCTGAAACGTCTATTCTGAAACCAAAAATGGATTCTCATAGGATTCATTCCCAGCTTCTGGCCCAATTCAATCTTTTGTTCCTCGTTTGGGCAAGGGCATTCATCGAAGAAAGCTTCAAGCTCCTGGATTTCTTTCCGAGCGTAGCGCTGGCGACTTTTTCTTTTCCGGGGTTGAGCGTCGTGGCCACTGCCGTCGTCACCACTGCGATCTTGATGTTCGTCACCGGCGATGTTGAGTTCCATGGCTTCGATGTCGAATCTGATTCTAGAGAATTTGAGGTCTTTCAACGAACTCGTCACTCGGGGTTCTCTGTTCTCTTTTGTATACTCGCTCTTTCGATTTGTTGCCTCCTTTTCCTCGAAAGCTAGGTCTGTTCAGCGTTCTGTTTTTGAAACGACGGAACTGTTTACCTCCTGCTCAGCTTTCCGACACGAAGGGGTAACCAAATCCTCCCGCGGCTTCTTCGATAGTAGCGCTCGCCTTTCACTTTTCCTCGATAGTCATGCCTGTTCAGCACTGTCTTCTCTTTTTAAGTGGCAGAGCTGTTCACTCGCCGCCCAGCTTTATGCGTGATGGAACAACACAATCCTTTCGCGGCTTCTTCGATAGTTGCGCTCGCCTTTCACTTTTCCTCAATAGTCATGCCTGTTCAGCACTGTCTTCTCTTTTTAAGTGGCAGAGCTGTTCACTCGCCGCCCAGCTTCATGCGTGATGGAACAACACAATCCTTTCGCGGCTTCTTCGATAGTTGCGCTCGCCTCCCTCCCAGCTTTAATAATGGCGAGACCGAATTTGTCAGGCCTGAAATTGCGGATCAGGACATGTCTGATGATTCACGGGAGGAGCAGCCCTCGCTTTACATTAATTAACCCGGCTCCACAAGCATTATTGCTGCAACTTTTCTCCACTCTCGAGACGCTATAAAATGCGGAGTTGGTGTTTGGGAGATTAACGCTCTCATATAATTTGCTTCCATCCTCTAATCGCTCCACTACACACATCTCCGTCGAAAATGGCTTCTTCCCAAGTTCACACTTTCTCAGCCGAAGCTTTGACTCGATGGAAAGAGTTCTATAACCTCTTGGGTCGAGGCTACGCTCACATAGCCGATCATCCCGAAACCGAGGATGAGATCAGAGTCATGTTCGGGGACCTGGACATCACCTCCCTCGAGGGTACCGCGTTGGGGAGGGAATACAATATTTTTCCAACGCTCTTTACGAACTCCTTGGAGGTCTACCGCGCTGCTCATCGGGGAGTTACCGTGGCTCGTGTCTTGCGAGCCCGTTATGAGGATCAGTCCGACCGCCTAGCGTTGGCTGACTACCTGGCCGATAGTCACAAAAAGGCTGTTGAGTTCGCCAAAGAGCGGGTTTCGACATTGCTACGCGAGAGGAGGAATCTGGTGGAGGACTTAGCTCTATCTCTGGCTACCTATGAGCGCGATCGACGTAATGCCCTGCTAAGGAATCGGAGCGAGTGGCTGGAAGAAAGGCTCAACGGCATAAACGAGGATATAACTCGTGAGAATGGACTTGTTCGGGACTTGGAAGCAGTCGCCGAAGATCACGAGACTCAGGTTGTTGCAGTCAATGATGAACGCAAACGCCTCCACCTCAGGCTTGCAGACCATGATACGCGGAGTGGTGCGTATAAACAAAGCATCCATAACCTGGAGGGCCAGCTGGGCTCCTTTGTGTCGTTGATTAGGGCTCACTTCTGCTTTACTTTTCCACCCCAATGAATTGTATGATCTGGTTTGGGCAAGAATGAATGAAAGCCCCTGTGTTTGTTTTAGCTTTTATATGATCCATTTCTTCGAGCATCCGGACATCTTAGACTTGGATGAGCTGATCCATAATAAGTCGAGTAGATGTGTTCTGATTTTCTAACTCACTCATGGTCAGATGAAAGAATAGCCTCAGACTTATCCAAGAAAAGATTTCTTTATGCTACTTGTTTTTCACCTGCAAATGAAAAGACCGAGTCAAAAGGAATAATCTGAAAAAGAAAGCATAGACCCCTTTCAATCTTATGCTTGCTCGTAATTAATAATGACAAGAACTTTTACAAGGGTTTTAATCTTGTGCGAAAAGTTTTTATCAATATTCCTCGAAAGAAAGCATACTATTGAAAGGAATGTAATTCACGATAATTGCTTTTGACCAATATTCAGAAGAGCGAATTAGTCAAAAATGCAAGGCATAACGACGTGTTTTTAAATTTAATTGAAGATACGGCATCCAAATCAAGGCCGTTTTGTTAAGAACGAGAGCAATTTGGACATCTATCTCGTCATTAAATTCGAAATAACGTCAATACTCTTGATCAATTATCGTGGATTACTAGTGACGTATGACATGCATGGACCAATTCAAGTGTATAATTCCTTCTAGCGAAATTGGGGTTGGATTACCCTGTACGACCAAAAAGGTCGTGTAAGATTTTCAACTTTAGTTTCCTCTAAAGGAATTATAAACTTGACTTGGGAGTATTCGGATGATTAGAGAAAATGCCACTATCACATTCCCATGACCCGTCAAAAGAAATACAACCGAGTTCCATCTGAATGTATACACCAATAGATCCCTAATACAATCACTCTAAGGGGTGAGATAGAGAAAGCCTCGATAAAAATAAACCCTATACAAGAGGACTAGTAATGGAAAATGAAACCAAGGAATGTGATCCTAACGTTTAAGGATGCCCCAAGTTCGATCTGTGACTTCCGGATCACTTGCCCCAACTCGTCATCTTCATTGGACGATATCTCAATAATGTCCATAGTAGGCTCCTTTGTTGCTCACTCGGTGTTCGCCATGGGATATCATCCTCCTCGTCTTCTATCAAGGACGTTTGGGAAAAACACATGCATCTATCCTTGAAATGGCATTTAATCTAATCACCAGAATGCAATGAATGAAATGCCTATATTTATATGAACTGTAATAGTTTTGAGGGATAGAGAGTCTTACCAACCCAACTCGTCGACTTATGTGCGATTTTAGGTGTACCAACCGCCCAAAGACATGCGCATGAGACAAGTGATGGTGAACTTCTAAAAATCATAGGGTTTGGCACCTAAGGTTAAGGTTCCCACCTCGAGTTCTAGAAAGAGCCGATTCCATTGCACAACTATCGTTGCATTGGGACTCAATCCATAGTTCGAAGCGAGCGGATTTGAGAAGTGGATTACCCCGTGTTTTTCCTCACGGAGATTCCATTTTCAATTCCTTCTATTGTGTTCCTAAAGGCGGCGCCTGGGGTTTTAGGCGCGGTTGTGTGTGTCCATGTGTCGTGATCATCACAATGCAAGTCATGCACAACAATTTATCAATCAGCACTTCAAATCATCCACACAACATACATTCCTACGCCACACCTGCGTAAAATAAAGTTAATCACAGACTACACCCCTTATTACTCCAATCTGCAAAAACATATAACACCTATCGTGAGCGGACTTACCTCACCTTCAAGAGCGCCTGTAGGGTTAGAAAAATCACTCAATTTTTATTACGGCCTAAGTCCACTTGAGGTCTAGAACCATAGTTTCTAGAACAAATCCCCAGCGGAGTCGCCAGCTGTCGCGACCCATCCGGAAGCGGACGCGGCTAATGGATTACCGATCACGGGTCTTGGATCGGTGCGAGCCCTCCCAGGCCCATACCAAATCGCGGCGGGAGTATTTTTCAGGAGGATTCAACGATAAGAGTCGATCGCTTTCGACCTTAGTGTGGTCGTGGTGGCATGTGCAACTTGTGCATGCATTTGGAGTCGCCACCGGTCTTTCTTGGAGGGTAGACCGGAAACCTTACCGATCGATTGGGAGAGATCGATCAGTTCTACGGAACCAGAGATTTTGGGTTCGGGGACTTGGTTACGCTGGTGTCGTTACCAACGCCCTTTCGGTACCTAATGCGAGTGATTTTCCTAACTAGGATTTCATGCAGGCACAATTTTGGGTGAGGTAAGTCTGACTTTGCACATTAACCAGTTTAACATGCTCACGTAATCATAATAAATAAATAGATGTCAATCACATAAATATCTATCCTACGTGGTGATCATGGAATTATGATTTAATGGGTCTCGAGCCAATGAGACCACATATAATCATTTTAATATTTTAATAACGGAGAGCCGCTCTTCGCTTCTTCTTGGTTTCTTGAACTCTTCAAGAATTGGGCCCCAAAGAGCTCGCCGACTTAAAAGGCTCCTCCACGTAATCCTCGTAGCATTTACATCAACAATTGACTATGCTAAAAATAAAGATTACATGAAAAATAAAAGGAGTACGCAGCCTCCATTTAATAATTACAACCCCAAATATATAAATAATCATCATACATTCATATATACATCAATCACATTGATTAGGGATTTTTCCATGATCACCACCCTTTCACGTAAGTAATAAATTCACAATTTAAAACTTAGGAAGGCACAATAAAAATTCTACGTTGAATCATATTCAGAATTTTTACGTAAAATAAGATAGCCATAAATTTTCGATTCAAAATTGATTTAGTCTCAATTTTTGCTACGTTGATTAATTTATCATATAAAATAATCAATCTCCATTAGCCATGTAAGACGAACAATTCGTTAATACATATTGGCCATAGTATTGCAAAAATTGCAAAAAATCAATTAAATGCACGAAAACACCTAAGGATTGGCTCTGATACCACTGTTGGGATCCACGTAACACGTAGCGGAAATAAATAACAACCCACACATGTATCTCCAGAGGCGTACTTCGTGCATTTCAATCAAAAAAAATCACAAAGTCTCAAAGGGAGTAAATAGATTACCTCTCGTAGCGTGCTTGAACGGAGGTGTCGGTTCGATGTTCTTCGATCTCAGCCTCCACAAGTGTTAGGCATCTAGTTCGGACGCACCACCAATTGACGAACGGGGAGACGACTAATAACTCCACAACAATTGTGCTAGCAATATGCGGAATCAATATTCCGAACTTAGTATATTTTGCTCGCTCAAGATTATGAGAATATAGAGAGTGTTTGTGTTCTTCTCTCTAAGCTCTCAAAAATTTGCACACTCTACAAAATGTCTCTCCCCTTCAACCTCAAAACTCTTGCCATCCTTTTATAGCCAAAAATACCTTCCAATAAATTGTATTTAAAAATAGCACTAACAATTATAAATTCTATCTAAAAATAGCACTCACAAATAAATGACATTTAAAAATAGCACTAACAATAGCACTCACAATTTATAATACAAAAATGTTATTTAAAAATAGCACTAACAATAGCACTCACAATTTATAATACAAAAATTCTATTTAAAAATAGCACTAACAATTATAAATTCTATCTAATAATAGCACTCACAAATAAATGACATTTAAAAATAGCACTAACAATAGCACTCACAATTTATAATACAAAAATGCTATTTAAAAATAGCACTAACAATAGCACTCACAATTTATAATACAAAAATTCTATTTAAAAATAGCACTAACAATTATAAATTCTATCTAATAATAGCACTCACAATTTATGATAAATAAATGCCATTTAAAAATAGCACTAACAATAGTACTCACAATTTATGATAAATAAATGTCATTTAAAAATAGCACTAACAATAGCACTCACAATTTATAATACAAAAATTCTATTTAAAAATAGCACTAACAATTATAAATTCTATCTAATAATAGCACTCACAATTTATGATAAATAAATGCCATTTAAAAATAGCACTAACAATAGTACTCACAATTTATGATAAATAAATGTCATTTAAAAATAGCACTAACAATAGCACTCACAATTTATAATACAAAAAATGCTATTTAAAAATAGCACTCACAATACAAAAATGCTAAAAAAGGCACTAACAAAGGTGTTAAAAATAATAACCATTATTATTATTACAAGAGTTAAAGAGGTTACCAAACAATACAAATATGCATAACGTATAAATACGTATGATGTATAAATACATAGAGCATACGTATACATCCGTGAAACCGGGGACTAATTGAAAGAAAAATGTGCAATTAAGCCCTTTTGGTAAAAATTGATTAAATTGGAGGGCAAATTGACCTAATTGCACTTTAAGACTTTAGAATCCAATGTCATAGCTTATAAAAAGTGAGAATTGAAAACTAAAAGACTCGAAAATGATTTTTTTAGGCTCGGTTCGGGTTTATGTTTGTGAAGGAACATAGTGACCCGAGCCGAATTTTTGAGATTTAAAGTGACACACTTGAAGAGGAAATTAAAACAAAATTATCGAATATTTTTGGGTATTTTTCTGACCACGAATGGTATTTTTCTGATTTTTTGGGTATTTTTATAATTAAATAAACTCGAAAAATATTAAAAATACCGAAAAATATTTTTTGTTCAAAATTGGTTCCTAAGGTTAAACCAAGGCTTCCAAAGTTGATTTTGTGATTTTATGACCTTTTTTGATATTTTTAATTAATTTTAAAGAATAAAAATCACAATAATAAATGGTAAAAAAAATCAGGTGTCAACACTCATCCCAAAATCGATAGCCAAAATAATTAGAACCATATCCAATGAAAAAATATTTTTTGGCTTTTGCATCAAGCTTATCTCTATTTTCAGAATCTATGTGGACATATGAAACACAGCCAAAAACTTTTAGATGGGAGAGATTTACCTTTCTTCCACTCCATTCTTCTTCTAGTAACTTGAAATCAAGTGGAATTGAAGGTCCTCTGTTGATCAGATATGCTGCTATGTTAATTGCATCCGCCCAAAAGATTTTGGGTAATCCTGCATGCATCTTCACACTTTTTGCATGCTCATTCAAAGTCCTATTCATCCTCTCAGCAACTCCGTTTTGATGTGGTCTATTGGTAACAGTTCTTGTCATTCTAATTCCGTTCTCTACACAAAATTGCTTGTACTCATTGCTATCATACTCACCACCATTATCGAACCTAAGACATTTAATCTTCAGGCCAGTCTCGTTCTCTACTTCAGCTTTCCATCTCTTAAAAGTAGCAAACACGTCAGATTTATTTTTCAAAAAATAAACTCATACCTTTCTGGTGGAGTCGTCAGTAAATGTGACATAATAGCGTGAGCCTCCAAGGGAATGTAGAGGAGCTGGCCCCCACACATCTATATGCACCAACTCTAATTTTCATTTCTTTGGTTCTTTCTTAATTTTCGAAAAACTAACATGTTTGTGCTTACCCAGAATGCAATCTTCACATAGACCAATATCTATGGACTTCAAATCAGGCAGTTTTCCTTTAGAAGCTAACAACTTCATCACATTTTCGCTCATGTGTCCAAGCATACAGTGCCACAAATTAGAATCCTCTTTCGACTCAATAATAACTGCGATTTCTCTACTGCTTTCAGTCTTGTACAGTGTTCCCGATTTTGTTCCCCATGCTACAACCAAAGCACCTTTAACTATTTTCCAAGAGCTATCCCCAAAAATAGTTTTGCATCCTGTGCTATCTAATTGACTTATATAGATCAGATTTCTCTTAAGTCCCGGAATATATCTGACATCATGCAACTTCCATTTATATCCATTAGTAGTTTTAATATAAACATCACCATTTCCCATAATATCCAAAGGCTCATCATCAGCAAGATAAACCTTTCCAAATTTTCCAGTAACAAAATTATGCATTAATTATTTGCAAGAAGAAGAGTGAAACGACACATCTGAATCTAGAATTCAAGATTCAATTGGACTGTCAATGCTCAAAATTAAAGCATCATTATCAATCGTCTCTTCAAGAGTTGCACTCACTGATTTCTCTTCTTCTTGATTTCGATCGCCATACTGAAATTTCTTCTTTGGGGCTCTACAATCTCGTCTCAAATGACCCCCTTTTCATAATTCCGGCAAGTTATTTCACCACGGGTCTCAATTTGCTTCTTCATCTAGATTTTGATCTACCACGATTCTGGTTCCGCCATCGTTGATTGCTTCTCCCTCTGCCTTATGTATTTAAGGCAACACTTGAAAATTCACCTGACTCTCTTCTGCGAATATCCTCGCTAAGAATCAAATCTCGAATTGCTTGAAGCTCCAACTTTTTCTTACCAGACGAACTGCTCACTGCAGTCATAGTTGCACTCCAACTTTCAGGTAAAGAAGACAATAAAATTAAAGCTTTCACCTCGTCGTCGAATTTGATTTCCACCGAACTCAACTGAATCGTGATCATGTTGAATTCATTGATGTGGTCTATCACGGAAGCACCTTCGTCCATCTTCAGATTGAAAAGACAACGCATCAAATACACCTTGTTCGATGCGGGAGGCTTCTCGTACATGTTGGATAATGTCGCCATCAAATCTATCATTGTCTTCTCATTTACGATGTTGAAGGCGACGTTCCGCGCCAATGAGAGACGAATCACACCCAAAGCTTGCCTATTTAACAATTCCCACTTTTCTTGCTTCATCGATTTCGATTTTTCACCCGACAAAGGATCATGCAAGTTCTTCTGATACAGTAGATCCTCGATCTGCATCTTCCAGAAACCAAAATCTTTGCCATTGAACCGATCGATCTTTACCTTCCCTTCGTTCGTCGGTCCCACTATTTCGCCAAACCAGGCTCTGATACCAGTTGTAAGGAACTCAAATCTTTGAAGAGAAGAAAAAGACGAGAATTTTTTACGTGGAAAAACCCTTCTAAATCAGAAAGGGAAAAAACCACGGTGCCGTACTAGGCAATCTCTCCACTATCAGTTTTCAGTAGTATAGATACAAAAGATATCGCCCCAATATATAACAGGAGTTTAGAGCATACAAAGTTGAGAACTAAATTACAAGTATGCCACATAGAATACCTACGCTTAATATTATTTTTTATTTTTCTTTATCAGACTCCACAAAATCTATCAGTTACATCCCAGGGAGGAGTGATGACGAGCTCCGTCGGGTCGGAATCGGCAAGGGCATGCTCGAGCAGCTTGCAATGAGGGCCAGCAATCATGGTTGTGATGTAGAAGGAGAACTTTCTGAACGTGGGTTCGCTACATGTCAAGGCTTTAAGATGCCAGAATCACTCAAGGAGACAGTATGGGTCAAACTGGATCCGTGAAAAGAATAATCAAAGGAAGATCGAATGAACAAGATATCTTCTCCCGGGGATGGCTCATCAAACTAAGGCAATCTAATGGTCCCAATTATAAGGGAGTAGATTGTCATTTGTCCTCCTTTTAATTGTAATATACTCTTATGCTCACCTCAATAAATTTTATCCACCCGAGTTAACTTGAGTTTTGCTTATTGATGGCAAATACGCCAATGCCACGATGCCCGTGATGAACAAGGTAAAACAACAAAACATAGCCAAATAGGGTATCACGAAATAATAGAGCATCAAAGGGATTCAATCAATTTTTCATCATGATTCATAATTTGGTACATAATAATAACGTCTTGCCAAGTTTGTTTTGCGGAAAATGATTTTATCATGGACTACAATTTATGTTTGAACGTTTTCGTGGACGATAAGAATACATTTCGTTCGTTTCATGCCAGCACCAATCAAATGAAGCCTGATGATTGAGCATCAACTTGAGAGCGCCTTTGAGCAAGTAGCTAACGTAAACCTCTTGTTCTTAGATAAACTTTTTTTTTTTGCAAGTTCTAAAACATGATGATAAATAAACCGTGCCATGAGGAAAAAATATACCCAACATAATATCGAAAAGAAGTTAAAAAAATAAAAATGAAAATACTAATAAAATAGTAATATCGATGTAATTTGACTAGTCCATCAAATTTTATAGATAACACTAGGAGGTTTATAATGGACCTTCTAAAAAACATGCCTTTCGTGAATTGACATGATCTGACTTTATTGTATTGGACTTCGAACGTTCTCTTTCTATCTATCGACTTCGCGTCAACTTGTTCAGTAATCTCTATAATGCTAATGGCACAGTTAGTTTCGGTAATCTGTATTATTTGCTTCGTAATTCAATGATATAATTATTGTACTTGCGATCATAACTATTGGATAGCTCAGCTATGTAATGTTGGGGTTGTCCCACATCGGTTGTGGAAGGGGCTGGTGGTCGGTTTATAAGGATGAGGGAGAGGCTCAACCTTTGAACTAGGTTTTGGGTTGAGAGAGGCCCAAGACCACCCAACACTGGTATCAGAGCCCAGGTTACCAACAAGTCTGGACCCAATAGGCACACGGGAGAGATACGGGTTGTCGCTTCCTCCGACCCATGGCCCAATGTGTGAGAGGGAGATTGTTGGGGTTGTCCCACATCGGTTGTGGAACGGGCTGGTGGTCGGTTTATAAATGTGAGGGAAAGCCTCAACCTTTGAGCTAGCTTTTGGGTTGAGAGAGGCCCAAGACCACCCAACACATCCAATTGTTGGGATTTAAATAACGCGAAAATACCAACGGATCTTGTAAATATGTTGAGATGAAATTACCAGAGAAATTACGAGGAACGATAAAGGACACCAGATATTTACGTGGTTCGGTCCGAGATCGGTACCTATGTCCACGAGGAGAGCCAGCAATATAATCCACTATAATCGGAGAGTCAGATTTACAATCGCTCATGCACTCGAGTGTTTCCCGCACCTAGATTAAACCCAAAGCAAACTCACAAGTAATATCTCGCAATCTCTCACAGAACTCTCACTCAGAAAGACTCACAGAGAGAAACATACTCATCTTGTTTGCTTTGCGAACGGTTGGCCAAAGAATGTCTCGCGCGTTCTTTCCTTCGCGCGGCTTCTATTTTTCATGCGGCTCACAGACGAAGGCCAAACGATGACCCACTCAAGAACCCACAGTGCGCCATAAATCACCGTGAAGTGATAAACAAGCACTCACTATTTGACCGCAAAAAGAGAAGAATTCGCAACCCTCGATGTGGGCCCTTCACTTCGTCTTTTTTGTGGTTTGTGCATAATGCTTCTTTTCTTTTGGCGTTGCTCTTGTTCAATGGTGCGGCGGCAGCAGAATCAAAAGAATCCTTAAAAGAGGAACCCTTATTTTTTCTCCACCCTCAGCAATGACTTTTTTACCCTCGCATACATACATAGCCCCTTTTCTTTAATTTGGCAAAACCTGCAGCGCATGTCAAGACCACATCTTGATATGTTAAAGATTTTCTAATCTTTTTCTTTAACAAACCAATAAACTTCCTTAAACGGTTCGAACTCGAGACATTATCTAACAATCTCCACCTTGGCTCGACGTTTAAGCCAATTCATAGTGCTCATTATTCATGCTGCTCTCCCAACGCCCCCGCGGGCGCTCAACCTCCATAGGCGTATATCAAGCTCAAGCAGAGCTTGAACTTATTTAGAGCAATGAAGTCGACCCACATGTCCGCAGGATTCTCCACCGCAAGAAACTTCTTCTTGGTCGCATCCTCTATTGACATGCTATATCTGACGCAAAATTTTCGGTCACCAACGTACTCAATTCTCCAGTGATATCTCTGACTTTTACTGAACACCACATCAACTGAATGTCTCACGTCAATATCACTAACCAAGCCATTAGACCACATTGCCTCCTCAACTTTTTCTATCATTACCATGTTTCTAGTCTCCGTCGCCAACGAGACTATAACGTCTCCTAATGGCACTTTCCAACTCATAGCACAATTGACAAAAGTAAAGGCATAACTGCTCAAAATCGACTACCTTTCAGGTTCCCTGCATGACTCAGGTTCACAAACCTAGTTACCGCCACACTACCTGAATTACATTCTCCAAAATATAACCCAACGCCTGTCGTCCTTGATAAAATCAAGAGGATCCACTTCACATCATCACAATGTACACCTGGATTAATCATGTACATTTTCCTTGCTACATGTGACAGATCAAGCCTAGTACTATCTATAGTATAATTCAGACAACCAACAGTACTAGCATGTAAAGCATTGGACAATTGCTCCACCTCCATCCAAGAACACCGTGACAGACTAGACAATTTATAATATGCAGAAAACGAGATACTTATAGAATTTCTTCCAGTAGTCCCACTCTATATCTCCATACCTGAAGCTATCTCTGCTGCACCCAAATCATCTATTTTAAAATCTGCATACAATAGTCGCTCTATCTCATCCACCTTCGCTGACCACCTCGAAGCATCATCATCTGTGACCTCGGAACAACTGTCAGCTACTTTGGAATCTAGCAACTATGCAGATTCTGTCACATCTACTGTACTCTTAACATCTATGGGCTTTACCTGAAGCTCCACTTGTTTCTGAACACCATCCAGATCTTTCTCCCTAATTGACCCCTCACTCCTTTTCTGAAACAGAGCAAACTCGTCAAAGATAATGTCACTGCTGAACATAATACTGGGTGAATCATCCTTTGTACACCACAGCCCGTATCCCTTCACCCCATGTGCATAGCCTAGGAATATGCACTTCCTTGCCCTCGGCTCCAGCGCGCCATCACTCACACGAGCATAAGCAGGGCAACCAAACACTCTTAATTCGGTGTAATCAGTAGACTTACCTGACCACGTTTCCTCAGGAGTTTTCCAGTCAATCTCTGGTGATGGTGATCTATTCACTAACCAACAAGCTGTATTAACTGCTTTAGCCCAGAAATCTTCATCTAATCCAGCATTGGAGAGTAAAGAGCGAGCTCTCTCCAATATAATTCTGTTCATCAGTTCTGCAACTCCGTTTAACTGTGGTGACTCGGCAACAATGCGGTGTCTCACCATGCCTTCCTCTGCGCAAAACTGACCAAACTCATCAGAACAGAATTCTAACCCTTTATCAGTTCTCAGGCCCATGATCTTTCTTTCTATCCGCTTTTCGATCATCGCCTTCCATGACTTGAACCGATCAAGCACTTCGCTCTTGTGCTTAAGAAGACAAATCCAGACTTTTCTTGAAACGTCATCAACAAAAGACAAAACATACCTGGCACCTCCCTTGGACGGAATTGGATAGGGTCCCCATAAGTCTGAGTGTATGCAATCTACAATCTCTGAGGTCCGGTGAACTGCCGTACTGAACTTCACTCTCCGCTGACTACCTATGTCGCAGTGATCACAAAAGTCCAGCTTCTTAATTCGATGACCTCCCAGTAGACCCCTCTGACCCAGAGCAATCATCTCCCTCTCACCCATGTGTCTAAGTCTCATATGCCATAACTGTGTTTTATCTTCACCTGAAGTAACAGAGAATCTAGCAGACGAGCCGATCACTGTCTTTCCCTAGAGGAGATATAACCCGCAGTCTATCTTCCCTCGCATCACGGTAAGCACACCTTGAGAGACCTTTATAACTCCACCTATAGTGGAAATTCGGTATCCGAACATATCAAGAGCACTCAACGAGATAAGGTTCTTCCTCAATTCTGGTACATGCCTCACATCGGTCAACATTCGCACCATTCCATTGTGCATCTTAATCTGAATTGTTCCGATGCCCGCTACATTGCAAGCAATACCATTTCCCATAAACACCTTACTACCCTCCATGCATTGATAAGTAGTAAACCAGTGTCTATGAGAAGTCACATGATAAGAACATCCAGAATCAAGCACCCATTCATCACTTGATGAACTCGTGGCAACTGTTAACACATCGCCGGCATCACTAGTACTATTATCTGCTGCAGTAACAATATTACTATCACCTGCAGACTCCACCTTAACTCCTTTACCCTTATACTTCGGACAATCTCTCCTGTAGTGGCCTACCAAATTACAATGATAACATCGACGGTTCCTAACATCGGACCTCGATTTAGAACGACGCTTCCATCTATTACCTCCAGTTCTCTCTGTTCATCTATACCATGGACTAACAAACCTTGCGCACTACCTTGTGCCAAGTTATCTTCTCCTAATTTCTTTTGCCACTCCTTAGATAATAAAGCGGACTTTACCTCTTCCAAGGTAATCGCAGTACGCCCCTGCAGTAATGAATTTATAAAGTGCTCAAAAGAATCTGGTAGAGATGCTAACAATGTCATACCTTGTTTCTCATCAGGCAAGGCCTCGTTGACTTTCTTCAAGTCTATCATGAGTTTATCAAACTCATTCACGTGGGCTCTGATAGATGTGCCTTCAGCCATCCGCAACTGAAACATTCTCTTCAGTATATACAAGCGATTCTTCAAATCTTTCATACCATAGAGTGCCTGAAGTTTAGCCCACAACGTTGTGGCATCTTTTTCCTCGGCTATCTCTATCAACACCTCATCCGATAAATGCAACCTGATTATATTTCTTTCCTTTTTTATTAACATGTCCTTTTCGACATCTTTCATTGTTTTGGGCAACTTATCCTTGCCCTTCAATGCCTCAGCCAAACCTTGAGTCGTTAATAATACCTTCATCTTGAGACTCCATAACTCAAAGTTATTCCTCCCATTAAACTTCTCAATCTCAAATTTCGCTCCAGACATAATTGCAGCAACATAATTTCCAGACAATGATTAGACAATCAAAAGCCCCAAATCAATTGCTGAAATTCTAACTGTAGCTCCGATACCAATTGTTGGGATTTAAATAACGCGGAAACACCAACGAATCTTGCAAATATGTCGAGACGAAATTACCAGAGAAATTACGATGAACGATAAAGGACACCAGATGTTTATGTGATTCGGTCCGAGATCGGTACCTACGTCCACGGGGAGAGCCAGCAATATAATCCACTATAATCGGAGAGTCAGATTTACAATCGCTCATGCACTGGAGTGTTTCCCGCACCTAGATTAAACCCAAAGCAAACTCACAAGTAATATCTCACAATCTCTCATAGAACTCTCACTCAGAAAGACTCATAGAGAGAAACATCCTCATCTTGTTTGCTTTGCAAACGGCTGGCCAGAGAACGTCTCGCGCGTTCTTTCCTTCGTGCGGCTTCTATTTTTGGTACGGCTCACAGACGAAGGCCAAACGATCACCCACTCAAGAACCCACGGTGCGCCATAAATCACCGTGAAGTGATAAACAAGCACTCACTATTTGACCGCAAAAAGAGAAGAATTCGCAACCCTCGATGTGCGCCCTTCACTTCGTCTTTTTGTGGTTTGTGCAGAATGCTTCTTTTCTTTTGGCGCTGCTCTTGTTCAATGGTGCGACTGCAGCAGAATCAAAAGAATCATTAAAAGAGGAACCCTTATTTTGTCTCCATCCTCAGCAATGACCTTTTTACCCTCGCATACATACATAGCCCCTTTTCTTTAATTTGGCAAAACCTGCAACGCATATCAAGACCATGTTGACACCTGATTTTTGACCATCCGTTATTATAGTTTTTTTTATTTCTAAAATTAATTAAAAATAGCAAAAAAGGTCAAAAAATTGCAAAATCAACTTTGGAATCCTTAGCCTAGCCTTAGGAACCAATTTTGAACAAAAAATATTTTTTGAATTTTTTAATATTTTTTGGAATTTATTTAATTATTAAAATACCCAAAAAATCAGGAAAAATACCATTCGTGGTCAGAAAATTACACAAAAAATATTCAGAAATTTTATTTTAATTCTCTCTTTAATATTTTCATGGGGTTCCTTCACAAATCTAATCCCGAACCGAGCCTAAAAAATCCTTTTCGAGCCTTTTAATTTTCAATTCTCGGTTTTTATAAGCTATGACATTGGAATCCAAAGTATTGAAATGCAATTGGGTCAATTTGCCCTCCAATTTGATCAATTTTAACCAAAAGGGCTTAATTGCATAAAAATCTTTCAATTTAGTCCCCGGTTTTACAATTTTTGAAATTAAATTTCACACGGGCACACCCATTAAAATTAAACACCTCTACCCAATAGTTTTCATCATGCTGAATCCATTGGTGGGCTCAATTTTGACTAATTCGAACGTTTAGGCCCTCGATTTGGAGAAAATCATTTTCGAATCCTAGGGACAATTTGGGGTTTTCACAAAATTTGAATCAATTGATTCACGAAAATACCCATATTTGATAGAAAACATGTCAAGGAATCCGATTTTGCCGTCAATTTCAGGAAAAGAGGTCAATTTGGGGCCCAATTTGGGCGCTTTGGCCGAACCGGGCCGGTCGGGTCAGGCCCGACCCGACTCGGTCCGACCCGGGTCTGCAACATTGTTGCAGACCCGTGCAGAATGTGCAGAAACAGGGGACTAAAAAAACGAGCATGGGCGGCGATTTTTTTCAAAAGAAAAAGGGACAACGAGCGTGGGAAGCAAGTTGGCAGGGGAATATTCGCATTTTGACAGAGGGGGCGGGCGTCGAGGCGGGCGGTCGGCCACGAAAACCGGCGAGATTCTCGGTTAAAACCGAGCTCGGCCATGGGAGAGGGGGGATTTTTTTTTGGCGAAGACCGGACTGAAGGAGCTTCCCCGGAGCTTCAGCGACCTTCACGGATCCTCAGGCAAGCATTCGTGGCCGTCGGCAAGCTCCAAATAGGCCGGGAGCGATGGCCGGAGTTCGATGTGCTCGGGCCGAGCCTAAAGCTCACACCGGCGAAGCCCACGGCCACCGACCATCAAAGGACCTCAAGTAAGCTTCCTTAACCTCCATTGGATGCCATGTGATCGAATGAAATCAAGTTTAAACGCAAAAAAATTCTGCAAATCCTTCGTCTGAGCCGCCACTGTGGAGGTCCGTTTCGCCGGCTTTTGACGTATTCATGGCTGCGTTTTTTGTTGTATATTGATGCCGAGAGTCTAAGGAGTCGAATGCCGCAAGAACGGGCGAAAAATACCAAGTTTCGGGCCCGTTTCCCAATTTTCCGGCGACCTCGCCGGAATTTTTACTATTCCGGCGAGGGTCGCCGGAATTTTCACTGTTCATCGTCTTCTCCGGCGACCCTCCGGCAGGTCAACGGTCAACGGCCGACGTGGCGTGCCACGTAGGCAGCCACGTCAGCCGAGTGGGGTCCGGTCCGCTTATTTTTAAATCAAACGGAATTAACGGCCACGATCGCGACACGTGTCGCGATCCTAGAATTTTGGAAAATAAAATAAATGATTTTCTGATAATTAATTAAAATTGATCCGGCGGACGAGGTTGTTCCAAGTGGTACGTTGTGGAACGTCCGATATAATGTTAGATCGGACGTGCCGAAGGTGGCCACGTGGCACAATCTGGAGCGTCCGATTTTTAGGTTTTTCTAAAAAAGAAAATAAATTAATTTTTGATCCGACGGCTATTATTGAGCCACGTGGCTCTCTGTGGGTCTCCCGATCAAGCGAGAGATCGGACGCACAAGAATAGGCCACGTGGCACGATATGAACCGTTAGATCCGGGGAATTTTCGGATAATTAAGTAAAATAGATAAAAAATCAAAAAAAATTGTTAAAAAAAATAGGAAAAAATGTTTAAAAATATAAAACGGTGTCGTTTTAGGCCGGTTTCAACCCCTAGGGTCGGGCCGGGCGCCCAAGAGGCGCGGGCCGGGTTTGACCCGGCCCGGAAAATATTTTTAAATGTTAAAAAAATTCAAAAATAATAATAAAATAATCAATAAATCAATAAAAAAATAGAAAATCGAAAAAAACTCAAAAAATTCAGAAAATTCAGAAAAATTCTAAAAAATTCCAGAAAATAGGAAATGGCCACATTCAACTGACCACGACCTTTTTCGAGTCTTTCGACCCCCCGATCTTTTCAGAAATGACGGTTTTGCCCTTCTGGCAAACCGTCTTCTAAAAAAAATTCTAAAAAATCCAGGAAAATCCCAAAAAATAGGAGATGGCCACAAACAACTGGCTAAGGCTCATTCCGGGTGTTTTGAACCCCGACCCTTCTTTAAAATGACGATTTCGCCCTTTGCGCGAATCGTCTCCCAAAAATTGAAAAAAAATCAAGAAATTCCAAAAAATTCTCAAAAATGGGAAATGGCCACAATCAACTGGCCATGGAATATTTTGGGTAATTCGGTATCCAAACCTTCCAAAAATGACAATTTTGCCCTTCGGGCTAATTGTCCCCGAATCTTCCCATTTTACCCCTAGCCCTAAATCACATCTTCCCTAAGCCCTTATGGCTATACTAGGAGGCCAATGATTGAAATTGATGTGCAGCGACATGATTTATTTACGCACTTGATTGCGCTTTCGTTAAATTGATTGTGATTTGATAGGACCAGTCTTCCAATCTGCATGAAACCCGAATCATACCTATCTCACCCAAAATTGCGCCTGCATGAACTCTTAGTCAGAAAAATCACTCGCGTTAGGTACCGAAAGGGCGTTGGTAATGACACCGACGTAACCAAGTCCCCGAACCCAAAATCTCTGGTTCCGCAGAACTGATCGATCTCTCCCAATCGGTCAGTAAGGTTTCCGGTCTACCCTCCAAGAAAGACCGGTGGCAACTCCAAATGCATGCACAAGTTGCACATGCCACCACGACCACACTAAGGTCGAAAGCGATCGACTCTTATCGTCGAATCCCTCAAAAGACACTCCCGCCGCGATTTGGTATGGGCCTGGGAGGGCCCGCGCCGATCCAAAGCCCGCGATCGGTAATCCATTAGCCGCGTCCGTTGATTTCGGACGGGTCGCGACAGACCACATCTTGATATGTTAAAGATTTTCTAATCTTTTTCTTTAACAAACCGATAAACTTCCTTAAACGGTTCAAACTCGAGACATTATCTAACATGTAACACCTATTAGGGATAATGACACAAAGGTTCCCTAAACTTTGGCCCAATACTCAATGTAGTCCCGATACTTTTAATTTGTTCAATACGATCCCTGAACTTTAGCCTAACGTTCAATGTGGTCCATGAACTTTTAATTTGTTCAATGTAGTCTTTGGACTTTTGGTACATGTTTAATGTAATCTCTAAACTATATAAAAATGTTCAATGTAGTCCTTCCATTAGTTTAAAATCAAGAACACATTAAACAACTTCTTATCATCCGGGGTCTTAATTGAATATGTATCAAAAGTTAAAGGATTATATTAAACAAATTAAAAGTTTTCCAAAGTTTAGAGACCATTTGTGTCATTTTTCCTTCCTACTATAGGTCCATTATAATTTGTTAAGATACATGTGTGAGTTGTGTTAGAGAAGTCCCACATCGAAGATTTGATGTGGTACTAAGCAGTTAATATACCCAAGTTGGCCCATAACTCATAGGCTTAAGCTTTTGAGTAAAGGTGGGTCCAACTAGAATATTGACGGGCTCGGACTTGGGCTCCTTCTTGGCGATCTCCCTAGGTGAAAGTATCGGACTTCCGCTGTGTGCTCCTAACAATTGGCATCAGAGCCGATGGTTGATTGGTAAGCTTCCAATCTATTACGGTAAATATCTCAAGAAAGAATCTGGTGACCACATCTCAAGGAGGAATCTGGTGCCAACACGGTTTCCGAGCCCGTGGGCGTTGTAGTGTAGCAACGCGGGCCCGATGGGTGTTGATGGAGATTCAGGTTAAGATGGAGGCAACACAGTTTCCGGGCCGATGGACGTTGTGGTGCAACAACGGGCCCGATGGGCGTTGATGAATATTCAAGTTGAGATATGTTGGTACGGAAGGATACTTGGATTAAGGGAGAGCACACATAAAACTGGAACTCGCACATGTAGGGGAGATTATTAAGATGTATGTGTGAGTTGTGTTAGAGAAGTCTCACATCGGAGATTTGATGTGGTACTAAGCAGTTAATGTATCCAAGTTAGCCCATAACTCATTAGCTTAAGCTTTTGAGTAAAGGTGGGTCCAACTGAATATATTGACGGACTCGGACTTGGGCTCCCTCTTGGCGATCTCCCCGGCAAAAAGTATCGGACTTCCGCTGCGTGCACCCAACATAATTAATGTGTGATAAAGATTATAGAAATGTCGGGATACGAAAGTACAATTGAGTCCTAAAACTTTCAAATAGTACAATTGACAAATTGGTACAATCAAATCATTTCACTAACTACATCAAATTAGGCTAACGAAAAATGCTATAATTGTATTTTTTATTACTTTCTCTCTCCTACTTGGCGTTGACGCGGCTTAAAAAAGAAAGATAAGTCTAAAACGATGTCGTTTTTTGTCTAAATTTAGTTTTTAATTTATACTAATTAATTTAAATCAAAAAATAAACTAAATTTCAAAAAAAAAATAGCAACAAAACTAGTGGGCCCTGCAGGCCCTCATCACAGTCACTCTCACCTCCTGCGATGATAGGGCAGGGGTTGGCTGGGGTTGTCGGGACTCGATCAATGGTCGGCGACCCAGGCGAGGGCGTCCTGTCTGCCCTTGCCCGAAGCTGGCGGGTATATATATATCGTCAACAACGACGATGCCACGTGGGACGGCCGGCATTCACATCAATGATTTCCTGCCATTAGGATTGAAAAGGCGAAAATGTTGAGGATTGAATTGACAAACTTAAAATGTTTAAGACTACATTGACAAAAGTGTAAAAGGTTTAGGACTTTTTTGACAATTTTCCCAAAGAAAGTCACTAAAACTATATGAGAAGTTCTACATTTACAAAGCAAATTTAGCAATACTTAAAAAGTGCCTTAGGAGCCCGCATAAAAATAATTTTAGTTATTTTTAGATTTTATGAACGACTTAACCATGGGCGCCTGTTAACTACCAATATGAAAGAGGCTTCACATTTTCAATGCATCGGCCGCTCGTCCTATTTGGTATCTATCCTTTGAAAATTAATCAATTCTTTTTTTAAGCAGGAATTTCTAAGTACTCCAACTTCCAAAACACTTTCAGACATAATACGCGAAAGGCATTGCATTAAAAATTGGAAATAGTATTTATTTAGTTGCGTAACGAATGTCTAGTGGGCACTCCTAAATAAAGCAACCTTTCTACAGTAACTACTACAAGTGCGCTCTAAAACGCACTTGTTAAAGTGAAAGTGAAAAATCTGACCCCCAAAAAAAAAGTGAAAGTGAAAAACATTATACAGAAGAAATTCATCGGGTTCACAAATACTTCACGCCAAATTTCTTGCCTTAAGTTGACCCGTTTTGGGTTAGTAAATGCTACCCTCATTCTTTCAACAATATCAGTTAGCTTACCGTTCATTTAATGAGATTTGGTTGAAAATTATGTTATATGTGCTTAGATTGAATCTTAGATCACGAGATCTGTTGAGACTTGCATTGGCCCCGCATTGAGACCCACCCGCGATCCGAATTCAAATTTAGTATTTGTATATGGCACTTGGCTGATGTACTTACTCCGACCGGCTCCTTAGCCTCGCATCACTAACTCAGGCAAATATGAAACTAAACGTCCTAATTCTTCTTGGTATGAACGTGGAACGGGGCACCGATTCTTTTCTTGGTGAAAGAGAGAATCAGGGAATTTTGCATTGATGCTATTATTGATATAAAAGGCATTTGAATCTGTTCCTTCCAGTACGAAAAGAGAACCCCATTCTCATGCGAATGGGGATAAAACTGAAGATTGAACTGACCTCCATTGTAACATGGTAGTGCAACTAAAACGTATATATTCATGCAAGGTTACGTAGTTTTTCAAGCTCCGTGCATTGGAATCGACTCTCATAAGGAAGGGTCTTACGCGGCTTCTCCTTCAAGGACAATGCAGCGCATAGTGTGGTTCGTTTTGAAATTCGTGCTTCAGATGGTTCTGAAGCAACTGTTTAGCTCAATTATCGATCGTAAGAGGAGACGTGGCGAAGGCGAAGGCGAAGGCGAAGGCGAAGGTGAAGGCCACGGCAACGGCAACGGCGACGACAAGACCATTACAAGAGAGGAGCTGAGAGCCGCCCTGCGAGATCCCGAAAGTTACCTCCCGGGGAGGAGTGGCGACGAGATTCGCCAACTAGGAATCAGTGAGGCCAATGTCGAGGAGCTTGTCACGATGGCCCGCAGTCAAGGTTTTTCTGTAATAGGATAACTTTCTGATTGAAAAGGTAGATCAATTAAACAAGATATCTCCTCCAGGGATGGCTCATCAAACTAAAGCAATCTAATGGTACCATGTTAGAATATTATATTTTAATATTCAATTGTGGGCTTTATTAATTGTTATTGTAATTATTAATTGGTCTAATAAGGAAAGATATATACAGTTTCCTAATTCTAGTCGGATATGGGGCTAGATAGTATGGGCCAAGATAAACCTAATCTTTGATGAGGGGATGGGTTTCATTCTCTATAAATAGAGCTCAAGTCCATCCTCCAAACCCTGATGTCCGCATAGCCTCACATAAGGAGCCGTCAGACACGATGCGTGAGGGGCCGTCTCATCAAAGCTAACGATAAAATGGGTTCATAGAGGAGAAGATCTTGAGCATCGGATCATCGCAATTCCGCATCAAGAACGATGATTCCAAAACAGGTGTGTCAATTCTTCTAATCTATGAATGTGTGATTCGTGTTTCTATACATGAGATCTTGGGTCGCTGCATACAGATGGAATTCGCAGCTTAATGTGATATTAGAGCCTGCGCGTATCAGGTCGCGAATCGCGTTCTCGTTATTTTTTCGAAATTTTATTTTTGTCGAAATCGAAATAAAATTATATATTCGGAAAAGGCTTGACGAGACGAGAAAAACTGTATGAAGATCGTCACCGGCGACCGCCAGACGCGCCTCCACGCGCGGCCAAAAGACGCTGCCCATCGGACGAGTGTCGGTAACGCGCCCCACGCACCGACCTAGGCCCACATGTGCATTTCACGTGCGGGATGACGTCAGCTAACATCATTCCGCCAGGTACAGACCCGACCCAAATCGTGATCGACCCGAATCAATTGACCGTTGACTCGGACCGTCTGGTCGGACCAATCGTTGATCGATTCGACCGGACCGCCTCGACCTGGTTCGTAAAATTCGGTTTATGGAGCAGTCGGACCGGTCGAGCCAGTCGGACTGATTTCAAAACAGGCTGGATAACGGAGCAGGTGCGCTGCACGTGTGTGCACGTGGGCCTCACGCGCTGAAGCTTCAGGCGGAGCATGAGGGAGCGTGCGGCGTCCAATGGGGAGTTCTAGGTAGCGGCACGCTCCTATGCTCATGCTCTACAAGATGCTATATTTATTTTACATGTTTGGTACTTTTATGGATGGAAAATACGTATGGGACTCCAAATATGTGTATAATTTGGGGGTATTTTTAAAGTATTTTCTGGTATTTCTATATGGGTTCATAAAATACATGTACAAGCTCACATGAAAGTACCGCATACAGTTATGTGGAGCATGATTGTCAATTACATGTTTATGGTTTGACATGTATTGTTAAGGTATCAATGTAATTAGTGCGATATGTAATTTTGAAGATGATTGCCCCTAATTTCTGAAATTACATGCATACGGTAAATGTGAAATATAAAGTTATATCCCAATTTTAGGTAAATTCAATTAGGTCGTGACCGCCAAAGTGACACACTTGGTTGAGTTTAATAAAGAACATTTTATAAAGTATTGGGATGTCTCCTATTTTAATGCGTAGTTATACTCCCAAAGGAGGTAGTTACGTATTCTTGCAAGGAGGGTTACACGTACAACATATGGTTGAGAATTGATTAGTCTAAGTATTGTCACACATCCAAAGGTGGTGATTAACGATGATTGAAATAAATTCTCATGGCCGTTGTAATGTAGGGAGTATACAACTGCATATCGTGTTTTCTTCCCAAAGGTGATTATATGATGATGTATGTATCTCTCAAGGTGAAATTTCACATTAAGCTAATTGAAAACGTTGATTGTTTTTCAGTTACCGTTTTTGTGAACGGCAACTCAGTTAACATTGAGAATTGAGTTTCATATAGGTTCAAGTTTTGATAACTGAATGAGGATTTTTGTTTACGAAGGATTGACAAATATTTATATTGCTCTTGTCAAGAAAGGCCCCGTAGATCTTACTTTCATTATTGAGAACTTTCAAAAGCATTATGTGCTTATTGGATAAATAGCAATTGGATTCGCTTATTTGATATAAAGCAATCCATTAAAGAACACTTGAAAAGTGTTTTTTCCAGTTAACTGTACTGTTAAGTAAATAAAGGAAGCCTTGAGGGCTTGAAATTATATCTCGTCTATTACTAAAAGTGGTACATATCTGCAATGACTCATCAACATCAGGTGTAATGGTTCTATTAAGATTAAAGATTACGTCTTAAAGTTGGTGGAATGCATATTAAGCGATTCTGAAATCATACTCATAAAGTGCTATAGTAAACCACCGGTTATTCTGATGATTTGGATCCATGAAAAGCATCCTTTAAGAAGGATGGTGATCCCTACTTCTTTTATAAGAAGAACGATCACATAAAGAAAGACTACAATTAATACAAAGATTTGGTTATCTAAGTATGAGCATAAAGTAATAATTCTTTGGTATTGGTTTGTGAATTTATCCTATCTAAAATCTCATATGGTTTGTGATGGCTAGATAGCGGTGCGACATATTATGTTGCGTTTACCATACGGAATTCACAAATTGAAAGATATCAAATCAGGTTAAATCAAGCTCATTATGGAAACAACTATAAAGTTGACGTTGAATTGATGGGAATGTCATTCCAGATTCTGGTTTTAATGTGACATTAAGAAACATATTTTATGTACTCTCCTTAAAGACAGAATTTATTTTCCGTATCAAGTTTGGACATGTATAGTTACTCTTTTGAGATTTCAAATTAAACAATTACTATTTCTTTTAATTAAAATAAAGATGGGTACTATTTTATTTCCAATGGATTGTACAGATTATGTTTTTCTCCCAATGAATTATACGTCGCTTATACAGCTGAAACGTTGTTTACAAAAGATCTCTGCCTAAGGAACAATCATGCGCATTATGGAATAAATTTATTGGTCACATCAGTAAAGAAAGAGTGGAAAGATTGATATAGGTACGCATTCTGCTCACTATTAAAAGTGACCTAGACACATGCGTAGATTGAAGCAGAGGTAAGATAACTAAGATAAATGATGAAACTGTAGTCGATAGTTATGACTTATTGAAGGTCATTTATACTGGTATAAGTGATCCTATATGGCAATATTGTGTAGAGTTTTTATCACGTTTAAATGATGATTTTTCTCTATATGTTTTTTGTACTTGATTAAAGAAAAGTTTAATTTCTGTGACAAGTTCAACATATTTCTAATTATAGTCAATAAACTTAAAAAAATAATATTATCAGATTTGATTGAGGTGGTGAATATCATGGTTAACATGACAATGTTGGATAGCTTAAAGAGCCATTTACCAAATACTTAAGACGATTATGGGATTGTGGTTTTGTGCCCGGTAGTCCTAAATAGAAAGGTGTGGCCGAAAGGCAAAATCACACCATACGGATATGATGAAGAGTATGATTTGTAAAATCAACTTATATGATTTTTGTGGGGATAAAACTTTGAAAATAATCCATTATGTTTCTATCAAAACTATTTCATTGACTTTTTTGAGTCATGGATTGGACGTTAGTCTAGTTTGAACCATATTAAGGTTTGAGGTGTTCATGCAGAAATAAAGTTACATAATCCAATATTAGATAAGTTGGATTCCAGAACCACTCAGTTTTACTTCGTACCGTACCCAGATCATCTAAAGGGGTAATGATTTATCATCACAAAAGAGGAACAAGAATTGTGGAATTACAGATAGCTAAATTGCTGGAGTTTAATATAGCCGAATAAGGTAGTTGCTCATAGACTATTAAAAATAATGGTATGGTAGGGACTATTGTATCGTTTTTCTCTGTCTATACAGGTGATCCTGGAGCATTCTAAGTTACGATTTGATTCTATTGGGGTTCATGTTCTTGTTATTAAGACAATTCCTGATGAAGTTTATCAAACCCCACAAGCGCAGAATAAAGGTTAAGGTACCTCCCCTTAAAAGATCTATCAGACAGAGATGATCAGTTGTATCAAGTCATACTGTATAGTCTATCCAGAAGAGCATGACTACAAAATCGACTATATAATTGATCTAGTAATTTATACAGTTGCTATTTCTTGTTCTTAATTATAATTGAAATTGGGTGCATGGTGGACGAGATACAGAATATGAAACATATGGTGTTTGAAAACTTGTTAGCATGCCTCAATATCACAAGTCAATCTACTGCAATTGGGTGTGTATAACTTAAAGGGACTCTAGATGAAAGTTTTTGTTTACGCTATCAAATTATATTTTGATCAGTATTTTATTTGAAAAATTTAAAGGCAGACTGGTAGTCAAATTTTTCACTCATAAAGAATGAGCAGACTTAAAATAAGTTTTCTTTTTCAGTCTCTCATAAAGTTTTTTAGAGTGACTAAGGTATTGATAACTCATTATAATAAGGAGCTTTACCATATAGATATTGAAACTTCTTTTTATTTGAGTTCTTAATAGAAAAGTTTTTTTTATGTAACCCGAAGGTTTTGCAGCAGATGATTCGGATAAACTTGTGCGTAAAGAAAGAGGAATCCCATATAAATGCCATGGAATAAAGTTTCATCATATTTATGGGTATTCTAGACTAAAAGGTCTGTTTATGGGTTTAAGTAAGCTTTTAAACAATTATTGCTTGAAGTTTCATTGTATTGTTGCTTTATCATGTTCCGTCAAGAACGAAGTAAATTAGTATATACTACAAGATTAGTGGGAGAAATTTATTTTTCTTGTGTCTTATACAGACGATATCTTGCTTGAAAGTGGTTTTCTTAAATTACTACATAAGATGAAGCAGATATTGTCAAAGCATTTTGACATGATTGATCTTAATAATGAGTATTTTGTCCTAGGCATTAAGATCTGTATGGATCGTTCTCGCCACATATTGGGTTAATTTTGGAAGACATATATTGATTGTATTCAGTATAAAGTGTTGCAAGTCAGGAATTACTCCTGTCATTAAGAGCAATATACTGAATTTGTCATAGTGTCTTCATAAAGTTATTAAGAAAACCTAAATAAAGAATGTACCATATCAGAGTGCATTTAAAAGTATCATGTATGCTCAAGCTTGCATTAAACCAGATGTTGCTGTTGCAATGAGACTTCTAAGCAGATATCGGTTAAATTTAAGATGCGTTCACTGGATTACTGCTAAGAAAATTTTGCGGTACTTAAAGAGGACAAAAGGCTATATTCTAATTTATACATATATTTAGGACCCGCAGCTAGTAAGGCATTCATATTAAGGCTTTGTTAGCTGTCAGGATGATGTGAAATTGATAACTGCAGACATTTATATGTCTGAAGAGAAGTGCAGTATTATAGAAAAGTGTAAACACAAATCTATGTAATCCTCGATCAAGAAAGCGAAGTTTGTAATATGCTTTTCAGCTTCTATTCATGTTATTTGGCTCCGAAATCTCATTAAAGAGTTGACCGTATTTAATATTGTGAATAGACCCATACAGTTGTATTGTGACTATAATTCTACAGTGTTGTTCATTAATAACAGTAGAAGTCTCAAGGGGTCTAAATATCAGGCGGTCAAGTTTTGACCATAAATGTAACAGATGAAAAGGTGACACTATAGTAGAGCTTATTACACAGATGAAAGGCTGGAGACTCACTAACTTAAGGTCTCTGCCCATACACATTTGGATGACATGTCGCAAACATAAGAGCATCGTGGGATGCTGATATGACATGTTAATTGATGGGCTGAGTAAGCATCATGAGATGTTGTTCAGTGGGAGTTGCATTCGGTATTTGTTCTAATAAAGTTTACATCTATGTTTGTTACATTTTGTAACATCTAGATATGTATCAACTCCATTGCATGCAATAAAGCTATAATGGTTAAGGGGAGTTGAATGCATATATCAATTGAAAAACTCAAGGAATTGCGTAAACCTTGAGTGATGGCTTGGGCATTTATTTTAGCCAAAAGCATATGTCTTGTTACACGTAAAGTATAGTTAACTATAAAAGTAAGACATATGTTGGTTCGTTCTCGTGACACATCCGGTTTCGTTGCACATAAAGTGAGAGAATGGTGACTGACAATGAGGATAACATATAAAGTGTCTCTATTATTTGAGATGTTATCCGATTGTCATACTATCATATCAAGTTCATATCAGTAGAGTTAAGAGTATTCGTGATCATGGATGGCTCTGTGTCTTTATGGGATCGAATTAACTATTGAGAAATATCTCTAGACCAATATAAAGATGCGCATATACAGTACAATTTCAATTAATTTCGTCCAAGTAGGAGAATGTTAGAATATTATATTTTAATATTCAATTGTGGGCTTTATTAATTGTTATTGTAATTATTAATTGGTCTAATAAGGAAAGATATATACAGTTTCCTAATTCTAGTCGGATATGGGGCTGGATAGTATGGGCCGAGATAAATCTAATATTTGAAGAGGGGATAAGTTTCATTCTCTATAAACAGAGCTCAAGTCCCTCCTCTAAATCTTGATGTCCGCATAGCCTCACATAAGGAGCCGTCAGACACGACGTGTGAGTGTCGCGACCCTCTCGCGGAGGAGGGGGCTAATGGGCCGCCCAATCGTCGCCTGATCGGACGCGGGCCTCTCCCAAGGTCCATTACCCAAGTCGCAACGGCTAGATATACGTGATCGACCTTTGGTGCAGTCTGGTGACATGCGATATGTGTACATGCCAAGGAGTCGCCACCAATCATTTCGTGGAGGGTACGATCGGAAACCCTATCGAATAGTTGGGAGCGATCTATTCGATTATGTGGAAACCATAGAAATGGGAACTGGGACTTTGTTACGCCAACCATCAGAGTTGACGCCCTTTCGGCACCTAAGTTGAATGATCCATCTGCTCCTAGGATTTCACACAGATGAGTGGGGTACAGATCCTAAATCGAGGAGTTCATGCAGATGGGAGTGGCTATCCTATCACTCACAGTCAGTCGAAATAAATACAGAAATCAACAATCCAAAACATGTAGATAAATCACATGAAAGCAGCATGGCATCCCTAGTGAGTCCCTATTGGCCTAGAGAAGTATCAATCAAGGCTTAGGAGTGATTTTGACATGATTCATCCATGAAGGGCAAAATCGTAATTTTGAGAATTTTGGGGATAATTTACCCTAGAAGGGAAAAATTGTCATTTCAGATGGAATGTGTAGTCAAAAGATGGTGGAAATAGAATTGGCGGTCAAACCAACCAATTTCTTATTTTTCGAGAATTTTCAGGATTTTTCTGGAATTTAAAATTGATTTTGCCTTTGGAGGGGTAAAATCATCATTTTGGACGAAGATGAGAACTGAAAATCTCAAATGTTAGGGTTAGTCACCCATCTGACCAAAAGCCTAATTTTAAGCAATTTTTAGGACTCGATTGGAATAGGAAAGACGATTTACCCTTTGAGGGGTAAAATCGTCATTTTAGGGAAAACGATGAGATTTGAAAACCCAAGCAAAAGGATTCACCACCTAACTGGCCCTATCCTAATCTAGGCATTTTCGACATATCTCGAAATACAAAGCAGGGACCAATTACCCCAAAAGGGTAAAATCGTCAATTCTTGGGAGAACGGATAAGAAACCTCAAAAATAGGATTGACCAGTTATTTGTGATCAATCGTCAATTTTTGGGGATTTCTGGAATGTCTAGGAATTTCCTACAATTTTCCTATATTTTTTGGCATTTTTTAAGATTTTCTAGCATTTTTCTGATTTTTTTATTTTTAAAATCATTTTCTGAATTTTTTATTACAAAAAATGATTCGAACCGGGTTGACCCGATGGATCACTCGCCCAAAACGATGCCGTATCATCATTTTTTATTTTCGAATTATTTAGACTTTATCCGACGGTTCCTATCGAACCGCGTGGCTAATCCATGGTCGTCGGATCAGATTACTAAAGCCTACGGCCTAGACCCGAACCCGCGCGGACCACTCGCCCAAAACGACGCCGTATCATCATTTTTTATTTTCAGATTATTTAGACTTGATCCGACGGTTCTTATTGAACCGCGTGGCTAATCCACGGCCGTCGGATCGGATTACTAACGCCTACGGCCTAGATTGAACGGAGACTCGACCAGGGCCGTCTGATCAACCTACTAAAACCTACGGTCAGGATTAGAAGGCAGGACTCGATTTGGACCGTCCACCCTCACTAATCTAAACGACGCCGCACTGCCACTAACCTAAACGGCACCGTTTCGACTCATTTTGATTTTCTGATTTTAAAACATTTTCGAATAAACCTAATTACTAATCGGACGGCCACTAAAATTTAGACTCGATTTATCTCAGTCGTCCGATCTATTTATTCGAATAACAGGCCCCAATGGCCATGCTGACTAGACTAACATGTGGACTAATGGCCAACTGCCACCTAGGAACGCTGACTCGTTGACCCACCACGTCAGCTTTGTCTTCAACCTCGCGACTGCCTCTGAACGGACGGTCACGACTCTCCGGCGATGATCCAATGGTGGAATCTTGAAGGAATCGAGCGAGACCGGCAGGAATCCACTTGTCTTGGGTTCGTACACAACATATCGTAAAATCGCGTGACTTCACCCGCGGGATCGAGCGCGAGGAAGCTCGAACCAGCACGTACATAGCTACTCTAATCATGCGATCCATGGCATTTTAGGCTAATTCATCAACACAGAAGCATCACTCAATGTTTAGAAGACTTACTTCGAGCTCCGATTGAGCTCGCTTGGCCCAGATTTGGCTGGGCAACTTTGAACAGTGACCGGCGATGGAGGCTAAGTTCGAAGACTCGATTCGAGGTATTCAAGCGAAGTCGATGCAAAATAAAGATGCGATAATGGTCAGCAACATCTAGGGAAAAAAATGCACACTCTAGATACAAGAACGAGCAAGAAATGCACGAATCGCCATTGACGCGCAGTGAGAAACTAAGAAACGTATCTCACCTTTTCCGGCAGTTTCTGGTGGCGCGGCCGGCGGCGATCGACTCTCGGCTGCTTGGGTGTTCTCCTGACGATCTCTTTGAGCTTTAGTCTAGACTGGAAAGACCTGACCGATACTCTGCAAATTTGAGCTCTGCCCTCGACAATGGCGATGGAGGGCGAGCTCTCTCTCGTTCGTTCTCTTTCTCTCTCTTTCGATTCTGTTAAGCTCACCTCAACTAACTGAATCAACCTACTCCTTCTAGAAAGTCCATTGGCCTTTATACCTGTTTCGAATTTTGGCGCCGAGCGGGGAGTTTCGCATTTGCCCCCGTCACGTGCCTCTCATGCGCCGTTTGGTCATCGGACGGTGACGGAACCTGTTAGGTTTCCGTCCATGTCCGTCAGGATCTCCGGCCTTCTCCATTTGGTTCGAATTTGGATGAATTTGATCTGACTTTGCCTTTGTTGACTTTCGCAGGTGCCGCGACTTTTACCGGCCAACCGCTCCTTCCTCCGGCGATGTCGAATGGTGCCGCTGGTTACAATCGACGGGGGAAGATGGGAGAAACAAAACGCACACCATTCCCCTTCTAATTAGTTGTGAACTGCCCTTCAATTCTTTGATCAAAATTGAATTGTGTACTATTCATTCGCGCGGGGGGCTTCAGGAAGAAGATGGTACTGTAGCAAATCGGTTTGATCCGTCCGACCGGCGTTCTGACCGGTCTGAACCGATTTCGACTTGAAATTCTCAAATTAAACCCAAATTGATGGGAAATTTTTGCAATTGGACTTCAGAATCAATTTTAGCGCATGAATTTTATCTAAAAATGTGGTTTTGCCCAAAAATTCATATCAATTTCAACAAAAACCCCAAATTTTCATTTAATTGGAATTAGGCAAATCGTGAAATTGAAGGTTCAAATGATCAAATTGGACCAAATTACCTCTGTCAATCGATTCAAAATGATGAAAATCATTGGGTAGTGACTTCAATTTGCAATGATAGTCCCTGAATTGAAAGTAATTTCAATTATGCCCAATTTCATGGACTAAAATGCAATTAAGTGTATAATTTTTCCCAATTCTTGCAATTAAGCAATATGTGCAAATAATTTGGCCAAATTGCAATAAGGGACAATTATATTGAATTTTAAGATCCTAAAAAATGCCAAAATTGCAAATTAAAAGACTCAATTGACATTTTTTTACCAAATTCAATCATATGTGTAACAAAGGAACACGTAAAATTGAATTTTATTTTAGACTTTTTGTGAGGTCAAAAATACAAAGGATATAAAATAAAAATATTGAATATTTTTCCATATTTTTTTTTACCTCAAATGCTATATTTCTTGAATTTTCAAGTATTTTCTTAATTTCTAAAAATACTAAAAAATGCGAAAAATATGAAAAATTATTTTTTTGTCAAAAATGGTTCCTTAGGCTTGGCCAAGGCCACCAAAGTTGATTTTGCAATTGTTTGACTTTTTATGAAATTTTTATGAAATTTCTAAGAAATATCTAAAAAAGGCTAATCCGAAATTAGGTGTCAATAGCTGCCCCTCTTTGAGAGGAATCTCGTGAGAGGTTTCGTTCAAAGATAGGTGACACCTAAAGTCTAGATCGACTCTACTGGAGAAAAGAAAAAATGAATTTTGACATTCAATCTTTCTTGTCTTGCTGGTGAATGCTCTGTTCATTTCGTTTTAGCTGATGTGAGAGAGAGAGAGAGAGAGCGAGAGAGAGAGAGAGAGAGAGGTGGAATAGAGATGCCTACCTGTCACTCACCTAGCTGATGCTCGTGCGGCATGCGCGGTGTATAGCGGATTCAAGTGAATACCTAGGGACCCGTCTTTTGAGTATACTAGGGCGGTTAAACTCTAGCCCGTGTGATAGGCCAAACCAGAGTGAGATTCCTATATTTGACAGGAACCTATGAATGACGCACCCATTCTTTTAGGGATTGTCAGAAATTTTGATCCGTATGGTGGATCAAACCATAAATAGGACTCCTTTCTACTAGGAACCTATGGATAACGCACCCGTTCTGTAGGAATTGTCGAACATTTTTGATCCGTTAGGGGGATCAGGCCGTGAATAGGACTCCTTTCTGCTAAGAACCTATGGATGACGCACCCGTTCTGTAGGGATTGTCGAACATTTTGATCCGTCAATGGGATCATGCCGTGAATAGGACTCCTTTCTGCTAGGAACCTATGGATGACACATCCGTTCTGTAGGGATTGCCAAACACTCTGATCCGTCAGGGGGATCAGGCCATGAATAGAACTCCTTTCTGCTAGGAATCTATGGATGACGTACCCGTTCTGTAGGGATTGTCGAACACTAAGCTGATCCTATACTCTGAGGAATCAACTAGGGCCTATAAAAAGTGAGATGTGCCTAACTTTTAGGCTTACCAAATGAGCTATTCGGGGTCTAGGGATTACCTAGAACCTTACAGAAAGCTGATTCTGAAAATTGTCCTTTTGACATGTAAGGTGCCATTCTGGGATCTGGAGACTCCAAGTATCCTGCAGAAAGCTTAAACCTACAAAAACTTTGATAAGATTTTTCTGGGATTTAGGGGTTACCTGAAATCTCGCAGAAAGACGATTCTGAAGATTGTCTTTTCGACATGAGATGTGACATTCTGAGATCTGGGGACTCCAAGCATACTGCAGAAAGCCCAAACCTACAAAAACTTTGATAAGATTTTTTTGGGATTTAGGGATTACCCGAAATCTCGCAGAAAGACGATTCTGAAGATCGTCTTTTTGACATGGGAGGTGACATTCTGGGATCTGGGGACTCCAAGCATCCTGCAGAAAGCTCAAACCTACAAAAACTTTATTAAGATTTTTCTGGGATTTAGGGATTACCTGAAATCTTGCAGAAAGACGATTCTGAAGATCGTCTTTTTGACTTGGGAGGTGACATTCTGGGATCTGGGGACTCCAGGCATCCTGCAGAAAGCTCAAACCTACAAAAACTTTGATACGATTTTTCTAGGATTTAGGGATTACCTGAAATCTCGCAGAAAGACGATTCTGAATATTGTCTTTTCGACATGGGAGGTGATATTCTGGGATCTGGGGACTCCAGGCATCTTGCAGAAAGCTCAAACCTACAAAAACTTAAATCTCATAGAGAGACGATTCTAAAAATCTTCATTATGAAGCAAAGTCTACTTCTTCGACCTAGGGCTGCTATGAGTCTCATAGAAGCTTAGACTTGAGAGTTCATTCCTCATTTGAAAAGATATTAGTCCTCTTGAGGTAATGATAATTATAATGCAGGTAAAGGTTCCTTTTAACTTGTGCAATTATGCAAAATGATTTAGGACGCTGGAGGTTATCCAAAACATCTTAAAGCATGCGAGGATGATCAAGAATCCTTGTGAGGAAAATCCTTGGATCAAACAATTTGAAGTTTCCAATCAAAGCTTACTTTCAAGCATTCTATTGGAATGTCTCTATCAGAAAGGGCTTCTTACCAATTCTTTGACTTGGTCTTTTCACAACAAGAGCACTCGAAATTCCTAACACCATGTACCTGGGTTTTCGGGGCCATTCGCAGCGCATACATTTAGATCAATCGGGAGGTCTTTACAGGACCGTAATGTTGGGCTTGGACATGGTTTCCGAATGGGGACTCACTCTCTGAGTCAGGTCTTTTTTGGACATAAAATTTTCTTCATCTGCTCCGGGTTTACAAGTCTAGAACCCTGCAAAAATAAGAAATAAATGATCTTGCTCGAACTTCTTCGAGCTATGCTTAAACATTAAACCCTACGCTAACCCAAATGCTTTAATCACAAAGACTTCTCAGGGTTGTAACGCAGGTAGGATTGGGAACTGAAAAAGGTTTGTTTTTGGCTCAGAATACGTGAAGGGTTTAACATTGGTGATCACTGCAGGTTTGCTGCCGATCTGGTCCCTTCCAGTTCAAAGAGCGTCTTCAGTCTTCGAAGTGTATCGATAGTCTTTGGAGAACATCTCTCTCGTGCTAATGTGGCGTCAACATCTTGTCTATGTTTTCGTCATCTGAATGTGACATATTATGGGAGTATCTTTCACAGTTTATCTCACTTGGGATTTTCTTTTGCAGCCAGATCTCACTAGTGACCTATACAAAGGTATCATGCCATCTTTCGGCATTTACAAGGTCAAACACATGATTCACAAGTGTACAAGTATTTGGAGGGGCATTGGCCTTACTTTTACCAGGCACTTTGCTTTTTCTTGATGCCCAAGATTGGATTTTTCTCTCTTTTTTTTTCTTTTTCTCGTCTTTTGTTGAGATCCCACCTTTTTCTTTCTTTTGGGAATTATAATTTTCAAATAAGCGTGCTAGATGTACAACTTGAATCTCAGCACTCAAACATTAACCTTGGAATTTTTCATAATTCCTATTTTTTTGAACTCTTCCACTCTTGAAATGACGTCGCTTCCGCCTTGGGATATGCAATGATTATCAATGGGTTTGCAAAACGAACGTATAGGCTCAACTGGGTTATACAAAGGGTAAAAGTGTATAGGATAGAGAAATGAACGCTTTTCGTCATCTTAAAGCACTTGAATCACCATAGAAGTTAAAATGACAAGCAACACACGAAAATTGATGCAAGTCTGAGCAAGAGAATTTCTAACCATTTACCTCTCGATACTGCTGGACTTACCTCCAGTTGGCCCCAATGTGGGGTGGTTCTTAACAAGGGTAAAGAATGTAACCGCCGTTCAAATGGTTATCAATGGTCACATGTAGTGCTTAGGATGAAGAAATGAATGCCTCCGTCATCTCAATCTATGTAATCGATGTGAAGAGCTCTTATATCCTCAGATCCAGACTTTCCTATTGTCACATTTCTCTCATCTCTCGAGTGTATGTAGGACGTGTTTGTATTAAGTTTGCCTTTCATCTAGAGGAACATCCCTGCTAGATAGTCTAAGCAAGCCATGTTTTTGAAAAAATCACTTTGTTTTTCTCCAGGCATTTTACTCCACAGGAGATTTCGATGATGCATCATGTATACTTAGACCGTGCTTGGACAACCTCCAGTTCTGACAGGTGTGCAATAAATGTCAGGAATTCATTTTTCAAAAATGAGGTTTATTTCTAAGTTCGAGCACGTGAATGTTCATTCTCTTGCTCTTCTCATCTTATAGGAAGTCAGAGACTTTACTGTGTTTCTCCTTCGTTGTCTTCCGTCTCCATCAGGCGTTCCTGCATGTAAAATAGAATAGACGTTTCTGTGAGTGAAAGATGGTTTAACCCTTGATAGAACAGATACATATCACCTGGTTCTTGATGTTGAGGACCTTTCTATCTAGGGTTCCATTTGGATGAATCCAATTTTGATTCCGCTTCTTGGAATCATGCAAAACTGAACACATGCTAGTGTATGCATGGATGCATGATATGCTTATGTAATGACCGTTATGGCGATTCGGATCATTTCAGGACAAGCCACATAATCAATATCTGATTTCATTTCAAAGATAATACTTCTTCACAGTATCTGAATTTACAGGGTGCCCCAATTCTTCTCCTTCAGAATTTACAAGAATCAATGCTCCTCCTATGAGAATATTCTTGACAATATAGGGGCCTTCGTAATTCGAGGTAAACTTGCCTCCCGGGTGGACAGCATTTGACAGGGTCTTCTTTACCACCAGGTCGTTCACCTCAAAATTTCTGGCTCTAACTTTTCGATTAAATGACTTGGCCACCCTTTTCTGGTAACCTTGACCATGACAGATCTCTCTAAGACGTTTCTCGTCTATCAAATTCAGCTGTTCATATCTGCGTTTGGAGTATTCTGTCTCGGAGAGTTTACCCTATGAGAAAATTCTTAAAGAGGGAACATTAACTTCTATGGGCAGGACAGCTTCCATCCTGTATACCAGAGCGTAAGGAGTTGCCCCTATAGAAGTCCTAATCAAAGTTCGATATGCCATTAAGGCGGAGGGTAGCCTTTCATGCCAATTCCTATAATTTTCTGCAGTCTTAGCCATGATCTTTTTGATATTCTTGTTAGCCGCTTCCACTGCCCCATTCATCTGTGGGCGGTAAGGGGAAGAATTAAGATGTCGAATACCAAAGCAGTCCAATAGATCATCGACAATCTTGTTGTTCAGGTTGGACCCATTGTCTGTAATGATCGCTTGAGGGGTACCATATCGAGAGATTATGTCTCTCTTAATAAACCTTGCCACACTCCTTGCGGTGTCATTCTTATAAGAATTGGCCTCTATCCACTTTGTGAAGTAATCGATCGCCACCAGGATGAAGCGATGACCATTTGAAGCCGTTGGATTGATGGGTCTTATCATGTCTATCCCCCACATCGAAAAAGGCCAGGTTTCAGACATTTGATGTAGTTCATTCGGGGGCGCATTAATCTTATCGCCATATATTTGGCACTGGTGGCATGACCGGACATGCTGGCAGCAGTCTGATTCGATGGTCATCCAATAATATCTGAGCCGCATGATTTTCTTGGCAAGGAGGTGGCCGTTCATATGGGGCCCACATATACCTTCATGGATCTCCTTCATGAGAACATTTGCTTCTTTAACATCTACGCACTTTAACAGAGTGGAGTCAAATAACCTTTTGTACAGAACTTGTCCACTGAAGAAGAACTTGTTGTCCATCCTAGTTATGTATCTCCAGTCTCCCGCCTAACATCCTTCAAGAAACTCCCCTTTTAAGAGATAATTCTTGATGTCATAGTACCACGGCTCTCCATCAAATTCTTCTTCTATCATCATACAGTAGGCCGATTTTTCGACTATGCCGATCCTTAGTGGTTCTATTTCTATCCCACCAGTCATTTACAGCATCGAGGCTAATGTGGCTAGTGCATCTGCAAATTGGTTATGAGATCTTGGTAGGTATTCAAAGGACACATCTTCGAACTTAAGTGTCAACTCTTCTAGATATTCATGATAGGGGATGAGCTTTGCGTCCTTTGTTTTCCACTCTCCCTGTGTCTGTAAAATGATTAGCATGGAATCTCCATAAACTTGCAGCCTAGGTATTCCCATGGAAATGGCTAACCATAAGCCTAGAATACATGCCTCGTATTCTGAGATATTGTTAGTGCAAGGGAAAGTCATCTTTGCCACAACAGGATAATGTTGATCGTCAGGAGATATCAATACTACCCCAATGCCGGCTCTTGATAGATTAACAGCGCCATCGAAATACATAACCCGCTTATCCTCTGCCAGGTTCAAAACTTGATCTTTTGTCTTTATTTTTCTGAAAGATTTACAATTTTGTGAGTTTTCTGCCAACGTATCAGCTATGGCTCTCCCTTTTATTGATTTTTGTGGAGAACACCTAGTGTCAAATTCGGATAACATCACCTGTCATTTTGTTAACTTTCCAATCAGAGCGGGCTTCTCCAGGAGGTACTTGACACGGTCATTTTCTGTCACCAGTTGAATATGGTGATGTAGGGTATACTGTCTTAACCTGCGAAGTACCCATATAATTGCTACGCAAGCCCTTTCAACAGGTATGTATTTTGCTTTAGACGAGGTGAACTTCTTGCTTAAGTAATAGATGGCTCTTTTCTTACCCTCTATCGAGCTTGTTTGGGCAAGTAAGGCTCCCAAAGATTCCTGCTGTATAGTCAAATATAAGGTCAATGGGTGACCTGGGATGAGTGGCACAAGTACTAGTGGAGTGACTAGATAGTTCTTGATCTTTTGGAATGCTTGGCTACATTCTGCATCCCATGTCACTTTTGCGCCCTTTTTAAGTAATCTGAAAATTGGTTTAGCCACATCGATAATTGATTGATGAATCTGGCAATATAGTTTAATCTCCCCAAAAGACTTCTTACTTCTTTTACTATGGAAGGAGTTGCTAGGTCATGGATAGCTTGAATCTTTGAAGGATCAATCTCAATGCCCTTGTTACTGACCATGAATCCGAAAAGTTTCCCAGATTTTGCCCCAAACACGCATTTGTTAGGGTTCAACCTCAGCTTGTATTTGCGCAGTCGCTCAAATAGTTTTCTTAACATCTGAATGTGATCTTGTCCCTTCCTGGACTTGGCGATCATGTCATCGACATATACTTCGATTTCTTTATGGATCATGTCGTGGAATAATGTGATCATAGCCTTTTGATAGGTGGCCCCAGCGTTCTTCAGTCCGAAGGGCATCACCTTATAGCAAAAGTTTCCCCAGGGCGTGGTAAATGCAATCTTCGATTTGTCCTCCTGCTTCATGAGGATCTAGTTATATCCGGAGAATCCATCCATGAATGAGAATAGTTCCTGTGGTACTATCCACCAGCACATCAATGTGAGGTAGTGGGAAATCATCTTTCGGACTTGCTCTATTCAAATCTCGATAATCTACACATATCCGAACTTTGCCGTCCTTTTTCATGATGGGGACTATATTTGCAATCCAGTCCGAGTATGGGATAGCTTCAATAAAGCCCACCTTGAGAAGTTTCATCACTTCTTCCTTAATTTTGTCTTCCAACTCGGCTTTCATCCGTCCGCTGCCTTACCTGACAGGTTTAACACTAGGATCTGTGGGTAACGCATGTTCCACAATTCTAGGATCCAAACCCGGCATGTCAGCATAAGACCATGCGAAGACATCCTGATACTCCCTCAGTAATTCTATAAACCTGAGCCTTTCATCTTGGGATAAATGTCCATCGATCTTGATTTCCTTGATATTCATAGTGTCACCCAGGTTAATAACAACTGGTTCTTCTGAAGTAAGAGCCATTGACTCCTCGAAGGCACTCCATTCTCTGTGGATAGACGCATAACCTTCATCCTCATCCTCTTCTTCAATATTATAGGAACAGTCAATGTGGTGATTTGAATCGCATAACAACCCGGTATGTATGTTTGAGATGATATGCCTGAAATGTCATGAGCATGGTTAGTCTATACTCCATATAAAAATGTCATGTATAAGTGTGGAAAACCTTTTCAAAAGAGATTTCAGAATAAGTGTAGGTGTAAATGGAACTAGTCCTCATATCATTGGACATCCTTGTCCCTCAGAAATCTTTGAGAAATTAGTAATCATATGGAAAATCAGGCCTCAAGCTTTTGCGTGGAAGACTAATATCATCATCGGGCTAATTTGTGGTTCCATATGTCCTTAACAAAACTTGTGTGTTTTTATTGAATGCAAAATGGGCCGCATTACAAGCTATGCTGTTTGGACTAACGGCCGGAGATCCAAAGGCGTTTTCCTACATTTATTTCAAACAACAGAAATTGAAAGTGCAATAAAATGCATGAAATTTGAATGCAGTATCAAGAGTATGGAAGATATTTCTTTACTCGGAAGTAGTGGCTTCATCACCCAGCCACTATATGATAACATTCACGAAGTCATCTCCCAGGAAAGGGTTCACCAGATCTGGTTCTGTTGTTGGAGTTATATCTTCTTCTGACAACCACCTAGAGTTCTTGTTGAAGTACTCGTTTAAAGGGCAGTTAAACATCTTAGATCTGCCTCTCCAAGCTGGAGAACCAATGAATGAATCTTTCTGGTTTTTCTGGCTTCCATGGCGTCCCCAGCTCTTGCCTCGGCCTCGGCCTATTGTCTTAGGGGCAGACTCACTGTTGACACCTGATTTTTTTTACCATTTATTATTGTGATTTTTATTCTTTAAAATTAATTAAAAATATCAAAAAAGGTCATAAAATCACAAAATCAACTTTGGAAGCCTTGGTTTAACCTTAGGAACCAATTTTGAACAAAAAATATTTTTCGGTATTTTTAATATTTTTCGAGTTTATTTAATTATAAAAATACCCAAAAAATCATAAAAATACCATTCGTGGTCAGAAAAATACCCAAAAATATTCGATAATTTTGTTTTAATTTCCTCTTCAAGTGTGTCACTTTAAATCTCAAAAATTCGGCTCGGGTCAATATGTTCCTTCACAAACATAAACCCGAACCGAGCCTAAAAAAAATCATTTTCGAGTCTTTTAGTTTTCAATTCTCACTTTTTATAAGCTATGACATTGGATTCTAAAGTCTTAAAGTGCAATTAGGTCAATTTGCCCTCCAATTTAATCAATTTTTACCAAAAGGGCTTAATTGCACATTTTTCTTTCAATTAGTCCCCGGTTTCACGGATGTATACGTATGCTCTGCGTATTTATACGTCATACGTATTTATACGTCATACATATTTATACGTTATGCATATTTGTACTGTTTGGTAACCTCTTTAACTCTTGTAATAATAATAATGGTTATTATTTTTAACACATTTGTTAGTGCCCTTTTTTTTAGCATTTTTGTATTGTGAGTGCTATTGTTAGTGTTATTTTTAAATAGCATTTTTGTATTATAAATTGTGAGTGCTATTGTTAGTGCTATTTTTAAATGACATTTATTTATCATAAATTGTGAGTGCTATTGTTAGTGCTATTTTTAAATGGCATTTATTTATCATAAATTGTGAGTGCTATTATTAGATAGAATTTATAATTGTTAGTGCTATTTTTAAATAGCATTTTTGTATTATAAATTGTGAGTGCTATTGTTAGTGCTATTTTTAAATAGCATTTTTGTATTATAAATTGTGAGTGCTATTGTTAGTGCTATTTTTAAATGTCATTTATTTGTGAGTGCTATTTTTAGATAGAATTTATAATTGTTAGTGCTATTTTTAAATACAATTTATTGGAAGGTATTTTTGGCTATAAAAGGATGGCAAGAGTTTTGAGGTTGGGAGGGGAGAGACATTTTGTAGAGTGTGCAAATTTTTGAGAGCTTAGAGAGAAGAACACAAACACTCTCTATATTCTCATAATCTTGAGTGAGCAAAATATACTAAATTCGGAATATTGATTCCGCATATTGCTAGCACAATTGTTGTGGAGTTATTAGTCGTCTCCCCGTTCGTCAATTGGTGGTGCGTCCGAACTAGATGCCTAACACTTGTGGAGGCTGAGATCGAAGAACATCGAACCGACACCTCCGTTCAAGCACGCTACGAGAGGTAATCTATTTACTCCCTTTGAGGCTTTGTGATTTTTTTCGATTGAAATGCACGAAGTACGCCTCTGGAGATACATGTAGGGGTTGTTATTTATTTCCGCTACGTGTTACGTGGATCCCAATAGTGGTATCAGAGCCAATCCTTAGGTGTTTTCGTGCATTTAATTGATTTTTGCAATTTTTGCAATACTATGGCCAATATGTATTAACGAATTGTTCGTCTTACATGGCTAATGGAGGTTGATTATTTTATATGATAAATTAATCAACGTAGCAAAAATTGAGACTAAATCAATTTTGAATCGAAAATTTATGGCTATCTTATTTTACGTAAAAATTCTGATTATGATTCAACGTAGAATTTTTATTGTGCCTTCCTAAGTTTTAAATTGTGAATTTATTACTTACGTGGAAGGGTGGTGATCATGGAAAAATCCCTAATCAATGTGATTGATGTATATATGAATGTATGGTGATTATTTATATATTTGGGGTTGTAATTATTAAATGGAGGCTGCGTACTCCTTTTATTTTTCATGTAATCTTTATTTTTAGCATAGTCAATTGTTAATGTAAATGCTACGAGGATTACGTGGATGAGCCTTTTAAGTCGGTGAGCTCTTAGGGGCCCAATTCTTGAAGAGTTCAAGAAACCAAGAAGAAGCGAAGAGCGGCTCTCCGTTATTAAAATATTAAAATGATTAAATGTGGTCTCATTGGCTCGAGACCCATTAAATCATAATTCCATGATCACCACGTAGGATAGATGTTTATGTGATTGACATCTATTTATTTGTTATGATTACGTGAGCATGTTAAACTGGTTAATATGCAAAGTCAGACTTACCTCACCCAAAATTGCGCCTGCATGAAATCCTAGTTAGGAAAATCACTCGCGTTAGGTACCGAAAGGGCGTTGGTAATGACATCAACGTAACCAAGTCCCCGAACCTAAAATCTCTGGTTCCGCAGAATTGATCGATCTCTCCCAATCGGTCAATAAGGTTTCCGGTCTACCCTCCAAGAAAGACCGGTGGCGACTCCAAATGCATGCACAAGTTGCACATGCCACCACGACCACACTAAGGTCGAAAGCGATCGACTGTTATCGTCGAATCCCTTTGAAAAATACTCCCGCCGCGATTTGGTATGGGCCTGGGAGGGCCCGCGCCGATCCAAAGCCCGCGATCCGCACCCTTGTGCGGGGGAAGGCCCGCGATCGGTAATCCATTAGCCGCGTCCTCTTTCGGACGGGTCGCGACAGCTGGCGACTCCGCTGGGGACTTTGTTCTAGAACCTATGGTTCTAGACCCCAAGTGGACTTAGGCCGTAATTAAAACGCTGAGTGATGTTTCTAACCCTGCAGGCGCTCTTGAAGGTAAGGTAAGTCCGCTCATGATAGGTGTTATATGTTTTTGCAGATTGGAGAAATAAGGGGTGTAGTCCGTGATTAACATTGTCTTATGCAGGTTGGCGTAGGAATGTATGTTTTGTGGATGATTTGAAGCGCTGATTGATAAACTGTTGTGCATGACTTGCATTGTGGTGTTCACGACACATAGACACACACAACCGCGCCTAAAACCCCGGGCGCCCCTATAGGAAAACAATAGAAGGAACTGAAAATGGAATCTCCATGAGGAAAAACATGGGGTAATCCATTTTTCAATTCCGCTCACTTCGAACTATGGATCGAGTCCCAATGCAACGATAGCTGTGCAATGGAATCGGCTCTTTCTAGAACTCGAGGTGGGAACCTTAACCTTAGGTGCCAAACCCTCTGATTTTTAGAAGTTTACTATCACTTGTTTCATGCGCATGTCTTTGGGCGGTTGGTACACCTAAAACCGCACATAAGTCGACGAGTTGGGTTGGTAAGACTCTCTATCCCCCCAAATCTATCACTGTTCATATAAATATAGGCATTTCATTTATTGCATTCTGGTGATTAGATTAAATGCCATTTCGAGGATAGATATGTGCGTTTGTCCCTAACGTCCTTGATAGAAGACGAGGAGGGTGATATCCCACGACGAACACCGACTGTGCGATAAGGAGCATACTATGGACATTATTGAGGTATCATCCAATGAAGATGACGAGTTGGGGCAAGTGATCCTGAAGGCACAGATCAAAACTGGGGCATCCTTAAACGTGAAAAAATAGGTAATAGAGAGAAATCTTCTCCTGGATAAGTCTGAGGCTATTCTCTCATCTGATCATGAGCGAGTTATAAAATCAGGACATATTTGCTCGGCTTATTGATATTATGGTTCGGCTCACCCAAGTTGAAAATGTTCGGATGCTCGAAGAAATGAACCATACAGAAGTTAAAACACACACATTTATTTTGCTCAGTGGAGGGTTTTCAAAAGCAGGTCATACAATTCGGGGTGGAAAAGTAAAGCCAAAGTGAGCCCTAATTAACGACACAAAGGAGCCCAACTGACCCTCCATGTTGTTAATGCTCTGCCCGTACTCACGACTTCGCATGTCCTGGTCCGCAAGCTTGAGGAGAAGGTTTCTGCATTCGCCCTTAACCTCAGTGACCTTGACCTCGTGTTCCTCGGTGATTATTTCCAAGTCCCGAACTAATCCATTCCCGTGAGCTATGTCTGCGGTTATTTTGTCGAGCCGTTCTTCCTGCCAGTCGCTTTGCAGCCTCAATAGGACATTGTGGCGGTCGTGCTCGCCAGCGGTCAGGGATATGGCCAATTGATCCACCAGGTTTCTCCTCTCGCGAAGCAACGTCGCGACCCTCTCATTGGCAAACTCGACGGCCTTTTTGTGACTATCGGCCAGATAGTTGGTCAGCACCAAATGATCAGACCGATCCTTGTAACGAGCCCGCAAGACGCGAGCCACGAGATCCTCCCGATCAGCAACACGGTAGGCCTCTAAGGAGTGTGCAAAGAGGGTCGGGAAAGTTCTATATTCCCTCCCCAGCGTAGTACCTTCGAGGGAAGTGGTATCTAAGTCCTCGAGCAGGACACGGATTTCATCCGCGGTTGCAGAATGATCGGTTATGTGCGCGTAACCGCGACCCAATAGGTTATAAAGCTTTTCCCACTGGGCCAAGACATCAGTCGAAAAAGTGCGCACGGGAGAGGAGGCCATTTGCGTTGGGTTGGCTTGAGAATAAGACGAGGCTAATAGAGAGAGTAGAAGGAAGAAGCTGATTATGCGAGAACGTTAACCTTCCATACATTAATTCCTCATTTTATAGCAACTCGAGGATGATGAAGGGTCTCAGTAATAATACTGGTGGAGCCCAGTTAGGGGGTAAAGCAGGAGGTCCCCTCACGAGAACCATTGGATTCGTTTCGGTCCGCGATTTCCGGCTCATCAATTAAAAGATGTAAAAGATTTGTCGGGATCACCATTATTAGAGTTAGGTGGGAGGTAAGCGCAACTATCGAAGAGAGCCCTAACAGGATTTGGCAGTCCCATCACGTTGAAAAGCTAAGCGAGAAATTCAAGGTCTTGAGGGGGAACGTTTGCCTAATGATGCTTGAAGAGCGTCTCCTGAACATGCAAAGTCACTTTATAGGGAGTGAGCATACAGGAGAGAGTGGAGAACTCTGAATGGGCAAGAACCAATCAAACATTTCTCAGTCCAACATATTTAAGAGGTTACTGTCGGCTGCTAGAGGCGACTGACTCAAAAATCTCAGAAATTGAACCACAGAGGGATCTCGAAGATTCCAAGATCAAGTCTAACGCCAAAACCATGGAGCCCAACACTTCTGGCAACGGAAATCAAGATCACGGCGACGACGACAACGACATCCACGATGCTCAACTCGGGAAAAGAAGACGTCCTCACCAATACTCTCAGGAGGAAACCCAAATGCTAGAAACCCTTTTCAGTAAAAGCCATTACATGAAAAAGAAGTGGAGAATTGAATTGAGCCGGGAGTTGGGGATTAATCAGTCGAGGATCCAGTTTTGGTTTCAAAATAGGAGATCCAAATCGAGGGCTCAACGCAAACGTCAGGTGGTCGAGATTTTAAAGGAAGAAAACCAAAAGCTGCGAACAGAAAACATGAGGTATGAAAAAGCTCTCAATATTACCGTTTGCCCTCATTGCGATAACCTCATCGCCCGCGGTAAGATATTCCCTGATAAGCCTCACGCAATGATTGAAGACGTTCACTTACCACCCTACTCCCTCGGGGCATCTCCTGCTCACCCAGATTTTGCCGGAGTCACGCATGGGCAGGATGATCCTACGAAGACGATACAAATGCCTCCTGGGGGATGGGATTTGCATCGCTTTGATTGGAGTTACAGTTTCAAGGAGCTGGATGTTACCGCCGACCAGCTCAAAGCATATCAGCCTCATGCACAACAATTTTCGATAGGGTCGGGTCCCGCTGGAGATGAGTTAATCAGTCGTCAAGCCATCGATGCAATTTTGGGCCACGATAAGAGGAGGTTCGCTTGGCCCCCTGAACTGCATTCCAGATTCCTAGACGTGGTTCACCAAATGGGGATCGATTCAGCAACTCCGACGCGCATATTTAAGGCCATGAATGTACCGGGGCTTAGTAAGGAACTGGTCAGGAATCACCTTGCTGCCTACAGAAAGCTATTAAAACAACGTCGAGCGGAGCTAAACCGGGAGGAATCCGTCTCGAGCTCAAAAGCTAGGGGCGACCGCCATTGTAATGCTCAGGCATCAAGAGATACCCGGCCAAATCTAAGCATCAATCAAGCTAGCAGCCCGACCACCGGCAAACCGAAAGCTGATCAGAATGTCCTCCCGGGCCATTTCAACACTTTTCAAGAGCGCGTGTCACAAGTACAGCGAGTGCGCACTCCTCCATTCGAGCAGCAGTCGGCTGGTGCTCTGCCTGCCGCTGGTCAACCCACGACAGACGATTTCTTTGATGAGGGGCTCGATGCCTTGTTCAATCAGTGGGAAGCTGGCATGCTTGGACAGCCATGATCTAGCACTTGACTCGGGGCACGATGGGTCGGTCACCACGAACACCCATAGAAAGAAGAACATGTTCACGAGTAGATCACTCATTTTATCCGTTGTAAAGTTCCTACGGGAACATTTTTCTTTAATGACTATAGTTAATTCTATATTAAAACCAACGCTATCGACGAACATCGTCATGCTCAGTTGTGATGATCCCTTGTTAGATTAAGTCTGAAACCAGAGACGGTCTTTAAAATTTTGAGTGGCCACGAACTCATTCCTCACCAAGCGCCCGGGATGCTGAAATGAAGAGTAACAGCATGCACAGGGAAAATGCCACTTTCGTTTGAACGATGAAAATGGGTTGAGAGAAGATCATAGCGTTAATTCCCATGGAGCTAAATGAATTAAACGGAGTCATTAATTGCGGGCCCACCGCTGCTCCCCACGTTCTCGGGCCTAGCAAATCATAAAAGGCGCCGAAAGATTGTAGACCCACCACTTTGAAGACTGAACTAGGGGACGAGCGCAATACTCGATGAAACCGAATCAATGCAAGAGAGTTTGTGATCCTATCACGAGGAAAAAGAAAGGGGAATACAGACGATGAGTAATTACAGGGTCTCGGGAGGAGCGCTTGCTTGCTGGTCTTCATATGCAGCCTGAAGGATGGTTCTAGGACACGCACAATCACTTGAGAAAATTTCTAGAGTGAGCAAACACGTAAGAGCGAATAGAGAAAGCTGAGTGAACTAGATCATCCCGAGATACTTCGATCCATCATGTTTAAAAGCTATTCCCATCTGCTAGAAACGCCCGACCTGGACATTTCTGAGCACGAACTGCTGGGAGACTTTGAAGATCCTGGAGCTGAATCCTGCCCGAAGGCCGTGGAAACTGACTCCTCCAGCGATGAAATTCTAGGTTTCAGCTACGAAGAAGGAATATACAATGATGACCGGAGTCGGAAAAGGAAGCAACTACAACGCCACACTCCAGGCCAAATCCGAGAGCTCGAAGCTTTCTTCAATGAATGCCCCACTCCAAGCAGACAACAGAAAATGGAGTTGAGCCGAAAAATAGGATTGGAGCTTTCGAAGGTCAAGTTTTGGTTCGCCAACAAACGAACCCGGGTGAAACAGCATTACGCAGACCATGAGTTACTGGTCCTGAAGGAGGAGAATGAGAAGCTTCAAGCTGAAAGCGCGAGATATAAGGAAGCTCTGACCAAGGCCACCTGCCTTAATTGTGGTAATCCTGTTGTCCTCGGCGAGGTGTTCCTCGATGAACCGTCCCTGTTGACGAATAACGCTCAGCTGTTACCGTATTCTCCACAGCATTTTCCGACACAGCCAGATATCGCCGGAGATCTGCATGAGCAAGTCAACACCATAGGATCAACACCAACATCCTCTGAGAAATGGGATATGAATCATCACAGGGGGAGTTCTCTCAATGACGAACTCGCTGTCGCAGCCAGCCAATCCAAAGTCGGTGAGTCCCTCCCTGGACAACTTTTGAAACGACTAGATCCCGTAGAGAATAGCTACCGAAGTATTGACGATATTTTGGGTGATAAGAGAACAAGGTTTTACTGGACCTATGAACTTCACACCAAATTTGTTGATGCAATTCGAGAGCTGGGAGTTGATTCGGCTAGCCCACTACGCATACTCGAGATTATGAATGTGCCGGGGCTCTCTAGAATTAACGTCGAGTCTCACCTCAAGTACTATAGGAGATTGCTAAGGGATGGAAGGATAGCGTTAAACCATCATAAAGCCAGTTGGAGCTCAAGTGCCGGGCAGAGTTACAACCACGATGATTGGAGAGCCGAGAGCACCCAACCGTGTTTCAGCAATGACGGGACCAGCAGTCGTGTCAGCGACTCCTCTAACCCAAATCAGAATGCTCCGCCGAGCTATCTCAATACTCCTCAAGAGTATATACCGCAGTTCCAGCACATAGGGATTCCTCAGTTTGAGCGCGATTCGGTCATTAATGCTGTCCCTGAAGCGGATCTGGCATTGGTAGAGAGTGCACATATAAACCTGCCGGTCATTGGAGGAAGTTCCAATTCGAGGGGTCAAGTTGCTCACGGCGAGAGCAAAGAGAGGAATCCCTCGCCTGCAGTCGACGACAGCCAATCTGGGCACCAAGGGCTAGAAAGAACAGGCGATTTCCTTGAGGAGGAGCTGGACACTTGGATCAATACTCTTCAGGAATGTATGTCTCGACCCCAACAGGGCAATGATGAAGGTTCCAGCTCAAAGACTCCAGTTCCTCACAATGAAGGCGATGAAGGAAATCTGCCCCCAACAATTGTTGATACCCAACTTGAGCATCAATGGCTCGAAGACCCGAGCAATTTCCTTGGCGATGAGTTCAATCTTTGGCTCGATCAATTTGGAGCCGGAGGGCCATCGCAGTGGTGACGCAAGGCAGGTGACCAAACGTCTGATGCAAGGCATGGTTACTCGATGAAAAATGCTTAGACGAAAGGGGTGGAACACTCCTATTGAATATGTTGTTGATCGCACTGTAAGGTTCCCACGGGAACATCTTTCATTAATGTCTAGAACTAATTGCGCGTGAGTGTCAACATCACCCTTTGAGCATCTTCAAGCCGAGGGCCGTGGATTAATCGCTTAATCCGTGGAGCAAGTTCCCCGAACAATGACTATCACCCGCGGAGTATAATGGGATCTACCCCTTCAATACGAAATACGTTTGGCCGCGAAGCCACCTATTTGGTAAAACGATGTATCGTTCCTAAACGATCTTCAATCGAATACCGAAGTAATGTCTCATTTCTTTCCCTTCTCAGGTGATAAACGTGGATAAATCACTCAAGGAGCCATTTGTTCGAATAACAGAACAGACGTTGCCTAACTGGGGGCAGATGAACCATTGATGTTGCAAACACTCCAAGAATGGATAGGCGGATTTGATAGATGTTGTTCATATCAATACGCAATATCAGAACGGGATGAGAACCAAGAGTAAAGTTGTATCGTTCCAATTTGTCTTGAATTTGAGAATATGAATTGATACTCGTTATTTATCCTTGACAGGGGAATCGCCTTACAGACGAACAGGTTTTCACATCCCATGTATTACCCGTTAGAATACATGACCAAGGGTAAATTGTATCGTTCTAATTTTTTGAAAAATTCGTGAACGTACAATAACATGTTTCTTCCGCATTTTCAGGATCTCCAGCCGCGGGGGACAGGTAAGTATCCCTTTCCCCAATCCATTGAAGATGTTAAATAAAAAACAGAGAGAAAAAGAAAAGCTTTCAGAATCTAATGTCTAGAAAAGACATAGAATCCAAACTTCATTGGCATTCATGTCTTAAAACAAGAGGTTATCTGAACATGAATAAGAACATGCATGGTGCATCATAAAATCCCCTTGACGGGTAAAATTTTTGGAGAAAATGAAAGAGATTTTTTCCAATCAAAAGTTCAAAACTTTTAAAAGGACGTTTTCTCAAAAGAAAAGAGGCAAAGCCTAGTCCAAACACGTCCTACACACACTGGAGAGAAGTGGAGCGGATCAGATAGCAAAATCTGGACCTACGGAAGTAGGGATTATTCGCAACGATTACATGGGTTGGGATGACGGAGGCATTCGTTTCATATCCCTCAAACATTACAGGTGACCGTTGATAAACCCTTTGAACGACGGTTTTCATTCTTAACCCTGTCAAGAACCACCCCACATCGGGGCAAAATGGAGGTGAGTCCAGCGGTATCAGGAGAAAATGGTTAGAAATTTTCTTGCTCGGACTAACATCAATCTTTGTGTGTTGTTTATATGGTAATCCAAGTGCCATAGGATGACGAGAAGCATTCATTTCTCTATCCCACACACCATATCCTTTGCACAGCCAAGTTGAGCCTGCAAATTCATTTCATAAACCCCTGTTGGTGATCATGGGATGTTTCAAGATGGAAACTGCATCACTCCAAGAACGGAAGAAATCAAGAGATGGGATTTATAGAAAAATCTCATATCGGCGTTTAAATGTGCTATGATTCAAGTTGTATATCTAGCACAATTTTCTGAACATCGTAGTTCCAAAGGAAAAGAAAAGGCGGGATTTCAACAAAGAAAAAAATCCCCAGCATCAAGAAAAAGCAAAGTGCCTGGTAAAAGCAAGGCCGATGCTCGTGAAAACTGTTTGATTGATCCCCAATAAAGCCTAGTTGGGAAGAGAGAAAAACCCATAAAAGAGTCAGATCAAGAAGACTGCTCCCCAAATGATGTCAGCCGTGGTGCAAAAACACGGACAGAATTGTCAATCTCTTAATACCACAAGAGACGTTCTCTAAAGGACTTGTGCACACCTCAAAAGCGGTTGCACACCTCAAAAATGGAAGATGCAGAATGGAAAAGACATGTGACAAATTGGCAATGATCACCAATGTCAAATCCTTCGTGATTTCTGGGCCAAAAACAAGCCTTTTTTCGGTCCCCAATCCTACCAATGTTACAACCCTGAAACAGTCTTCTCTGACTAAGACACTTGGGTTAACATATAGTTTAGCTCGAAGAAGTACGAGCAAGACTCTTTCTTTCTCATTTTGCAGGGTTCTTGACTTGTAAACCCGGAGCAGATGGTGAAGATTTTCATTCGATGGCCTCGACTCCAAAGCGGGTCCCCCTTGAAAACCAATATCCAAGCCCAACATTACGGTCCCGTGGAAGACCTCCCGACCGATCAAAATGTATGCGCTGCGAATGAGCCTAAAACCTAGGCCCAGGTCAGTAGGGAATTGAGTGCATCCCCTAAAAATCATCACCTCAAAACAGGTGAGATGGCCTCCTTGTCGAGAAATATTCCAATTGATGTTTTGAGCAAACTCTTTTTGGAAATTTTCAAACTGTTGATCCAGATTTTCCATGCAAGGGATTTGTGATCACATTTGCATGTTGCAAGAATGTTTTGGATAACCTCCAGCATCAAAATGCACATATCATGACTAAAGCTTAAGTCATAAAATTTTGTCAATTGGACAATTGTTGTCTTCTCAAAGATTACCAATATTTTCTTGGGGAAGAGAAACCCTTAAAAAAAAATCCTTTTCAAAAATCAAGCAGTCTCATCGGACGTGGAGAACCCTCGTCATGAGACCCCTTTTCAAAATTCAGGTAGTCTCATCGGACGTGGAGAACCCTCGTCATGAGAACCCTCGTCATGAGACCCCTTTTCAAAATTCAGGTAGTCTCATCGGACGTGGAGAACCCTCGTCATGAGACCCCCTTTTCAAAATTCAGGAAATCTCATCGGACGTGGAGAACCCTCATCATGAGACCCCTTTTTCATTTAGGCAGTCTCATCGGACGTGGAGAACCCTCGTCATGAGACCCCTTTTCAAAGTCAAAACTGATGGTAGACACCGCCTGAAGGGTCAAACAAAGGTAGATACCGCCTGAAGGGTCAAATGAAGGTAGATACCGCCTGAAGGGTCAAAATAAGGTAGATACCGCCTGAAGGGTCAACTCAAAGGTAGATACCGCCTGAAGGGTCAAATGAAGGTAGATACCGCCTGAAGGGTCAAAATATGGTAGATACCGCCTGAAGGGTCAAATCAAAGGTAGATAGCGCCTGAAGGGTCAAAATCAAAGGTAGATACCGCTTGAAGGGTCAACACAAGGTAGATACCGCCTGAAGGGTCAACACATGGTAGATACCGCCTGAAGGGTCAACACAAGGTAGATACCGCCTGAAGGGTCAAAATCAAAGGTAGATACCGCTTGAAGGGCCAACACAAGGTAGATACCGCCTGAAGGGTCAACACATGGTAGATACCGCCTGAAGGGTCAACACAAGGTAGAAACCGCCTGAATGGTCAAATCAAAGGTAGAAACCGCCTGAAGGGTCAACTCAAGGTAGAAACCGCCTAAAAGGTCAAACCAAGGTAGAAACCGCCTGAGGGATCACATTAATGGTAGAAACCGCCTGAAGGGTCACATATGGTAGAAACCGCCATAAGGGTCAATTCATTGGTAGAAACCGCCATAAGGGTCAACTTATTAATAAATATCGCAGTAAGGATCAACACAAAGGTCTGATCCACCATACGGATCAAAATCCTTGGCAAATCCCAAAGCGTGGGATGCGCCTTCCTTAGGTTCCTACAAGTTAGGAATCCCATCATGGTATGACCTACCATACAGGTCAGAGCTTAATCTCCCTAGGATATTCTGAATGACGAGTCCTAGGCATCTTCTTGAAAGTCGTCGCAACCGGCAGCATCCGACAGGTGAGCTTCAGGTAAGCCTCTCTCACTCCGGCCCATGTTCAAATTGTTAGAGCAAACCGGGGATTGATTTGAGCTTTTATCAATAGGCTTAAGGATCCGATGTCATAACATTTCTTCTCTTATTTTCCCAGTTGAGTCGGTTAGGAATCAGGTGCCACCTTATCTTTGAGAGAAACCTCTAACGAGATTCCTCTCAAAGAGGGGCAGCTGTTGACACCTGATTTTTTTTACCATTTATTATTGTGATTTTTATTCTTTAAAATTAATTAAAAATATCAAAAAAGGTCATAAAATCACAAAATCAACTTTGGAAGCCTTGGTTTAACCTTAGGAACCAATTTTGAACAAAAAATATTTTTCGGTATTTTTAATATTTTTCGAGTTTATTTAATTATAAAAATACCCAAAAAATCATAAAAATACCATTCGTGGTCAGAAAAATACCCAAAAATATTCGATAATTTTGTTTTAATTTCCTCTTCAAGTGTGTCACTTTAAATCTCAAAAATTCGGCTCGGGTCAATATGTTCCTTCACAAACATAAACCCGAACCGAGCCTAAAAAAAATCATTTTCGAGTCTTTTAGTTTTCAATTCTCACTTTTTATAAGCTATGACATTGGATTCTAAAGTCTTAAAGTGCAATTAGGTCAATTTGCCCTCCAATTTAATCAATTTTTACCAAAAGGGCTTAATTGCACATTTTTCTTTCAATTAGTCCCCGGTTTCACGGATGTATACGTATGCTCTACGTATTTATACGTCATACGTATTTATACGTTATGCATATTTGTACTGTTTGGTAACCTCTTTAACTCTTGTAATAATAATAATGGTTATTATTTTTAACACATTTGTTAGTGCCCTTTTTTTTAGCATTTTTGTATTGTGAGTGCTATTGTTAGTGTTATTTTTAAATAGCATTTTTGTATTATAAATTGTGAGTGCTATTGTTAGTGCTATTTTTAAATGACATTTATTTATCATAAATTGTGAGTGCTATTGTTAGTGCTATTTTTAAATGGCATTTATTTATCATAAATTGTGAGTGCTATTATTAGATAGAATTTATAATTGTTAGTGCTATTTTTAAATAGCATTTTTGTATTATAAATTGTGAGTGCTATTGTTAGTACTATTTTTAAATAGCATTTTTGTATTATAAATTGTGAGTGCTATTGTTAGTGCTATTTTTAAATGTCATTTATTTGTGAGTGCTATTTTTAGATAGAATTTATAATTGTTAGTGCTATTTTTAAATACAATTTATTGGAAGGTATTTTTGGCTATAAAAGGATGGCAAGAGTTTTGAGGTTGGGAGGGGAGAGACATTTTGTAGAGTGTGCAAATTTTTGAGAGCTTAGAGAGAAGAACACAAACACTCTCTATATTCTCATAATCTTGAGTGAGCAAAATATACTAAATTCGGAATATTGATTCCGCATATTGCTAGCACAATTGTTGTGGAGTTATTAGTCGTCTCCCCGTTCGTCAATTGGTGGTGCGTCCGAACTAGATGCCTAACACTTGTGGAGGCTGAGATCGAAGAACATCGAACCGACACCTCCGTTCAAGCACGCTACGAGAGGTAATCTATTTACTCCCTTTGAGGCTTTGTGATTTTTTTCGATTGAAATGCACGAAGTACGCCTCTGGAGATACATGTAGGGGTTGTTATTTATTTCCGCTACGTGTTACGTGGATCCCAATAGTGGTATCAGAGCCAATCCTTAGGTGTTTTCGTGCATTTAATTGATTTTTGCAATTTTTGCAATACTATGGCCAATATGTATTAACGAATTGTTCGTCTTACATGACTAATGGAGGTTGATTATTTTATATGATAAATTAATCAACGTAGCAAAAATTGAGACTAAATCAATTTTGAATCGAAAATTTATGGCTATCTTATTTTACGTAAAAATTCTGATTATGATTCAACGTAGAATTTTTATTGTGCCTTCCTAAGTTTTAAATTGTGAATTTATTACTTACGTGGAAGGGTGGTGATCATGGAAAAATCCCTAATCAATGTGATTGATGTATATATGAATGTATGGTGATTATTTATATATTTGGGGTTGTAATTATTAAATGGAGGCTGCGTACTCCTTTTATTTTTCATGTAATCTTTATTTTTAGCATAGTCAATTGTTAATGTAAATGCTACGAGGATTACGTGGATGAGCCTTTTAAGTCGGTGAGCTCTTAGGGGCCCAATTCTTGAAGAGTTCAAGAAACCAAGAAGAAGCGAAGAGCGGCTCTCCGTTATTAAAATATTAAAATGATTAAATGTGGTCTCATTGGCTCGAGACCCATTAAATCATAATTCCATGATCACCACGTAGGATAGATGTTTATGTGATTGACATCTATTTATTTGTTATGATTACGTGAGCATGTTAAACTGGTTAATATGCAAAGTCAGACTTACCTCACCCAAAATTGCGCCTGCATGAAATCCTAGTTAGGAAAATCACTCGCGTTAGGTACCGAAAGGGCGTTGGTAATGACATCAACGTAACCAAGTCCCCGAACCTAAAATCTCTGGTTCCGCAGAATTGATCGATCTCTCCCAATCGGTCAATAAGGTTTCCGGTCTACCCTCCAAGAAAGACCGGTGGCGACTCCAAATGCATGCACAAGTTGCACATGCCACCACGACCACACTAAGGTCGAAAGCGATCGACTGTTATCGTCGAATCCCTTTGAAAAATACTCCCGCCGCGATTTGGTATGGGCCTGGGAGGGCCCGCGCCGATCCAAAGCCCGCGATCCGCACCCTTGTGCGGGGGAAGGCCCGCGATCGGTAATCCATTAGCCGCGTCCTCTTTCGGACGGGTCGCGACACTCACCCAAGCAGGTTTTCTGATACCCCAAGCCCATCTTATGCTCGTTAGATTTCAACTGTAGATGAGTATTCATTCCTTGACCATATTTACCCAGACCTTCTCCAGGGTTGTATCCATATGCCATTAGCATCTTTGCTGGTAAAAAGGTTGGCTTCAGAAATATAGGGAGTTCTCAATCTTGCCCCCACGGGAGTGTGTACTACTGCCACCAACTCCAGGGAATGATAGCTTGCTTCCAACTTAATTTCGGGTTTGATGTAGGAAATGGCGCTGCTCTGATATGTTTGGAGGTCAACTTCTCCATGTACGGTAATCACCTTCCCATCCACTACAAATCGTACTTTCTGGTGTAGGCTTGAAGGTGCGGCTCCTGCTACATGAATCCAAGGTCTTCCCAACAGGAATCCGAATACACTAGGCAAATCCATCACTTGAAAGTTTATAGAGAATTTTGTTGGGCCGATGACCACATCGAGCTCAATTTCACCTACCACAGTCTTCTTCATTCCATCAAAAGCTCTCACAGCTATTTTGGAGGTTTTAACCATTTCTTCTTTGATGCATAAACTCCTCAAGGTAGCTAAAGGGCAAATGTTGAAAGCGGATCTGTTGTCAATTAGTACGTGTGCTATTCTTTTTCCATTGCACTGTGCAATAATGTATAAGGCCTTGTTGTGTCCTCTCCCTTCCATGGGAAAGTCTTCATCTGAGAAGCTCAATTGATCTTTCAAAAGGATTGTCCATACAAAGTCTCCTGACTGCACATCATTAATTGTTTCAAGGACATGCACCTCATTCAGTATGTTCAACAATGCATTTTTGTGCTTCTCTGAGTATTTCACCTTGAAATTATATCCTCCAGAATCTTGACCCAGGTTGTCTGAAGGCTATGTCGAGCCCAGCCTATCTCTCCTTTTTCAAGGGATATTGCTTTTTGGTAGAAGTTTCATGCGGCCTCCTTTCTCTTAAGGTCCACTCGAGCCTTTCGGCCACCTTTATCAAATGTGTAAAGGTTTGACATCCTGAGGTGTTCAATCTGTCGAAGCATTCGTAGGGGAGTGCTTTCAGAAACAAGTCAATCAGCTCCTCTTCTGGGATTGACGGTTTTACTTAGGTCGCCAAAGTTCACCACCTCTGGGCGTATGTTCTATTCAATTCACCCCTTGCTTTTGAGGTTCGTAGTAAATCTTCTCTCGTTGGGGCCGTAGCTGTGTTGAACTTATACTGCCTGAGGAAGTCTTCTGCAAGATCTTCCCACCCATCATAGTCATCCAGGTCTAACTCGATGAACCAAGCCAACGCGACGCCAGCCAGACTCTCCTGAAACGTATTCATCAGCAGCGGAACATAGTCTAAATATTGCGCCATCTTACACAGGTAATATTTGAGGTAAGCGTAGGGACAGCCTGTCCCATTATACTTTGTTACGAAATATGGCTCCTTGTAGTCAGGAGGGGTCTCCACCTTGACAAAAGGAGATATCTTGTCAAAACGGGCCAACTCATAACCCTGGCTGCTTAAACATTCTTCGATCTTGGCTATTCTCTTAGCCTCTGCTTCAGCTTTCACGGTCTGCTTCCCCTTTTCATCTTTCTCAAGGTTGATGACAATAGGGGGTGTCTTTTGCTATGACTGGATGTTCGGCATACGGACATCTTCCTCTGTACGTTGGGTATCTTCTGCCGTTTCTTTATCAGCCATATCAGGTGCGAATGGTGGACTTGAGTTGCTCTGGTTAGGAGCCACTGCCTGTCTGGCATGGGAGGCTTTCAGCATTGCCTTAATATCAGTCATCATAGTCGCCATAGCAGTCATTTGAGTTTCTAGCATGCCTACTCGCGGGGTCAACTCATGTTGTTCCATTCTTGTCTTAAGCCGAGTGGGAAAATGATGTGTTGGTAATTCCGTGATTAGAGTGTACCTATTTTTAAAAGGAATTCCAGTGAGTATTTCTTCAGTATTGACAAAAGAAAGTATTTAATTCTTCTAATTGCATGTTTTCTATTGGTGAACGAGAAAAAGGACTACCTTGTGAGCCTTAGTCTCATGTGAGCAGTTCTTTTAATCATTCTCCAAAAGAATTCATGAAATTAAAAGAAGCGTAATTTTTTACGATAGTTTTTATGCATTTGTAAAACATGTCTGCACTCATGCATATGCGTTCAAAGTAATATTTAGTACAAGTGAGTATGCATGAAAAGACATCATAATGTTTGCTTATTTTACACTTGACAGAATAGCCTATTCAAGTCTATGACGCTTGAGGTCTAAGGTGTCCTCATCATCCCAACATGGATCCATCCCTTCAGTCTAGGACTCTTCATCTTCTGAATACGACGGCGATCCCATATCTTCGGGTATGTACGGCTCTATCCCAGGCAAGTACGATACGATATATTCTGGTACATAAGGCTCGACAAGGCTGCGTCTGGTTGTCTCAAAGTGCTGGATGCATTCCGTGGTAGCCCTGTGAACGTTTTCCTTTCGAGTCATGTCTTCTGGCCATCTTATATTTTTGGCCTAAGAGTTCTTCAAAGAGTGTATAATAAATTCTACCTTAGCTTGAACCTGTTTCTTCTTTTCTCTTGTATTTCGGCATGTCAAATGAGAAGATACCAGGTCGCGGTGGCAAAGGGATCTCCTGTAATGCCCCAAATTGTCGGATAACCCTCTTCGGATAATTTGCGATAGAGCCTGTTGTTGACACCTAAATTTTGATCAACCTTTTTGTTTCCTTTATTTTTTAAAAAAATTCATAGAAAATCCATAAAAAGCTGAAAAATTACAAAATCAACTTTGGTAACCTTGGCCAAGCTAAAGGGACCATTTTGGATAAAAAAATATTTTTCGTATTTTTTCGTATTTTTTATTATTATTATTTTCGAAAAATATAAAAATAAAATAAAAATCAAGAAAAGTAGTATTCGAGGTCACAAAAATATAGAAAAATAGTCAGTATTTTTATTTTTAATTTTCTTTACTTTTGGACCTCATAAAATAGTAAAATTCAGGTTCGATTTTGGGTGTTTTCTGATCACCATAAAATTGAATTTGGCAAAAATATTAGTAATGATTAAAAGGAAAAGGAGTGAAAAACATCATCATTCAAAAGGAAAAGGGAACTAATCATTTTGTCTTTGCTTTTGATTATTTTATTATTATTCTTACTTTTTAATATTTTATTTTATTATTATTTTATTATTATTTTATTTTTTATTATTATTTACTCACCTTTCCCCCTCATCCGTCGCTGGCTTCTTCTTCCTCTTCGGCTCCTTCTTCTTGTTCTTCTTCCTCTCCTTCCTCTCCCGTAGCTTCTTCTTCCTTTTCTTTTCTTCTTCTTCGTGGACGCCTAAAATGGAACCCCCCCTTCCGCCGTCGTCGCTAGCCGTCGTACCTCAAAGCCGCCGTGAATAACCCAAGACCCGCGGCCTCCACCAGTTTCGGAGTTTGGTTCGGGTTTGTTTCGGATCGGGCCAAATCCGTCATCGCCAAAGCGCGCTATCGCCTCCGGCGACTGCTACGGAGTCCTACCTCCTCCCTCGGAGCTTGTGGAGCCTACGTGCCGCTAGTGGAGCTCAGAAACGGCCTCGGGTCACCGTCTCGTCGTCGGAACGTGTCCGGGCGTGTCGGAGCGTGTCGGGCCGTGTCGGAGAGTGTCGGGCCGTGTCGGAGCGTGTCGGGCCGTGTCGGAGCGTGTCGGGCCGTGTCGGAGAGTGTCGGGCCGTGTCGGAGCGTGTCGGGCCGTGTCGGAGCGTGTCGGGCCGTGTCGGAGCGTGTCGGGCCGTGTCGGAGCGTGTCGGCGTGTCGGAAAGTGTAGCCGTGTCGGAGCGTGTCCGAGCCGTGTCGGAGCGTGTCGAAGCCGTGTCCGAGCGTGTCGAAGCCGTGTCGGAACAGTGCATGAACAGCGTCGGAACAGTGCATGAACAGTGTCCAATTTTTTAATTTTTTAATTTTTATTTTATTTTTTAGTCTTAATTTGTGAAATTGACTATCGACATTCTAATGGTGATCGACAGGTAACGGGCATGGGGATGGTCGCAGGCTGGGGCTGGGCGATTGAAGGCCGGTGTCCAATCCGGTATGTTTTACGTACCCGATCCGTATATCAGGATTATTTTTCTAAAATATTGCATTTATAGACTTGATTTGTATTTATTTGTTTCAGTCTAGTGGTTAGCTTATTTATCTGGTTAAGTGTTATCTATTGTCAAAGACATGCTTTTTGTTAAAATATTTTCTGAAAATATAAAAAAAATATTAATAAATAAAAAAATGCCAAAAAAAAATGGAAAAATTAAAGAAAAACAAAAAAATTGAGAAAAATTGTAGAAAAATTATAAAAATTGTCCAAGGCTGAAAATGACAAAAAAATTGATTTGTTTTCATTTTTGGGATTTTCTCCCATTTAATCCAAAATGGCGATTTCACCCTCAAAGGGTAAATCGTCTTTGATATTCTGATGAATTGTGGAAATTGCTTAGAATTTGGTGATGGGCCAGATGGGTGGTTAAACCTTATGTCTAAGATTTCCACATTTCATTTCCATTTTTAGAAAATGACGATTTTACCCTTCGAATGGTAAATCGGTATCTAAAATTCCCGAAAATCACGAAAATTGCCAAAAAATAGGAAATGGGTCAATTGAGTGACCAAACCTGTTTTGACTCCGGATTCATTCCAAAATGATGATTTTGTCCTTTTTGGGCAAATTGTCCCCTTTGTCTCAAAATTACGATTTTGCCCCTGATGGGCAAAATCATGTCTAAATCATTCCTAAGCCTGATTGATGCTTCTCTAGGCCAATATGGCCTTATTAGGAATGCCATGTGATTTATTTGTACACTTGAATTCATCGATTTGTGCACTTTATTATTGATTGTGATTGCTATGATAGTCATTCCTATCTGCATGAACTCCTAGATTTAGAACTCGTACCCCACTCATCTGCATGAAATCTTTGGTCAGAAAATTCAGTCAACTTAGGTACCGAAAGGGCGTCAACTCTGACAGTTGACGTAACTAAGTCCCCGAACCCAGTTCTCTAGTTATCGCAGAATTGAATAGAAACTCCCGACTATTCAATAGGGTGGTCCAATCATACCCTCCAAAAAATGATTGGTGGCGACTCCCTGGCATGCACACTTAGCACATGTCACTAGATCACACTGAAGGTCAACTACGCATACCTCCGTTGCGATTTGGGTAATGGGCCTTGGGAGAGGCCCGCGTCCGACCAGACTGGACGGCCCATTAGCCCTCGAGAGCCCGACAACCTCGAGAGGGTCGCGACAGACTGGCGACTCCACTGGGGACTTAGAGAACTTGAGCCGATTAAAAAGTTGATTGATTTTTCTAACATGTTTTATGCAGATACTCTTCAAGGTGAGGTACGTACTTTAACCCTTGAGGTGTTAAATGTTTTTGCAGATTGGAGAAATAAGGGGTGAAGTGTTTGTTAACTCTGTCTTATGCAGGTAGGAGTTTAGGATGTATGATTGTGTGGATGTTTATATTGAAGCGGTGTTTGCTAAATGAGATGCATGTTTATCGCTTTAGCACGACACCGAAAATACACACAACCGCGCCTAAAACCCCGGGCGCCGCCTATAGGAAAACAATAGAAGGGATTGAAAATGGAATCTCCGTGAGGAAAAACACGGGGTAATCCACTTTTCAATTCCGCTCATTTCGAACTATGGATCGAGCCCCAATGCAACGATAGTTGTGCAATGGAATCTGCTCTTTTCAGAACTCGAGGTGGGAACCTTAACCTTAGGTGCCAAATCCTCTGATTTTTAGAAGTTTACCATCACTTGTTTCATGCGCATGTCTTTGGGCGGTTGGTACACCTAAAACCGCACATAAGTCGACGAGTTTGGTTGGTAAGACTCTCTATCCCTCAAATCTATTACAGTTCATATAAATATAGGCATTTCATTCATTGCATTCTGGTGATTAGATTAAATGCCATTTCAAGGATAGATGTGTGTGTTTTTCTCAAACGTCCTTGATAGAAGACGACGAGGATGATATCCCATGGCGAACACCGAGTGAGCAACAAAAGAGCCTACTATGGACCTTATTGAGATATCGTCCAATGAAGATGACGAGTTGGGGCAAGTGATCCGGAAGCCACAGATCGAACTTGGGGCATCCTTAAACGTTAGGATCACATTCCTTTGTTTCATTTTCCATTACTAGTCCTCTTGTATAGGGTTTATTTTTATCGAGGCTTTTTCTATCCCACCCCTTAGAGTGATTGTATTAGGGATCTATTGGTGTACACATTCAGATGGAACTTGGTTGTATTTCTTTTGAGGGGTCATGGGAATGTGATAGTGGCATTTTCTCTAATCATCCGAATACTCCCAAGTCAAGTTTATAATTCCTTTAGAGGAAATTAAAATTGGAAGTCTTACACGACCTTTTGGTCGTATAGAGTAGTCCAATCTCAATTTCTCTAGAAGGAATTATACACTTGAATTGTTTCGTGCATGTTTTACGTCGCTGGTAATCCACAATAATTGATCGAGAATATCGATGTTGTTTTGAATTTAATGACGAGATAGATGTCCAAATTACTCTCGTTCTTAACAAAACGGCCTTGATTTGGATGCCGTATCTTCAATTAAATTTAAAACACGTTATTATGCCTCGCACTTTTGAGTAATTCGTTCCTCTCGAAATTGATCAAAAGCGATTATTGTGAATTACATTCCTTTCAATAGTATGCTTTCTTTCGAGGAATATTGATAAAAACTTTTCGCGCAAGATTAAAACCCTTGTAAAAGTTCTTGTCCTTATTAATCACGAGCAAGCATAAGATTGAAAGGGGTCTATGCTTTCTTTTTCAGATTATTCCTTCTGACTCGGTCTTTTCATTTGCAGGTGAAAAACAAGTAGTATAGAGAAATCTTCTCTTGGACAAATCTGCAACTATTCTTCCATCTGATCATGAGCGAGTTATAAAATCAGGACGTATTTGCTCGGCTTATTGATATTATGGTTCGGCTCACCCAAGTTGAAGATGTTTGGATGCTCGAAGAAATGAACCATACAGAAGTTAAAACACACACACGAGAACTTTCATTTATTTTGCTCGGCGGAGGGTTTTCAGAAGCAGGTCATACAAGTCGGGGTGGAAAAGTAAAGCCAAAGTGAGCCCTAATTAACGACACAAAGGATCCCAACTGACCCTCCATGTTATTAATGCTCTGCTCATACTCCCAGCTCCGCATGTTGTGGTCGGCAAGCCTGAGGAGAAGACTTCTGCATTCTCCCTTAACTTCGGCGACCTTGGCCTCGTGTTCTTCGGTGACTACTTCCAGGTCCCGAACCAGTCCATTCCCGCGAGCTATGTCCTCGGTTATCTTGTCGAGCCGTTCTTCCTGCCAGTCGCTCTGAAGCCTCAACAGGACGTTGCGGCGGTCATGCTCGCCGGTGGTCAGGGATATGGCCAATTGATCCACCAGATTTCTCCTCTCGCGAAGCAACGTCGCGACCCGCTCATTAGCAAACTCGACGGCCTTTTTGTAACTATCAACCAGATAGTTGGTCAGCACCAAATGATCAGATCGATCCTCATAACGAGCCCGCAAGACGCGAGCCACCAGAATCTCCCGATTAGCAACACGATAGGCCTCTAAGGAGTGTGCAAAGAGAGTCGGGAAAGTTCTATATTCCCTCCCCAGTGTAGTACCTTCGAGAGAAGTGGTATCAAGGTCCTCGAGTAGGACACAGATTGCATCCTCGGTTGCAGAATGATCGGTTATGTGCGCGTAACCGCGACCCAGTAGGTTATAAAGCTTTTCCCACTGGGCCAAGACATCAGTTGAAAAAGTGCGTACGGGAGAGGAGGCCATTTGCGTTGGGTTGGCTTGAGAATAAGACGAGTTTAACAGAGAGATTAGAAGGAAGAGGCTGATTATGCGAGAACGTTAACCTTCCATACATTAATTCCTCATTTTATAGCAACTTGAGGATGATGAAGGGTCTCAGTAATAATGCTGGTGGAGCCTAGTTAGGGGGTAAAGCAGGAGGTCCCCTCACGAGAACCAATGGATTCGTTTCGATCTGCGATTTCCGGCTCATCAATTAAAAGATGTAAAAAATTTGTCGGGATCATCATTATTGGAGTTAGGTGGGAGGTAAGCGCAACTATCGAAGAGAGCCCTAACAGGATTTGGCAGTCCCATCACGTTGAAAAGCTAAGCGAGAAATTCAAAGTCTTGAGGGGGAACGTTTGCCTAATGATGCTTGAAGAGCGTCTCCTGAACATACGAAGTCACTCGAAGAAAACTTTATAGGGGGTGAGCATACAGGAGAGAGTGGAGAACTCTGAGTGGGCAAGAACCAATCAAACATTTCTCAATCCAACATATTTAAGAGGTTATTGTCAGCTGCTAGAGGCGACTGACTCAAAAATCTCAGAAATGGAACTACAGAGGGATCTCGAAGATTCCAAGATCAAGTCTAACGCCAAAACCATGGAGCCCAACACTTCTGGCAACGAAAATCAAGATCACGGCGACGACGACAACGACATCCACGATGCTCAACTCGGGAAAAGAAGACGTCCTCACCAATACTCTCAGGAGGAAACCCAAATTCTGGAAACCCTTTTCAGTAAAAGCCATTACATGAAAAAGAAGTGGAGAATTGAATTGAGCCGGGAGTTGGGGATTAATCAGTCGAGGATCCAGTTTTGGTTTCAAAATAGGAGATCCAAATCGAAGGCTCAACGCAAACGTCAGGTGGTCGAGATTTTAAAGGAAGAAAACCAAAAGCTGCGAACAGAAAACATGAGGTATGAAAAAGCTCTCAATATTACCGTTTGCCCTCATTGCGATAACCTCATCGCCCGCGGTAAGATATTCCCCGATAAGCCTCACGCAATGATTGAAGACGTTCATTTACCACCCTACTCCCTCGGGGCATCTCCTGCTCACCCAGATTTTGCCGGAGTCATGCATGAGCAGGATGATCCTACGAAGACGATACAAACGCCTCCTGGGGGATGGGATTTGCATCGCTTTGATTGGAGTTACAGTTTCAAGGAGCTGGATGTTACCGCCGACCAGCTCAAAGCATATCAGCCTCATGCACAATAATTTTTGATAGGGTCGGGTCCTGCTGGAGATGAGTTAATCAGTCGTCAAGCCATCGATGCAATTTTGGGCCACGATAAGAGGAGGTTCGCTTGGCCCCCTGAACTGCATTCCAGATTCCTAGACGTGGTTCACCAAATGGGGATCGATTCAGCAACTCCGACGCGCATATTTAAGGCCATGAATGTGCCGGGGCTTAGTAAGGAACTGGTCAGGAATCACCTTGCTGCCTACAGAAAGTTATTAAAACAACGTCGAGCGGAGCTAAACCGGGAGGAATCCGTCTCGAGCTCAAAAGCTAGGGGCGACCGCCATTGTAATGCTTAGGCATCAAGAGATACCCGGCCAAATCTAAGCATCAATCAAGCTAGCAACTCGACCACCGGCAAACTGAAAGCTGATCAGAATGTCCTCCCGGGCCATTTCAACACTTCTCAAGAGCGCGTGTCACAAGTACAGCGAGTGCGCACTCCTCCATTCGAGCAGCAGTCGGCTGGTGCTCTGCCTGCCGCTAGTCAACCCACAACAGACGATTTCTTCGATGAGGGGCTCGATGCCTTGTTCAATCAGTGGGAAGCTGGCATGCTTGGACAGCCATGATCTAGCACCTGACTCGGGGCACGATGGGTTGGTCGCTACGATCACCCATGGAAAGAAGAGCATGTTCACGAGTGGATCACTCTTTTTATCCATTGTAAAGTTCCTATGGGAACATTTTTCTTTAATGGCTATAGTTAATTATGTATGAAAACCAACGCTATCGACGAACATCGTCATGCTCAGTTGTAATGATCCCTTGTTAGATTAAGTCTGAAACCAGAGACGGTCTTTAAAATTTTGAGTGGCCACGAACTCATTCCTCACCAAGCGCCCGGGATGCTGAAATGAAGAGTAACAGCATGCACAGGGAAAATGCCACTTTCGTTTGAACGATGAAAAGGGGTTCAGAGAAAATCATGGCGTTAATTCCCATGGAGCTAAATGAATTAAACGGAGTCATTAATTGCGGGTCCACCGCTGCTCCCCACGTTCTCGGGCCTAGCAAATCATAAAAGGCGCCGAAAGATTGTAGACCCATCACTTTGAAGACTGAACTAGGGGATGAGCGCATTACTCGATGAAACCGAATCAATGCAAGAGAGTTTGTGATCCTATCACGAGGAAAAAGAAAGGGGAATACAGACGATGAGTAATTGCAGGATCTCGGGAGGAGCACTTGCTTGCTGGTCTTCATATGCAGCCTGAAGGATGGTTCCAGGACACGCACAATCACTTGAGAAAATTTCTAGAGTGAGCAAACACGTAAGAGCGAATTGAGAAAGCTGAGTGAACTAGATCAGCCCGAGATACCCCGATCCATCATGTTTAAAAGTTATTCCCATCTGCTAGAAACGCCCGACCTGGACATTTCTGAGCACGAACTGCTGGGAGACTTTGAAGATCCTGGAGCTGAATCATGCCCGAAGGCCATAGAGACTGACTCCTCCAGCGATGAAATTCTAGGTTTCAGCTACGAAGAAGGAGTATACAATGATGACCGGAGTCGGAAAAGGAAGCAACTACAACGCCACACTCCAGGCCAAATCCGAGAGCTCGAAGCTTTCTTCAATGAATGCCCCACTCCAAGCAGACAACAGAAAATGGAGTTGAGCCGAAAGATAGGATTGGAGCTTTCGAAGGTCAAGTTTTGGTTCGCCAACAAACGAACCCGGGTGAAACAGCAATACGCAGACCATGAGTTACTGGTCCTGAAGGAGGAGAATGAGAAGCTTCAAGCTGAAAGCGCGAGATATAAGGAAGCTCTGACCAAGGCCACCTGCCTTAATTGTGGTAATCCTGTTGTCCTCGGCGAGGTGTTCCTCGATGAACCATCCCTGTTGACGAATAACGCTCAGCTGTTACCGTATTCTCCACAGCATTTTCCGACACAGCCAGATACCGCCGGAGATCTGCATGAGCAAGTCAACACCATAGGATCAACACCAACATCCTCTGAGAAATGGGATATGAATCATCACAGGGGGAATTCTCTCAATGACGAACTCGCTGTCGCAGCCAGCCAATCCAAAGTCGGTGAGTCCCTCCCTGGACAACTTTTGAAACGACTAGATCCCGTAGAGAATAGCTACCGAAGTATTGACGATATTTTGGGTGATAAGAGAACAAGGTTTTACTGGACCTATGAACTTCACACCAAATTTGTTGATGCAATTCGAGAGCTGGGAGTTGATTCGGCTAGCCCACTACGCATACTCGAGATTATGAATGTGTCGGGGCTCTCTAGAATTAACGTTGAGTCTCACCTCAAGTACTATAGGAGATTGCTAAGGGATGGAAGGATAGCGTTAAACCATCATAAAGCCAGTTGGAGCTCAAGTGCTGGGCAGAGTTACAACCATGATGATTGGAGAGCCAAGAGCACTCAACCGTGTTTCAGCAATGACGGGACTAGCAGTCGTGTCAGCGACTCCTCTAACCCAAATTAGAATGCTCCGCCGAGCTATCTCAATACTCCTCAGGAGTATATGCCACAGTTCCAGCACATAGAGATTCCTCAGTTTGAGCGCGAATCAGTCATTAATGCTGTCCCTGAAGCGGATCTGGCATTGGTAGAGAGTGCACATATAAACCTGCCGGTCATTGGAGGAAGTTCCAATTCGAGGGGTCAAGTTGCTCACGGCGAGAGAAAAGAGAGGAATCCCTCGCTTGCAGTCGACGACAGCCAATCTGGGCACCAAGGGCTAGAAAGAACAGGCGATTTCCTTGAGGAGGAGCTGGACACTTGGATCAATACTCTTCAGGAATGTATGTCTCGACCCCAACAGGGCAATGATGAAGGTTCCAGCTCAAAGACTCCAGTTCCTCACAATGAAGGCGATGAAGGAAATCTGCCCCCAACAATTGTTGATACCCAACTTGAGCATCAATGGCTCGAAGACCCGAGCAATTTCCTTGGCGATGAGTTCAATCTTTGGCTCGATCAATTTGGAGCCGGAGGGCCATCGCAGTGGTGACGCAAGGCAGGTGACCAAACGTCTGATGCAAGGCATGGTTACTCGATGAAAAATGCTTAGACGAAAGAGGTGGAACACTCCTATTGAATATGTTGTTGATCGCACTGTAAGGTTCCCACGGGAACATCTTTCATTAATGTCTAGAACTAATTGCGCGTGAGTGTCAACATCACCCTTTGAGCATCTTCAAGCCGAGGGCCGTGGATTAATCGCTTAATCCGTGGAGCAAGTTCCCCGAACAATGACTATCACCCGCGGAGTATAATGGGATCTACCCCTTCAATACGAAATACGTTTGGCCGCGAAGCCACCTATTTGGTAAAACGATGTATCGTTCCTAAACGATCTTCAATCGAATACCGAAGTAATGTCTCCTTTCTTTCCCTTCTCAGGTGATAAACGTGGATAAATCACTCAAGGAGCCATTTGTTCGAATAACAGAACAGACGTCGCCTAACTGGGGGCAGATGAACCATTGATGTTGCAAACACTCCAAGAATGGATAGGCGGATTTGATAGATGTTGTTCATATCAATACGCAATATCAGAACGGGATGAGAACCAAGAGTAAAGTTGTATCATTCCAATTTGTCTTGAATTTGAGAATATGAATTGATACTCGTTATTTATCCTTGACAGGGGAATCGCCTTACAGACGAACAGGTTTTCACATCCCATGTATTACCCGTTAGAATACATGACCAAGGGTAAATGGTATCGTTCTAATTTTTTGAAAAATTCGTGAACGTACAATAACATGTTTCTTCCGCATTTTCAGGGATCTCCAGCCGCGAGGGACAGGTAAGTATTCCTCTCCCAAATCCCTTGAAGATGTTGAATAAAAAATAGAGAAGAAAAGAAAAGCTTTCAGAATCTAATATCTAGAAAAGACATAGAATTCAAATTTCATTGGCATTCATGTTTTGAAACAGGAGGTTGTCTGAACATGAATAAGAACATGCATGGGACATCATTAAATCCCCTTTGACGGGTAAAATTCATGGAGAAAATGAAAGAGATTTTTCCAATAAAAAATTGTTCAAAACTTTCAAAAGGACGTTTTCTCAAAAGACGAGAGGCAAAGCCTAATCCAAACACGTCCTATACACACTTGAGAGAGAAGTGGAGTGGATCAGATAGTAAAATCTGGACCTACGGAAGTAGGGACCATTCGCAGCGATTACATGGGTTGGGACGACGGAGGCATTCGTTTCATATCCCCCAAACACTACAGGTGACCGTTGATAACCCCTTTGAACGGCGGTTTTCATTCTTAACCCTGTCAAGAACCACCCCACATCGGGGCAAAATGGAGGTGAGTCCAGCAGCATCAGGAGAAAATGGTTAGAAATTTTCTTGCTCGGACTAACATTAATCTTTGTGTGTTGTTTATATGGTAATCCAAGTGCCATAGGATGATGAGAAGCATTCATTTCTCTATCCCACACACCGAATCCTTTGCATAGCCAAGTTGAGCCTGCAGAATCATTTCATAAACCCGTTGGTGATCATTGCACATTCCAAGACGGATGCAGCATTACTTCAGAAACGAAGGAGTTCAAGACGTAGGGTTTGCAAAAAAAAATCCTAAGTTAATGTTTAACCTTGTTAGACCTTTGATCATAGGTCTAACGCGATCCCATGAAGATGAGAAAAAGTGGGATTTCAAAAATGAATGAGAAAAATCCACGGCATCGAGAAAAAGCAAAGTGCCTGGTAAAAGCAAGGCCGATACTCGTGTAAGTTGTTTGATTGATCCGCAATGAAGCCGGATGGGAAAAGAGGAAATCCCTAAAGGAATCAGATCAAAAAGACTACTCCCCAAATGGTGTCAAGCGTGGAGCAGAGACGCAGACAGAGTCATCAGTCTCTTAATACGACGAAACGCTTTCTGAAGAGCTGGTGCACACCTCAAAATCGATTGCGCATCCCAAAAACTGAAGGTGCAGAGAGAAAAAGGGCAGGTGGTAAATTTGCAATGATCACCAATACCAAACCCTTTGTAATTTCTGGGCCAAAAACAAGCCTTTTTCGGTCCCCCAATCCTACCAATGTTACAACCCTGAAACAGTCTTCTCTAACTAAGACACTTGGGTTAACATATTGCTTAGCTCGAAGAAGTACGAGCAAGACTATTTCTTTCTCATTTTGCAGGGTTCTTGACTTGTAAACCCAGAGCAGATGGTGAAGACTTTCATACAATGGCCTCGACTCCGAAGCGGGTCCCCCTTTGAAAACCAATATCCAAGCCCAACATTACGGTCCTGTGGAAGACCTCCCGACCGATCAAAATGTATGCACTGCGAATGAGCCTAAAACCTAGGCACAGGTTAGTAGGGAATTGAGTGCATCCCCTATAAAAAACCACTATTGCAAAACAGGTGAGAAGACCTCCTTGTCGAGAAATATTCCAATTGATGTTTTGAACAGACTCGTTTTGGAATTTTCAAACTATTGATCCAGATTTTCCATGCAAGTAATTTGTGATCACATTTGCTTGTTGCAAGAATGCTTTGGATAACCTCCAGCGTCAAAATGCACATTTCATGATTAAAACTTAAATCATACGGTTTTGTCAAATGGACAGCCGTGGTCTTCCCAAAGATTACTAACGTTTTCTTGGTGAAGAAGAATCTTTCAGGCTCAAACTTCTGCAGGATACCTGGAGAACCCAGCTCCTAGAATGTCGCCTCAACAGACTCAAGTGAAGATTTATCAAGATAAAATCTTTCACTGCTTCAAAAACTGAATTCCCGACAAACTTCGGGATCTCTGAAAAAAAAAAGAAAAAAAAACCCTTTTAAAAGAAAAAGTCCTATCAGACGTGGAGAACCCTCGTCCCAGGACCCATTTTCAAAATATCGAACAGTCTCATCGGACGTGGAGAACCCTCGTCATGAAACCCCTTTTTAAAAATTAGGCAGTCTCATCGGACGTGGAGAACCCTCGTCATGAGACCCCTTTTCAAAGCAAATTGAAGGTAGATACCGCCTGAAGGGTCAAATCAAAGGTAGATACCGCCTGAAGGGTCAAACCAAGGTAGATACCGCCTGAAGGGTCAAACCAAGGTAGAAACCGCCTGAAGGGTCAACCAAAGGTAGTAACCGCCTGAAGGGTCAATACAAAGGTAGAAACCGCCTGAAGGGTCAAACTCATGGTAGAAACCGCCTGAAGGGTCAACACAATGGTAGAAACCGCCTGAAGGGTCAATCAAAGGTAGAAACCGCCTGAAGGGTCAATCCAATAGTGAAAATCACTTAAACGGTCAACTCAATGGTCCGATCCACCATACGGATCAAAATCCTTGGCAAATCCCAAATGGGACGTGTCTTCCTTAGATTCCTATCAGTTAGGAATCCCATTATGGTTTGACCTACCATACGGGTCAGAGCTTAACCTCTCTAGGACACTCTAGAAACGAGTCCCTAGAAATTCTCTTGAATCCATCAGACACTGCGAAAATCGCACAAACATCGAATAGGTAAGTGGCAGGTATGTTTCTCTACTATCTCACTCTCTCATGTCAAATAAATGTTTCCCCTTTCAAGAAAGAGCATACATCAACAAGCATGAAAAAAAAAAAATCGGATGTCATGACTCTTTTTCCTTTAGTTTCACGAGTCGAGTCGATCAGGACTCAGGTGTCACATTGTCTTTGAGAGAAACCTCTGAGGGGATCCCTCTGACGAGATTCCTCTCAAAGAGGGGCAGCTGTTGACACCTAAATTTTGATCAACCTTTTTGTTTCCTTTATTTTTTAAAAAAATTCATAGAAAATCCATAAAAAGCTGAAAAATTACAAAATCAACTTTGGTAACCTTGGCCAAGCTAAAGGGACCATTTTGGATAAAAAAATATTTTTCGTATTTTTTCGTATTTTTTATTATTATTATTTTCGAAAAATATAAAAATAAAATAAAAATCAAGAAAAGTAGTATTCGAGGTCACAAAAATATAGAAAAATAGTCAGTATTTTTATTTTTAATTTTCTTTACTTTTGGACCTCATAAAATAGTAAAATTCAGGTTCGATTTTGGGTGTTTTCTGATCACCATAAAATTGAATTTGGCAAAAATATTAGTAATGATTAAAAGGAAAAGGAGTGAAAAACATCATCATTCAAAAGGAAAAGGGAACTAATCATTTTGTCTTTGCTTTTGATTATTTTATTATTATTCTTACTTTTTAATATTTTATTTTATTATTATTTTATTATTATTTTATTTTTTATTATTATTTACTCACCTTTCCCCCTCATCCGTCGCTGGCTTCTTCTTCCTCTTCGGCTCCTTCTTCTTGTTCTTCTTCCTCTCCTTCCTCTCCCGTAGCTTCTTCTTCCTTTTCTTTTCTTCTTCTTCGTGGACGCCTAAAATGGAACCCCCCCTTCCGCCGTCGTCGCTAGCCGTCGTACCTCAAAGCCGCCGTGAATAACCCAAGACCCGCGGCCTCCACCAGTTTCGGAGTTTGGTTCGGGTTTGTTTCGGATCGGGCCAAATCCGTCATCGTCAAAGCGCGCTATCGCCTCCGGCGACTGCTCCGGAGTCCTACCTCCTCCCTCGGAGGTTGTGGATCCTACGCGCCGCTAGTGGAGCTCAGAAACGGCCTCGGGTCACCGTCTCGTCGTCGGAACGTGTCCGGGCGTGTCGGAGCGTGTCGGGCCGTGTCGGAGAGTGTCGGGCCGTGTCGGAGCGTGTCGGGCCGTGTCGGGCCGTGTCGGAGCGTGTCGGGCCGTGTCGGAGAGTGTCGGGCCGTGTCGGAGCGTGTCGGGCCGTGTCGGAGCGTGTCGGCATGTCGGAAAGTGTAGCCGTGTCGGAAAGTGTAGCCGTGTCGGAGCGTGTCCGAGCCGTGTCGGAGCGTGTCGAAGCCGTGTCCGAGCGTGTCGAAGCCGTGTCGGAACAGTGCATGAACAGTGTCGGAACAGTGCATGAACAGTGTCCAATTTTTTAATTTTTTTATTTTTATTTTATTTTTTAGTCTTAATTTGTGAAATTGACTATCGACATTCTAATGGTGATCGACAGGTAACGGGCATGGGGATGGTCGCAGGCTGGGGCTGGGCGATTGAAGGCCGGTGTCCAATCCGATATGTTTTACGTACCCGATCCGTATATCAGGATTATTTTTCTAAAATATTGCATTTATAGACTTGATTTGTATTTATTTGTTTCAGTCTAGTGGTTAGCTTATTTATCTGGTTAAGTGTTATCTTTTGTCAAAGACATGCTTTTTGTTAAAATATTTTCTGAAAATATAAAAAAATATTAATAAATAAAAAAATGCCAAAAAAAATGGAAAAATTAAAGAAAAACAAAAAAATTGAGAAAAATTGCAGAAAAATTATAAAAATTGTCCAAGGCTGAAAATGACAAAAAAAATTGATTTGTTTTCATTTTTGGGATTTTCTCCCATTTAATCCAAAATGGCAATTTCACCCTCAAAGGGTAAATCGTCTTTGATATTCTGATGAATTGTGGAAATTGCTTAGAATTTGGTGATGGGCCAGATGGGTGGTTAAACCTTATGTCTAAGATTTCCACATTTCATTTCCATTTTTAGAAAATGACGATTTTACCCTTCGAATGGTAAATCGGTTTCTAAAATTCCCGAAAATCACGAAAATTGCCAAAAAATAGGAAATGGGTCAATTGAGTGACCAAACCTGTTTTGACTCCGGATTCATTCCAAAATGATGATTTTGTCCTTTTTGGGCAAATTGTCCCCTTTGTCTCAAAATTACGATTTTGCCCCTGATGGGCAAAATCATGTCTAAATCATTCCTAAGCCTGATTGATGCTTCTCTAGGCCAATATGGCCTTATTAGGAATGCCATGTGATTTATTTGTACACTTGAATTCATCGATTTGTGCACTTTATTATTGATTGTGATTGCTATGATAGTCATTCCTATCTGCATGAACTCCTAGATTTAGAACTCGTACCCCACTCATCTGCATGAAATCTTTGGTCAGAAAATTCAGTCAACTTAGGTACCGAAAGGGCGTCAACTCTGACAGTTGATGTAACTAAGTCCCCGAACCCAGTTCTCTGGTTATCGCAGAATTGAATAGAAACTCCCGACTATTCAATAGGGTGGTCCAATCATACCCTCCAAAAAATGATTGGTGGCGACTCCCTGGCATGCACACTTAGCACATGTCACTAGACCACACTGAAGGTCGACTACGCATACCTCCGTTGCGATTTGGGTAATGGGCCTTGGGAGAGGCCCGCGTCCGACCAGACTGGACGGCCCATTAGCCCTCGAGAGCCCGACAACCTCGAGAGGGTCGCGACACCTGTGAATCCTAACAAAGGGACTGGGTCTTCGTCATTACATTTGAACCTGACTTTGCCCAGTGTTGACAATCTAAGCCGCTATCGGAGCTGTTCTGATTTTAGATTTCCAAGGAATTTTTTTCATTCTATGAAGTTGAACTTAGGATTACGTGTATGGGTTCTGACGAAGGTTTTAAGAGGATGGGCATCGAAGCTAATCTCAGTGAAACCCATGCGGATATGGAATTATCTGATATGAGATGTGAACCACAGGTACAGAAGATCACTAGAGGCTCTAAAGATTCCATTCTTGTTCTTCTTGAAGCGATTTAGGTAAATGAATGTTTCAACAAGGATAACGTTCGAGTAATCCCACCCACAACAAACTTGTCTGAACACTACAGCCATAATAGGGTCGAAGGTAACAAACGAGATCGGAAATAGCACAAAGCTAAAGAAAGCCAAGACAAAGGCTCTACCAGATTTAGTTCCTTTAGCGGTAGGGAGGTTGGGAAATCGATCTAGAAGGAAAGATAGGGAAATTCGTCCAGAATTACTTTTGGCATCTGCTTTGATTTCGTTGAGGCTTGTGTCAAGAAATTCAACTAGTTGATTCAAGGGCTCAAATCCTATGGGAGGTTGAACTAGAAAGTGAGTGAACTCAACTCCAATGGCGGCGTTGTACTCTTCGATAGTAGGGGTAACCTCCAGTCCCTCCATGTAGAATGTAGCGGTGGTAGGATCCCAATAGAGTGCCATGGCTTGGATAAAGGCGGGCAGGCATTCAATCTTCAGCAGCTCTAATAAATACCCCAGTCATGTTTTAGCGTACTTCTGGCTGGCTTCGCCCATGCTATCCCACCATGATAGGAGCTCGGTCCGGGGAACTTTGAACACTTGAATATCATTCTTTCCCATCAAGTCTAAAATATGCAAATGATTTTGAAAAGTCAATCGTCAAAAATTACTTTAAACATATGACTATGCAAATGCCATGAAATATGCATGGGCTAACTTAATTGCATAATTCAATTGAAGAAATGAAAATTAGGACCTTTTTTCAAGTACTGAAGGCCTGACTTAAAGTCTAATTTGAATTTCAGGAAAATGAATTATGCAATTTAGTCAGGTTCACTCTAGTGACTAAGGGAAATAACAACGCCACATTTCATTGGTCAATACATCAAGTGGGAGTAGAGCGGAATGAATCTCTTATTACAACCAGGATGCCTAACGAAAGAAAGGTAAAGAGAGACTCTTCAAACAAGAAAGCCATAAAAGGCCGATGGAATGTGAGGATCTAAAATCACCCTTTCTAAAGGTCTATTTTTCTTCACAATGATAGTCAGTCGGGAACCTTCCCCCAGTTGAATGTAAGGGGTCATCTTCAGTGAATTGATCAAGGCATCTCAGCTCTTCTGGCCATTCTCTGGCCCATGGTATAATGACTTCCGGAGTCTTCTCGCGTTTCGTCTTTTTGAGTATAATGTGCTTCGGTCTTGTCTTGATCGCAGGGCGTCTCCTTTTTCCCCAAAGGGTGATCATGGGTATATCTTCATTAGCTTGTCGTTCAGCCTTTCGACGAGCATACGCGTCCCTAGCTAGGCGGTTGCAATGTTGTCTCTTCATTTCCAAGTAATCCTTGACATTTCGTCTACTTGTCGCTTAAACTTGAGGTTATCGACAGAGTAGCGGGTTTGGCAATCTTCGGCGTATCTTAACTTGCGTCCAGTCAGCTCCCGGCCATGCACAAATCTGGTAAAGTGCAACCTCGTGTTTGGTCCAGGGCGAGTGACTTTCCTTAGGTATTCGAAGGTCACCAACTCTGTTGAACTTCTAGGGAACAGCGACATCCTACCCCCTTATCATCGTTATTTCAATTAGTCACTTGAGTGATTTTCATGATGCATGCAAATGCATGAGTCGTACTATGGAACATGGAATAGTAATGTACATTGAAAGTAAATGCCTTACCAATCAAACTCGGGGAATGTGAAATGTTCCCCTGTAATAACGGGAGGTTTTAGGTATACCAACCATCCATAGACATGCGCATGAGACAAGTGGGTATACTCTAAAAATCAAAAATCAAGTGAGGAACCTATGGCTCAGGCTCCCACGATCCAAATGAGGCAGATTCCTCCCCAAAGGTACTCACCCAAGAGGGCTAGATATCTCCAATTTGGATTGTGAGCGGTAACGAACACGAAAGTCTCAAGTGCCATCAAACACGAGATCATTTCGCATCATTTCCCTATCTAAGGTATCCTAGAGGTGGTCGCAGTCGAGGTTTGACCGCCAGTGTGTGCAATGTGTCGTGATCATCACAATGCAAGTCATGCACAGCAGTTTGTATCAAATACCGCTTCAATATGTGCATAAGATAAACATACATTCCCAACTCCAACCTGCAGGAAAGATGTCAGCAATCACTACACCCCTTATTTCTCCAATCTGTAAAAACATCTAACACAATGGTTAGCGTACGCACCTCACCTTCAAGAGCATCTGCAGAAAACAAGGTCAGATAAACCAACCAACTTTTTAATCGGCTCAAGTCCTCTAAAATTCTTAACAAGAGATTCTGGTTTAGAATAATCCCCAGTGGAGTCGCCAGTCTGTCGCGACTCTCTCGCGGAGGAGGTGGCTAATGGGCCGCTCGATCGTCGCCTGATCGGACGCGGGCCTCTCCCAAGGTCCATTACCCAAGTCGCAATGGCTGGATATACGTGGTCGACCTTTGGTGCGGTCTGGTGACATGTGATATGTGTACATGCCAAGGAGTCGCCACCAATCATTTTATGGAGGGTACGATTGGAAACCCTATCGAATAGTTAGGAGCGTTCTATTCGATTCTGCGAAAACCCGAGAAATGGGATCGGGGACTTTGTTACGCCAACTGTCAGAGTTGACGCCCTTTCGGCACCTAAGTTGAATGATCCATCTGATCCTAGGATTTCATACAGATGAGTGGGGTACAGATCCTAAATCGAGGAGTTCATGCAGATGGGAGTGGCTATCCTATCACTCACAGTCAGTAGAAATAAATGCGCAAATCAAGGATCCAAAACATGTGGATAAATCGCATGAAAGCATCATGGCATCCCTAGTGAGGCCCTATTGGCCTAGAGAAGTATCTATCAAGGCTTAGGAGTGATTTTGACATGACTCACCCATGAGGGGCAAAATCATAATTTTGAGAATTTTGGGGACAATTTTCCCCAGAAGGGCAAAATTGTGATTTCAGATGGAATGTGTAGTCAAAAGACGGTAGAAATAGGATTGGTGGTCAAACCAATCAATTTCCTATTTTTCAGGAATTTTCAGAATTTTTTTGGAATTTAAAAGTGATTTTACCTTTGGAGGGGTAAAATCGTCATTTTGGACGAAGATGAGAACTGAAAATCTCAAATATTAGGGTTAGTCACCCACATGACCCAAACCCTAATTTTAAGCAATTTTCAGGACTCGATTGGAATAGGAAAGAAGATTTACCCTTTGAGGGGTAAAATCGTCATTTCAGGGAAAACGATGAGATTTGAAAACCCAAGCAAAAGGATTCGCCACCTAACTGGCCATATCCTAATCTAGGCATTTTCGACATATCTCGAAATACAAAGTAGGGACGAATTACCCCTAAAGGACATAATCGTCAATTCTTGGGAGAACGGATAAGAAACCCCAAAAATAGGATTGACCAATTATCTGTGGTCAATCCTCAATTTTTGGGGATTTCTGGAATGTCTAGGAATTTCCTACAATTTTCCTATATTTTTTTGGGATTTTCTAGAATTTTCTAGGATTTTTCTGATTTTTTTTATTTTTAAAATCATTTTTTGAATTTTTTATTACAAAAAATGATTCGGACCGGGTCGACCCGACGGATCACTCACCCAAAACGACGCCGTATCATCTTTTTTTATTTTCGGATTATTTAGACTTGATCCGACGGTTCCTATCGAACCGCGTGGCTAATCCACGGCGGTCGGATCAGATTACTAAAGCCTACGGCCTAGATTGAACGAAGACTCGACCAAGGCCGTCTGATCAACCTACTAAAACCTACGGTCAGGATTAGAAAGCAGGACTCGATCTGGACCGTCCACCCTCACTAATCTAAACGACGCCGCACTGCCACTAACCTAAACGGCATAGTTTCGACTCATTTTGATTTTTTGATTTTAAAATATTTTCGAATAAACCTAATTACTAATCGGACGGCCACTAAAATTTAGACTCGATTTATCTTAGCCGTCCGATCTATTTATTCGAATAACAGGCCCCAATGGCCATTCTGACTAGATTAACACGTGGACCAATGGCCGACTGCCACCTAAAAACGCTGACTCGTTGACCCGCCACGTTAGCTTCGTCTTCAACCTCCCAACTGCCTCTGAACGGACGGTCACGACTCTCCGGCGATGATCCAACGGTGGAATCCTGAAGGAATCGAGCGAAACCGGCGGCAATCGACTCGTCTCGGGTTCGTACACAACATATCGTAAAATCGCGCGACTTCACCCGCGGGATTGAGCGTGAGGAAGCTCGAACCAGCACGTACATAGCTACTCTAATCATGCGATTCATGGCATTTTAGGCTAATTCATCAACACATAAGCATCACTCAATGTTCAGAAGACTTACCTCGAGCTCCGATTGAGCTCGCTCAGCCCAGATTTGGCTGGACAACTTTGAACAGTGACCGGCGATGGAGGCTAAGTTCAAAGACTCGATTCGAGGTATTCAAGCGAAGTCGATGCAAAATGAAGATGCGATAATGGTCAGTAACATCTAGGGAACAAAACGCACACTCTAGATACAAGAACGAGCAAGAAATGCACGAATTACCATGGACGCGCAGTGAGAAACTCAGAAACGTATCTCACCTTTTCTGGCGGTTTCTGGTGGCGCGGCCGGCGGCGATCGACTCTCGGCTGCTTGGGTGTTCTCCTGACGATCTCTTTGAGATTTGGTCTATCCTGGAAAGGCCTGACCGATGCTCTACAAATTCGAGCTCTGCCCTCGACAATGGCGATGGAGGGCAAGCTCTCTCTCGTTCGTTCTCTCTCTCTTTCGATTCTGTTAAGCTCACCTCAACTAACTGAATCAACCTACTCCTTCTAGAAAATCCATTGGTCTTTATACCTGTTTCGAATTTTGGCGCCGAACGGGGAGTTTCGCGTTTGCCCCTGTCACGTGCCTCCCATGCGCCGTTTGGTCATCGGACAGTGACGGAACCTGTTGGGTTTCCGTCCATGTCCGTCAGGTTCTCCGGCCTTCTCCATTTGGTTCGAATTTGGACGAATTTGATCTGAGTTTTGCCTTTGTTGACTTTCGCAGGTGCCGCGACCTTGACCGGCCATTCGCTCCTTCCTCCGGTGATGTCGAATGGTGCCGTCGGTTACAATCGACGAGGGAAGATGGGAGAAACAAAACGCACACCATTCCCCTTCCAATTAGTCCCGAATTGCCCTTCAATTCTTTGATCAAAATCGAACTGTGTACTGTTCATTCGCGCGGGGGGCTTGAGGAAGAAGATGGTACTATAGCGAACCGGTTCGATAGGTCCGACCGGCGGTCTGACCGGTCTGAACCGGTTCCAACTTGAAATTCTCAAATTAAACCCAAATTGATGGGGAATTTTTGCAATTGGACTTCATAATCGATTTTAGGGCATGAATTTTATCTGAAAATGTGGTTTTGCCCAAAAGTTCATATCAATTTCAACAAAAACCCCAAATTTTCATTTAATTGGAATTAGGCAAATCGTGAAAATGAAGGCTCAAATGATCAAATTGGACCAAATTACCCATGTAAATCGATTCAAAATGATGAAAACCATTGGGCAGTGACTTCAATTTGCAATGATAGTCCCTGAATTGAAATTAATTTCAATTATACCCAATTTCAAGGACTAAAATGCAATTAAGTGTACAATTTTGCCCAATTCATGCAATTAAGCAATATGTGCAAATAATTGGGCCAAATTGCAATAACGGACAATTAGATTGAATATCATGATCCTAAAAAATGCCAAAATTGCAAATTAAAAGACTCAATTGACATTTTTTTATCAAATTCAATCATATGTGTAACAAAGGAACACGTAAAATTGAATTTGATTTTGGACTTTTGTGAGGTCAAAAAGAAAAAGGATTTAAAATAAAAATATTGACTATTTTTTCATATTTTTGTGACCTCAAATGCTATTTTTCTTGAATTTTCAAGTATTTTCCTAATTTCCAAAAATACTAAAAAATGCGAAAAATATGAAAAATTATTTTTTTTGTCAAAAATGGTTCCTTAGGCTTGGCCAAGGCCACCAAAGTTGATTTTGCAATTTTTTGACTTTTTATGAATTTTTTTATGAATTTTCTAAGAAATATCTAAAAAAGGCTGATCCGGAATTAGGTGTCAACAGTAAGGGGCCGTCTCATCAAAGCCAGCGATAAATGGGTTTCATAGAGGAGAAAATCTTGAGCATCGGATCGTCGCAATTCCGCATCAAGAACGATGGTTCCAAAACAGGTGTGTCAATTCTTCTTATCTTTGGATGTGTAATTCGTGTTTCTATATGTGAGATCTTGGGTCGCTACATACGGATGGAATTCGTAGCTTACATACTAGTTATAAGGGCGTATTTGTCTTGTATATTCCTTTCGATTATAATACACTCTTATGCTTGCCTCGATAAGTTTTATCGACCCGGGGTAACTTGAGTTTTGCTTATTGATGGTTTATACTTAATTGTCAACTCATTACCTCGCACAAATGACGAGAGATGCGGCTTGTGACGAATAAGGTAAAACGAGAAAACGTAACCGAACAGAGTATCATAGCATCAAAGGTCGTCATCCCATCCACAGGCTTCCATATCCGAAGAATCTTTTTCACTCAAATGCATGTGCGCATGACCAAGATAATTCCATTTGCATACTATGCACAAAAAAATAAAGTAAATTTTAAAAAAAAAATAGCAACAAAACCAACAAGGACCCTGCAAGCCCTCATCGCAGTCACTTCCACCTCCGGCGATGGTAGGGCAGGGGTTAGTTGGGATCGCCGGGGCTGGGCCAATGGCTGGCAACCCTAGCCGATCATAGGAGAGAGCTTGCAAGCCCTTACCCAAATCGAGCGACGATCACCAACCCTCTCCCAAATTTGGTTGGGAAGGTCGCCCCCGATCGACCTCTCTCCAAACCACCTCCCCCGACCTAACCCGCCAGTAGCGGCCCTCAGCCCTATCTGGGCGAGGGCCGGCAACCCTTGCCCGAAGCCCAGGTGAGGGCGTCCTCTCTGCCCTTGCCCAAAGCTGGCAGGTGCTATCCTAACCCGATCTGGCAAGGACGACTCTTGCCTGACGTGGAGGGAAAAAGAAAAAAAGATAAAGATAAAAAAATATTCATAAAAATATTAAAATATTATTTAAAACAACGGCGATGCCACGTGGGACGGCCAGCATTCACATAAGTGATTTCCGACCATTATGATTGAATTGACAAAAAGTGAAAATGTTTAGGATTAAATCGACAAACTTAAAATGTTTAAGACTACATTGGCACTTCTTTGACAATTTTCCCAAAGAAAGTCACTAAAACTAAGGGCTAATTCCTTAAAAAAGAATCAACTTTATGTTTAATGACGATTCTGGCCGGAACTTTTTTTTGTCTCAAAAAAAAGCACAAACTTTAGGTCCAATGACGATTATGGCCCAAACTTTTTTTCATTCCATGAAAAAGCACAAACTTTAACTCAAGTCCTAAATTCGACCCCCTTAATTTGGAACCATTAGTTATCTAACATGGCAATTCCACGTCATCAATAAATCCACGTGACTTGTTGAGATGGATTTAGGTTACTATTAATCATCTTATTGGCACGGAATATAAAGTTCATCCTCTTTGGGGAGAGGGTAGGGCCGGGCTTGTTAAAAAAAGAATGCTTTAATCGTAAGTTTAGCAGATTTCGTCCATGGCATCTCTACATGGGTGGTAATACATAGCTTTAGATTCTAGTTAGACAGCTGATGCATGCGGGTAAAATGAAGAAGACGATGAATAAGTTAACCGTCATCATTCAAGTAATGCTAGAGGTGAAGTAGAAGAACAGCTTCAAATTCATGCTAAGAAAACGATGCTTTAAATCCACATTAGCAAACCACGTGGATTTATTGATGACATGAAATTGTCACGTTGGACAATAATGGTTCCAAATTAAAGGGAGGCCGGATTTGGGACTCGAGTTAAAATTTATACTTTTTCATGGGATGAAAAAAAGTTTGGGCCAGAATCGTCGTTGGGATTAAAGTTGGTGCTTTTTTACGAGACAAAAAAAAGTTCGGGTCAGAATCGTCATTAGACATAAAGTTGGTTCTTTTTTAAGGAATTAGCCCCTAAAACTAAATGAAAAGTTCTACATTTTCAAAGCAAATTTAGCAATACTTAAAAAGTGCCTTAGGAGCCCTCTTAAAAATAATTTAAGTTATATTTAGATTTTATGAACGACTTAACCATGGGCGCCTGTTAACTACCAATATGAAAGAGGATTCACATTTTCAGTGCATCTGCTCGTCCTATTTGGTATCTATCCTTTGAAAATTAATCAATTCTTTTTTTTTTAAAGCAGGAATTTCTAAGTACTCCAACCACTACAAAAAAACAGGCATTTAGCGACGGAAAATAGGGAAGAAAATTTGACAAAATTCGTCGCTAAAAGTATTTGCGACGAAAAATGGCGACGAAAAAAAATTCATCCATAACGCGGCGTTGCAAAATTTAGTGAAAAAAATTTAAAATTTAGTCGCTAATTTGTGACGAATTTTGTGACGAAAACATGTTCATCGCTAATTTGCGACAAAAAAAATTCGTCGCTAATCAGCTACAAACAGTATTTCGTAGTTAAATTCGTGGCAAATAAGCGACGAAAATTATTTTCGTCGCTAAATTTGCGACGCCGAATTGGCGATGAGTTTCTTTTTTCGTCGCAAAATTGGTCGTCGCAAATCAGCTACGAACATTTTTCGTCGCTAAATTCGTGGCAAATTAGAGACGTAAATAATTGTTCGTCGCTAAATTTGCAACGCCTAATTGGCGACGAATTTATTTTTCCGTCGCAAAATAGTTCGTTGCAAATCAGCTACGAACTTGTTTCGTCGCTAAATTCATGGCAAATTAGCGACGAAAATAATATTTCATCATCTCTAAATTTGCGACACTGAATTAGTGACCAATTTTTTTTCGTCGCAAAAATCATTTAACGACAAATTCTTTCGTGTTTTTCGTGGCAAAATTAGCGACAAACAAAAAGTTTCGTCGATAAATTGGAAGTAATTTAGCGACGACTTCGCCATTTCGTCGCTAAATAAATTTAAATGAAAAATAAATATTTAGCGACAAAACACTACGTTCTACGCTAAATTAGCGACGAAACACTACGTTCGTGTGTTCGTCGCTAAATTGGCGACGAAACACTGTGTTCGTCGCTAAATTGACAAAAATTCAATAAAAAAGAAGTAATTTAGCGACGAAATTGTAATTTCGTCGATAAATTAATTTAAATAAAAATTAATATTTAACGACGAAAATCGCTATTCGTCGCTAAATTTGTATGAAATCATTTTTTTCGTCGCTAATTCGTCCCTAATTTTGATTTCTTTCAAAAACATGATTTTTTATTTTTTATTTTTTATGACGTTGACCCGATTTAACATGCTTTGCTCTCGTGGTTTATCGCCACATGATCGTTATCTCCATGTGAAAATATTTTATTTTGGTAAAAAAGTGAAAATAATTGAAGAGCTGAACGTCCATCTCTTGTTTTATCCTTGTCATTGCTAAGACTCTCTCTCTCTCTCTCTCTCTCTCTCTCTCTCTCTCTCTCTCTCTCTCTCTCTCTATTACGCTCCCTCGTCCATCCTTCATCTTCATATTTTTCTTCATTCCCTTTTTCTGCTTCTTCTTCCGCGATGATGTCCGGGCTTTGTGGCAGAGTTCTGGCGTGCATGGCCACTAAAACTGAGCTCTGCCATAGAGCTCCCTTGGTCATAACCGCCATGGCCGAGCTCTGCTGTGGATCTCATGCGGCTAGTCATGTGTTTTCCTTTGGCTAGGGCACTTTCTATTAGGCAGGGAGCTGCTCCAAGGCATCCCACCAAAGCGCCTCCTCGTCGTCGCGGCTGCCATCTCCTGCAGAGGAGGCGAAGTGGGCAAAGACGGTCTCATCTGAGTTCAGGCAAAAAAAAAAGTAAAAGAAAGAAAAAACAAAACTCCTCTCGCATGATCATTTCCCTGAAACGTCCATAGCTAGTGAAAACAGAGCACGGCAGAGGAAGAAAAAAAAACCAAAGAGCCACGAAGAAGGGAAAAAAAAAGGTTCGTTCTCAGCATGGATCCTGATGGACCTCTTCATCATCGTGTTCTTCCCCATGAGCACAATCAAGTCGCCTCTCAGACCCTTCCTGATGTTCTGGACCTGGTTCGCCCAATCATCCGCTGCCACGATCAGTATCTGGTTGCAAATCGTCCAGGAGCTTGCACAGCTTCGCGTCGTATGCGATCTTCTTGTCGACCTTCGAGAGTTTCCCCGTTACTTCTTATGAACTTCTTTTCCTATGTTGATACAAGCAAAAAAAAAACAGAGGAAAAGAAAATTTCCAGACAAAATTGAGGGCCAAGACGAAGGGGGAGGCTCAGTCAAGGCGGACAATGACGATGGCCGTCACTTTAACCTCGGGAGGCTGCGGAGGATGAGGAAGCGGCCGCGACGCAGCAGCGGAGCTTCGTGGAGCATATGCTCCAGTGCCTTAGCCAGGACCGCCGTGTACTCCTCCATGATCTCCGCCACTATGGCCACCACCATCATCATTATCTCTCTCTCTCTCTCTCTCTCTCGGAACCCAGATAGGAGCTTCGAAACCCCAGGCATGAGAGAGCGGACCAGCTTTATAGAAAAGAATGGAAAGGGAAAATTTTGGAAGAAGCGCCATTTTTAGCGGGAAGGGAAATTTCTAAAGGTGCGCCACTAGAGAAGGTGAAATTAGCGACGAAAGTTGGCCTTCGTCGCTAATTTTAGCGACGAATAGTTTTTTTCGTTGCCAATTTGAATATTTTCTTTTTCAATTTTATTGATCCATTTAGCGACGAACAGTCATTTTTTGTTGCTAATTAGCGACGAAAATGATAGTTCGTCGCTAATTTGTTTATTTTTTTTATTGATATTCATAATTAGCGACGACTAAAAATTTTCATCGCTATATTGAATTTATTCTTTCTTTTTTAAAATTTTTGTGACGAATCATTTTTTTCGTCGCTAATCATTATTTTGTCGCTAATTTGCAATGAAATGAATTGTTCGTCGCTGACTTTTACGACAAAAATATATTTTCGTCGCAAATTTTCTTTTTATTTTTGTTGATATTGCTAATTTAGCGACGAATAATTGACATTCGTTGCTAATTTGTATATTTTCTTTTTTATTTTTGTTGATATTTCAATTTAGCGACGAATAGTTTTTTCGTCGCTATATTGAATATAATATTTTTATTTTAAATTTTTAGGGACGAATCTTTATTTTCGTCGTTAATTAGCGACAAACCTTCACTTTCGTTGCTCATTAGTGAGGAAATTAATTGTTCGTCGCAAATGTTCTTTTTTATTTTATTGACTTTGCTAATTTAGCGACGAATAGTTGATTTGCGTCGCTAATTTGAATATTTTCTTTTTAATTTTTAAATATTAGTGACCAAAAATTTATTTTTATTCATATTCTATTTTCATATATTTTCAATTTCTAAATTTATTAAATTGATTATTTATTATATTTATTATTAAATATTTTATTTTTATTTTTATTCTTGAAAAAAATAGAATTCAAAAGAATTCGAATGCGGAATTCTATCCTATTGGAAAGTTCATCGCCAAATTAGCAACGAAAAATAGAAACAATCTGAAGCTCTTAAAATTAACGACGAATTCTATCCTATAGAATTCAAAATAATTCTCTAAATTAGGGACGAAACAATCTTCATCGAAAAAAGACTTCATCCTTCCTCAGAAAAACGACCTCTTAATCTTAAAATTAAGTCAGTGAGTCACCTCTTAGAACTACTGTATAGTAACCTCTTAAAGTTATCAACACCTATCAACCACAAGCAAATATTGATCGTGGACTATGAAAAAAAGGGTAGATTATCCATAATAATAATTACACATAGTTAGTAAGAAAAAATGGAAATAAACATTTAATTGTTATTACATCTTAAAGTTATCAATTTCTCGCTGCATCGCTGATCGTCTTGTCGTCACGCTCGCCTGACAGTAGCCCCGTCTTCTCTTTGGCCAACAATTATACGCCAATTAATTCATTTATTGGTGTATATCGTATTTGCGATATTTGTCGGCAAAATAAAAATAAACATTCAATTGTTGTTATCACCGATATTAGTATTTCCATGCTTTTCTATAATTAATTTTGAGCACAATTGATTTACTTAAATTAACAAAGTTTATAACTTATCAAAAAGGAAAAAATCATAAACAAAATTTGTAATTTGTGTCAATTAAGTTTTAAATCATTCAATTTCATCAATTAGCTCAGGACCCCTTTATTTTTTTTATTCGCTTTTTTAATTATTGATGGTTATAATATTTATTTTATTAATATTTATTTATCTTTTGAAGCTTTTTATAACATAATCATCAATCATTAATTAAAAATTATTAAGATAAATAAAAACTTCTTAATTATTATGTAATTACTTAAATTCATAAAAGAAAAATAAAAATGAAAAAGATTGAACAAGCTGGGAATGGAACTTGCGACCACCAAAGTATTTCCCCAAGTGACAACCATCAGGGTAAACAATAGAATTAGTAACATTACTCGAAGTTCAATTAATCATATACACATTAAAAGACATGATATTAATTTGGACATGAAACACTCCCTAAACACCTTCCACTAGACCTGTCAAAATGGGTCTACAATCCATATATGACCCATTTAGAGAATAAATGGGTCATATATGGGTCACTTAATATTTGGAAAGCCCAATCTTAATGGGTTTTAAAATTTAAATCTTAAAATAAATGGGTCTAAATGGGTTCAATTTAGAACCCATCTCTAACCCACTAGGTTAAAACTGTCTTCTCCCATCTTCGCTTTTTCTTTCTCGTTGGCGACCGTCTTCTCTGCCTCCAACCTACCTCCAGACCTTATCCCATGGAATCTGACTTTACCTTGCTCTGTTTTTCTGGCGTAGAGAGAGAGAGAGAGAGAGAGAGAGAGAGAGAGAGAGAGAGAGAGAGAGAGAGAGAGACCTTATCCCATGGAATCTGACTTTACCTTGCTCTGTTTTTCTGGCGTAGAGAGAGAGAGAGAGAGAGAGAGAGAGAGAGAGAGATTCACGGCGGAGATGGCCGATAGAGCTTTCTTGCTTTCCTTTCTGGTCTAGTGTGGGGATAAGTCTGCACATGTAACAAGGGCTACAACATCATTTTCAGAACTTCAGTTCTGCTGCTTTAGCTCTCTGTTTCCAAAGCTTCAGTCTCGCTGCGTTGGCTCTCTGTTTTGCTGAACTTCTGGGTCATTCCACATGGAAAACCGACGCCCATCTCGCTGTTGTGAACCGAAAGGAGATCTTCCCGTGATCATTCCATTGCCAAAGCTACACATAAAAGATGTAATGAACGTGCTTTTAAAGAAGAGGGCGTAGAGTTCAACGATTGAGTTTGGCCAGCCATAAGATCGCCCCCCTCGATCGTTGCGTCGAAGCCGTTGGTCGGAAACTTCACTGGGAGTCCAGTGTGAGGACCGAATTGTTGAGCTCTTGTTCCATGAAAGGGTATTAGTTATATGGGCCGGGTCGGGTATGGGTTGGGTACAGGTTGGGTCGGGTATGGGTCAATAAACTTGTATTGTAAATAAATGGGTCGTAAACGAGTTAATGGGTCAATTTGGGTCGGACCATTTATGACCCGACCCACCCGTTTGACAGGTCTACCTTCCACCCAACAAAAGACATGGTATAATGAGTACGGCATGGAAAGATTGAAAGAGGAAAGTGGGAAAAGAGGGTTCATTCGAGATCGAAAAGTGGGATCGGAGGGAGAAAATGCAAATTTGACAAGGAAAACAGCATTTTTTGGCAAAAAAAGCTAGCCAAACCGTCAGTTTGCCAATGGATTCATCTCGAAAAATTACGCGAAATTAAAAAAAAAATCGTCCAAAACGGACTCCCGAACGATGAGATACGTCCTTTCAAAGTTTTCCCATTCCTTTACTCGTCTCTACTCTTTCGCTACGGTTTTACATCTTTCCATGCAGTTTTTAACAATTTTGCTGTGGTTTTTCTCCAGTCTATTACTACGGTTTCCAACATATTCTTGCGGTTTTCAACATATTACTGCGGCTATAGTCCATTATAGCACTTTATCATTTGTTCACCAAAATTTATTTCTTAATACAATTATGTCATAAAAAATAAGCTTCAAAAGAAAAATAAACAAATAAAATAAATATTCATTAGAAATGAATTGATATTTCGTCGCCAATTACAAAGAAGAAATTACCTGCGAAATTAATATTTTGTCGCTAATTAGTGACCAACCAACTGTTTGTCGCTAATCTATACTGGCCATTTAGCGACGAAATTGGGGTTTGTCGCAAATTAGCAACGAAGGGCGGTATCGTCGCAAATTAGCAACGAAGTTAGTGACGATTTTGCGACAAAAAATCACCTCGTCGCTAATTTGCGAAGAGGAATGTCGTAGCAAAAATTTTGCGACTAAATGGTGTTTTGTCGCAAATTAGCGACGAAGGGCGCTTTCGTCCCTACGATTTTGCGACGAAAAAGTCACATTCGTCGCTAATTTGCAACGAGAAGGACGTTCGTCGCAAAAATTTAATTTTTTATTTATCATATTTAGCGATGAAAACACTATTTCATCACTATTAATTTTTATTCATTTAATTTTGCGACGAATAGCGTGATTCGTCGCAAAAATTCCTTTTTGCGATGAAAAGATATTTTCGTCGCAAATTATTTAGCAACGAAAAGACAATTTCGTCACAAATATTCTATTCATTTTTTGTCATTCTACGATTTTGCGACGAATACCATTATTCATCGCAAAAAATATTTTCTTTTTTTATGATATCATATTTAGCAACGAAAGTACTATTTCGTCGCAAACGTTAATATTTTATTTTTCATTTGTATTCATTTAATTTTACGACGAAAGCCGCCATTCGTCGCAAAATTCCCTAATATAATTTAAATAAAAAAGAAAAATTTAGCGACGAAGACAATTTTCGTCTGTAAAATTCAAATAATAAAAATTAATTAGGGACGAAAACATTATTTCATCGCTAAATTTTCAAAAGAATTAAATTAGTCTCAATATTTTGCAACGACAGACACCTTTCGTTGCACATTTAGCGACAAATTTCTTGTGTTCTCGCTAATTTTGCGACGAATGTCGGAGTTCGTCACAAAATTTAGCGACGAATGTCTCGTGTCGTCGCTAAATTTCTGAAAAATTAAATTCAGTCAGCAAATTAAATATTTTTCGTCGCTAATTTCGTAGCAAATTAGCTATGAAATGAGTTTCGTCGCTAAATTTGTGGCTAACTAGCTACGAAAATTTTTTTTGTCACTAAATTTGTGGTTAATTAGCGATGAAATTCTTTGGTCGCTATTTTCGTCGCTAAATTAGTCGTAAATAGCGGCAATTTTTTTTTGTCGCTATTTTCGTTATATTTTAGTTATAACGAAAAATAATTTTAGTTATATTTAGATTTTATGAACGACTTAACCATGGGCGCCTGTTAGCTACCATTATGAAAGAGGCTTCATATTTTCAGTGCATTGGCTGCTCGTCCTATTTGGTGTCTATCCTTTGAAAATTGATCAATTCTTTTTTTTTTAAGTAGGAATTTCTAAGTACTCCAACTTCCAAAACATTTTCAGACATAACACGCGAAAGGCATTGCATTAAAAATTGGAAATTGTATTTATTTAGTTGCGTAACGAATGTCTAGTGGGCACTTCTAAATAAAGGAACCTTTCTACAGTATACTACAAGTGTGCTCTGAAACACACTCGTTAAAGTGAAACGTTAAACAGAAGAAATTCATCGGGTTCACAAATACTTCACGCCAAACTTCTTGCCTGAAGTTGACCCCTTTGGTTGGGTTAGTAAATGCTACCCTCATTTTTTCAACAATATCAGTTAGCTTCCTGTTAATTTAATGAGATTTGGTTGAAAATTATGTTATATGTACTAGACTGATTGAATCTTAGATCATGAGATCTATTGAGACTTGCATCGGCCCCGCATTGAGACCCACCCACGATCCGAATTCAAATTTAGTATTTGCATACTGCACTTGGCCGATGTACTTACTCCGACCGGCTTCTTAGCCTCGCATCACTAATTCAGGCAAATGCGAAACTGAAAACGTCTAATTCTTCTTGGTGTGAACGTGGAACGGGGCACCGATTCTTTTCTTGGTGAAAGAGAGAATCAGGGAATTTTGCATTGATGCTGTTATTGATATAAAAGGCATTTGAATCTGTTCCTTCCAGTACGAAAAGAGAGAACCCCATTCTCATGCGAATGGGGATAAAACTGAAGATTGAACTGACCTCCATTGTAACATGGTAGTGCAATTAAAACGTATATATTCATGCAAGGTTACGTAGCTTTTCAAGCTCCGTGCATTGGAATCGACTCTCATAAGGAAGGGTCTTACGCGGCTTCTCCTTCAAGGACAATGCAGAGCATAGCGCGGTTCATTATTAAAATCCTGATGGAGATGGTTTTCAAACAACTGTTGCACTCAATTATCGATCGTAAGAAGAGACGTGACGAAGGCCAAGGCCAAGGCAAAGGCGAAGGCGAAGGCAAAGGCAAAGGCGACGGCAACGACAAGACCATTACAAGAGAGGAGCTGAGAGCCGCCCTGCAAGATCCCGACAGTTACCTCCCGGGGAGGAGTGGCGACGAGTTCCGTCAGCTCGGAATCAGTGAGGCCCATGTCGAGGAGCTTGTCGCGATGGCCCGCAGTCAAGGTTTTTCTGTAACAGGATAACTTTCCGATTGAAAGGGATGATCAAATTGAACAAGATATCTCCTCCCGGGATAGCTCATCAAACTAGGGCAATCTAATGGTACCAGTTATAAGGGAATATTTGTCATGTATACTCCTTTCGATTATAATACACTCTTATGGTTGCCTCGATAAGTTTTATCGACCCTGGTTAACTTGAGTTTTGCTTATCGACGGTTTATACTTCATTGTCAACTCATTATCTCGTACAAATGACGAGAGACGCGGCCTGTGACGAACAAGGTAAAACGCCAAAAAACGTAATCGAACAAAAGTGTCAGAGCATCAATGGATTCAATCACTTTTTCAACATGAATCATAATTTAATGCTGCATAATATAAACGTCTTGTCATGTACTTGAGATTTCGTTTGTTTCGCGAAAATTTAATGGCTTGGAAAATATTTTTCGTTATGAAATATAATTTATTTCCGGATATTTTCGTCAGAATACTTTTCGTTGAGTATTTTCGTGCGTTGGTTTTACCCTTTCCCTGCTGGCGTTCCATCCAAGGGTGGTTTCACTTTTTCTTGGCCCAGAAGATGGTTTGACTAATTACTCCCCGGAGAAAATTCCACCCACTTCTCCTCTGAAGTGAAGGCCCAAAGATCCAGATCGCCTTCAACCTTTCATTTTCCCCTACAGTCGTTTTCGAATTCGCTCTGGGGAGCCAAGGTCTCGACTTTCGTTCGAAGATCTCGACTTTTCTCTTCAATTTTCTGTGGGGTTTTTTCTTTTTTTCGTTTTGTTTTTTTTTTTTTTTGGATGATATAATGGGTGCGCCTGTAGCTGGATTCTCCATAATCCCCGTCATCAGAGTGATCGGAGTCACCGTCACAGCTCTGGTGCTCATTTGGGCGGTGCGGTACCGAGGTGGTCTGGCTCTCGTCTCCGACCAGAAGGATCTTATCTTCAATGTGCTCTCTCTCTCTCTCTCTCTCTCTCTCTCTCTCTCTCGTATTGTATGAAAATTGTCGAATGCATTTCGTTTGTGAAGCGAAAATGCGGGATTCGTTCTCTGTTTTCTTTTAAGTGAAAATGGGCATCGTCTGAAACAATGGGGGTTTTCGTTGTGGTGGGACATTCTATGTCGAGATTTGACTCAGCTTCGAGGACCATTTGATTAATCTGATCAATATCTTGTGACTTGCCCTTAAATTGAAGAGACTCGGGAATGTTCAGTGAGGCTTCACAATTTTTTTCCCCCTTTTTTAGATGATTGGTGAACTGCCCCCCAAGCAGCTTTGGTGTTTGTTGTTTTGCGCCTTCTAACTCATGCTGCTGCTTTTCCTAGGTCCACCCTGTTCTAATGGTGATCGGACTCATACTTCTCAATGGTGAATGTGGGTACACTTGCTTTCTCTGTCTACTAGCATTACACGTAGGTTTAGTTGAGGCAAATTCTCTGGCATCATGACGAACCTTCCATTTTCTCCATGTTATTTGATAATTTGAGCGTTATATCCGTGGGCTTTTTAATTTTGTTACATTTTCTTTTCTTAACTCCATTTGGGGAAAATGATCGTCTTGGATGAATAATGGCTAGTGCATTGGATGTTTTTGACTGCAGCCATCCTAGCATACAAGACATTCCCGGGGACAAAGAGCTTCAGAAAGCTAGTTCATCTTACTCTCCAATTTTTGGCCTTATGTCTAAGCATTGTCGGACTCTGGGCTGCATGGAAATTCCATGTTGACAAGGGTATTGACAATTTCTACAGCCTGCATTCTTGGTTGGGTCTGGCTTGCCTTTCCCTCTTTAGCATTCAGGTCCTCTGCTTGCCTCCATTTCTTGATTGTTGCTTTAGACCCATAATTTAGAGCTTGGTTTCTTTGCCAATGCAACCTTCTGACGTGCACTTTACTTTGTTCAGTGGGCTACTGGTTTTGCAACCTTCTGGTATCCAGGAGGCTCAAGGAATAGCAGAACCACGTTACTCCCATGGCACGTCTTCTTCGGGGTTTATATCTATGCCCTCGCTGTTGCTACTTGTGCAACCGGTTTTCTGGAGAAAGCCACATTCCTCCAGGCGAATCACATCATATCGCGTTATTCATCAGAGGCCTTGCTAGTCAACTCGTTGGGCATATTGGTGGTTGTGTTGGGTGGTTTAGTGACCCTTGCTGTCGTTTCCCCCTCCAATTCCAAGGGTGAATCTGCTGAGGTTCAGTTGAGTATGCACAATCTTTAGAAGTTCTGTTTTGCAGTTGTCCGTCAATTGTAGGCTGTACCGTTGAATATAGACAGGATATTGATGAAATATCGCGGCATCTGAGATACTTTTCTCAACATTTTGATTTTATAATGCAGATATAACATTGTGATAACACTGGTTGAGTTACTTGTATCCCTTAAATTGTTGACAAAGTTTATGTTGCTGATGCTCTAGTCCATTGATAACAACCTGGATGTTCATTTTGAGCACTGCATGATATTAGTGAGGATGGGAGGTGGCAAATACAATGGCCTTGATGCCGTATCCAATTTAGTTTCTTGGTCTCACAGTCGACGAACCCTTTACAGACCTCTCTGACGACTCATAGCTAGCATCTCCAAGCTAAAGTTTTGTGCATGCCCCATGTTTCACAACTTACCTACAGTGCATATCATGCTTCAGAATGCTTTGGTAATAGTATCATCCCTTCGATGATTGGATACTCCTAGACTTCCACCTCATCAGCATATTTGCTCCATTCGGCTGAATCGTCACGTGAAAATTGGTTGTGGGACTCGTGTTTTTGAAGAGAATGAGAATGTTGAAACCGTCGTCACGTGATGAGTGAACCTGGTGGACCAGGGGGACGAGGATGGCAAACTCTTGAACCCTTAATTGTTCTCTTTCTCTATGGCAAAGAGCCACAGCATCTTAACTATCGCTCTCAATAGACAGCTGAACTTACCTGAGCCTTTGGACTACAAACTTTTTCTCTGATCATATGTCTTGACGAGCGAGATCGGTATAAAGACCCTCGGACCACCGAAATATTATGGTATTTTATTGTCGCCACATACGCTTGGTCCAGCGGTTTGTTTTTCATTTTCGCTTGGGCGGGGGAGTGGTATTTCCGTTCGTGTTGAAGAGAATGAATTTGACTCGGTTTTATCAAGCCTATGTATGGATGTATGATAACAATAATAATAAGCTTAAGTCTGGTTCCTTCATGTTTTCGCACCTCCTTGCATTGGAAAACCATTTTCGATTTTCAGAGAACCAGGGTCGATCACGCTTCCAGGGACGGCAGCATGCCACAAGTTTGCATGCAAATTCCTTTTTCTCGGACCAATTCAATGGTTCGGTTGACAGTTGCCAGGGCATACCATGTCCAAGAAACCAGGTAAAGCCGAAGGAACTGAATATATTTCTTTACCGGAAGTGCTACCATCCATGATGAAAACCCACCTAACCCCTCAGCTATTAAGGAACAGTGAAGTGAATACATGACTGGGTTTCTCTGAGAGAGAGAGAGAGAGAGAGAAGGGAAGGCCCAAAAATGGCTATACAAGTTCTGTAATCGTCTTATTCTTGTTTCCAACAAGAGGATTCATCTCAATTTGATTTTTAAACCGGCCTTGGCTTTGGCAGAGTACGTAATCTAAGCAAATGGAACTCATGATTTTGCTCCAGTCTATGGTGCATAACTACGATCAGGTGTTGTTAAGCAAGAAAAACAGTAGCATGAACAGAAAATAATGAATGGTGCAGCAAAGATATGTCCAAGTGACCACTTGTGATTGTTCTCATCGGCTTCGACCAACAGAACACATCCACCTTCACCAACAGGGAAGAGAAAAAGTTCAAATCCGATCTAGTTGGACAGCACAAATGTGACGCCCAGGGGGCATGGACACGTTACAACAAGCGTTTGCATCACTAAATCTGCCCGGAGAGGCGGAGAATCGCGCTCTTCACGGAGTCAGTAAAACAAGAAAAACACATCCTCTTCTCCACACCAAATGAGGCACAAAATCATTGGGCACCGCAAAAATGAGCACGCGAATCAGTAACACAAAAATGCGTTTTATTCTTCTGACTGCATCGGCTGTGTCAAAACTCAAATGCACTGTGGACAAAATTTTGAGTTGTCTATAGCATCCATTCGATGGCTAGTTATATCCATAGATGCTCCCTTCGATATTCTCTTACAATGACCGGCACACTTGTTGGGGGGACCTAAATGAAGCATGAAAACACAAACCATTACACGCAATTTCCATAGGAGATATATATATATTCTGCAACGCCTCTCTCCATGGTCGCATTTGATACCTATATAGACTAACTACCACAAGAATTGAGGCCCCAGTGCCCATGGACATTTGCACTGGCAAGTTTGAATAGTAAATGGCACTCGAGCACAAACAGTCAGAAACATTCCACGGTTCATCTCAAGAACAGTCTAACTTACCATGCCATAATCCGTTATTATCATAGAGACATAATCTGAAGGAGTTGCATCATATCTGCCATTCAAAATCCCCAAGAATCGCATGTTAGAGAGGATGCGATGATTGAGGTGATTGACCAAAGTAATCATATTGCCTACATCAGATTCATCAGAAAAGGAGGCTTACGTCAGATTAAGAAGCTGAAGATTGTCACTATTGGGCAAACCATCCAAACCATCGCTTTCGTCTCTATCAGGAACTTTTGAAATGACATCTGGATCACCTGCAATAAATGTTGCAGAGAGCTGAGCCAGAAAGAAAACAAGAAGCTATCTAGAAATGTCGGAACTTGTCTATAATCAAAGAACACAGTAACACGCACCGAGTTCGTTAGAGCATATCGAATCAAGCTGTACCCTCTCGTGAAACTTGTATGCCTCACAGCATACCAAGACCGGTACCCGGAAAGCATGCGCAACCATAGCAACACATGCGGTTCCAACGCGTGAATATACAGTTCCGTTAGATAATACTGCTGATGCGCCCAAAAATACTCGAGTAACTTCATGCATGATGTAAGAAACAGCATTTATGTTTGTGTATGTACAACTAACACCCTTTCCTACCAACCTACGAAGTAAAAGTTGTCCTTCCAGCTTTGGACGAGAGTCCACCACCACAACACGGAACTGTTTGCCCAGCTCATGGGCATGTAATAGTATCATTTCAACTGCAGAGGGTGATCCATACGTAAGAAGCACATCACCATCCCGGATCTTTGTAACAGCATGGCTAACAATGACCTTGTCTGCAAGTATAATCTTCTCATTTATAAAATGATCAATATCTGACTGCAGAGTTGCTTTTGCCTCCGACTCTGACATAGTCAAAGGTAGCTTTGCAATTCGGCTTTTCAAGAACCTAATGGCGTTACCCATGCTAACTGAAAGTGGCCGACATTCAGTGAAAAATGAAACATAGCTACTGATTTTTGCAGTTAAGTCTCTGCTTAAAGTCTTCTCCGGCAGGGTTGAGTATTCTTTAATCACCTGTTGAAATGCTTTAAGCATGGCAATACAACGAGCATTACCCCCACATACATCTCCATATAGATACTGTAAACCGACCTGCACATAGAGATGGCAATGATAGACAGGAGAAAAGAAAATATTTCATCTATTACAAGAATCAAACTGTATTGAGCCTTTTTTGGCCAACCTAAGTATGCTATCTTAGCCACAAGGTCACACATCTGTTTTTGGCAATAAGCGTAACTAGATGACCGTCCTAACAAATTCCAAAAAGTAGTGACTGAATTCAACAAGAGAACTCAAGAAATTACGAGTAAATAATGTGACCTTCCATACCCTTCTCAACTAAAATCAAACTCTCAAATAAGTCACCGCCAGTATTCCTCCTCATCTAATAAAGGTCACACAACCAACTTGAGACAAGAAGCAAGAATAACACGAGCCATACTAGCAGAATTAAGTTAGTTGAGCAAGTGGATTACCATGTTCACACTTGGCTGTTAACCCTATTACTCTAAGATATACCAAAGGAAGCATGCCCACATACAGTCAGGAAAAAGTCAGTAACTAAAACTATGAGTGAAAAAAAAACCCTCTTTAACATGCATTTCTGATTACCAGGTCACATGACACACAGTTTTGAAATTGGAATGCACAGCATAACTACCAGAATTTAGAGACAAAAATGATATTCACACTGAATGCCAAACAGCAATTCTTGAGCAAGTTTGCATGTATAAAAGCGCACTTCGAGAATTATAAATCGGCACCTTGTATACAACTGGATGCATCTGATCAAGTTGGAAAAACTTCGACTCGAGATCTGGAAGTTGACTTCCATGTTCATACTGGGGCAAATGCCTGAACAATTCAACTCGGTTTCGAGCCTCTGTTTGTTTTACAACTGCCTTCCTTTTAGCCTTCTCCACTCGGCTTTCATCATCGTACTGCATGCGTGGATGCGGGACATCTTTCTTTCTTTCCTTTTCTGGAGGACGTTCACCCCCAGGACCCTTCTTCTCAGAAGGTGCAACCGAAGCACCATCACTCTTCTTTTGAGAAGGCTTTACAACTTTATTAGGCTTTGTGACTTCGGACGATACAGCTCCAGGAGCAGCTGTAGCAGCCTTACTTCCTTCCCCTAGCAAAACAGAGATCAAACTGTTCAAGACGTGTAAGCGCATGTGCATGCAGGCACATACTGATGGTTCTACTGACATGCAGCGCAAAAACGTGAAACCAAACGCCTAGTTGATGATGCGATATATCATTACTCAAAGCAAGAAAATACCATCAACAAGAATCTGTGATTCCAAGACGAAGGCTAATATCAGTGATTGGGCATACCTTTGGCAGACAATGATTACAGCAAAGTACTTTAAAGTCAAAACCTAAAGTAGATTATGAACCTCCCGGAGCAAATGAAAAATCAACCAGCTTAAGGAAATCTTTCACCAGGTGCAGGATTTATCGTACCAAGAAACAAGAGAATAACATGCACCTTTAGCAGCAGCTTTTGCAGCCCGCTGAGCCTCCTGGAGAGCACGCCTTTCAGCCTTTGTCATTTTCTCCTTTTGGGGCTTTGAATTAGCAGGCCGCTCGTTCTGCACTTCCACCGAGGCTCCCCCGACTTTCTCTGCGATCAATTTTTTCCTCTTTTACATTCGCTAAAGCATGGTTTGGAAGTACTTTCCAGAAAGCAGCAAAAATTTCATTTGAATGAAACTTTAACTTTCATGGGGAAAAGCACCTTTAAATGAAAGCACCAAGAAAATGTCTGCTATAAGAAAGGCTACTCAAGGAAGGATGAATACTGCAATACGCCAATAGCATTACATTCTCCAAGCCGCTCTTCTTTCATATGTAGAAATCTCCAGATGAACTTCAAATAAACCTTGATAAGGTCAAAATCATCAAGACTGATTATTGCCAAATCCTCCCAAATGACCACTTAGTTATTCAAATTATTTGAAGAGGTCCACATGGCCAAACTACATCACTCCCTAAGCAAGACATTTAGCAATTGCCCATCATTTCCGACACTACAGTCGAAACCAAGCAAGTAGGACCTATACTCGCTCATCCAAAATCAAGGATAATTCTAAATTTCATCTACACAGATTTCCCGCTGCCCAGCAATCTTACCCAACCCCAAAAAAATTTAACCCCTTAAGCTGAAAAAAAAAAAAAAGAGGGAAAAGCTTGCCACATTCCATCTTTTACGTTCACGACCTCAATCGAAGCCCCCCATCAAATCTACACCCAGACAGCAGAAATTCACAACAAGCAACTTACGTACCAGTAATACCAGAAGGCATGGTGACGACGGACACGGTGGTCAGCCCGCTCGCCGGCACACTGCTCGCCATCACCCTCGCCTTCCCGACCCGGCCCGGCGACATGGCCACGTCGTCGCCGAGCTCGCCGTCGCCCCCGCCCGCAGCAGCCGCGAGCTTCCCAGAGTACGAGGAGGAGGCGGCGGCGGCGGTGGTGGAGGTGGGCGAGAAGTCGGGCGCGGCGGTGTAGCTGGAGGGGGCGGCGGCGGGGGAGAAGGGGACGGGGACGGGGACGGGGCGGGAGAGGAGGGTGAGGTTGTCGGAGTGGTGGCGGGGAGGGGGGATCATGACCGGGGAGAGGGAGTTGCCAGAGGGAGAGACGGAGGCGAGGGGCGGGGAGGAGGCGGCGGAGGAGATCGGGTCGGGAGGGCCCGATTGGGAGCGGTCGGGGGGAGGGGCGAAGAACCCGACCTGGCGGACCTTGGGGTCGCTGACAGAGCGAGGGTTTCGCCGAGGGTCCATGAAAGAGAGATGAAGATAGAGGGAGTGCGAGGAAAGAGGAAGAGAGAGAATAAAGCAGAAAAGGAGGAGAGAGAGAGAGAAGCCCAGGCAGAGGCAGGGGGAAGAGCCCAAAAGATGCTCAAAGACACTCAGAATTTGATGCGATGCTGCGGAATGTGACTTGATAAAAGCCGCGAACAGAAACCCAGAAAATAGAAATGGTTATCAGTCAAAGTCTTTTCTCTCTTTCAGCTCCCCCATCCATCCCCCTTTGGATCTCCACACACCAATATCCAAAGGCCGACCCGGATTTCCAATTGATACAAGCGCTTGATTCGGTTCGAATCCTCAACCAGCGGGAAATCGAGCCGTTGTTCGATTGAAACGGTCGAACCAACCAATCGAGCCAATCTAACTTGACCTAGGTTTTTCCGAAAGAGCAGGGATCCGAGCTCCTAGCCTCCTACGAAGTACGGATGATTGGCTCCATGGTGGGTAGATTTCAGACCTGAAATTATAAGTGAGCAAACTGGATCGGATCGGACCGGCTCGGCCGAGTTAGTCAAGTTCTGAAGGAGGGCAGTCCGATCCCCAGTTCCATAGTAAATTGGACCAAATCGAACTATCCACACCGGATCATCCACAATAAAATAGAAAATTTTGAAAAACTAGTTAACCTAATTTCCTCATCTTTTGCTCGAAACTCATTCATATCCTCTCGCTCAACGCCCGCATCTTGCTTTCGCAACACAGCTCTGCTCGGCACTTGCTCCTCTTGTCTTCCCCATCTTTGTCGATATGCAATTTTCAATCATGTTTTGTCTTGACTCAATTCGTGTTTTATCTTGACTATATTATGCACATCCATTATTTTGTTCGCACTTGGATTCAATGAAGTACAAGTGTGATGTGGAGATTGAACCATATTGAGGTGGAGGTGCTAGGGACCCGTTGTCCAATTCGCTTGGTCCGATCACTCGAGCGAGCACGAAGGAATTCAAGCAAGTTGTTGGCATCATGATTCAGGAACTTTGGAGCTGAGGCAATCTTGAATCGAGACTAGAAGAATCTTGGGCTTCTTGGCGCAACAAGATCACATTTGGCATGTCGAACTCCAATTGGGCTTAAATTTGGTGAGCTCCGAATGGGCTCATATTTCGGAGTCATTTAAAAGGGTTTTTAGGCATTTTTCTGAATATATGTAATTTTCATGATTTTATTTAATTTAGTGGTATTTTCCTAATATCATATCTCCTAGGGTTAGCATCATATTTAAGGGAGTTTTCGAGATTTGAGATAACAGATAATCATTATTGATTCATAATACAACGAGAGAATTTTCCCTTCTCTGAGTTCTTGAGGACTTGACCTAATCAGGTCGATCTAACTTATCAAGCAGGATAGCGAATTCTCATGTTCGTCAATAGTGCACGTTTATAACGAGGTTACCAATCACAAGTTCGATTGAGGGTCGAGGTTCGCAATTCGCACCTTCCAGACCTTCGTAGAACGATCATCTTCTGCAACGATTCACATCAAAGTGTAATCTTCCTTTGAGCTTGATTCTTTCCAACTCGAGGAGAATGACGTAGGAGCATAATCTTATTTTAGTTGTTCCAACTCTTTTTCTTTCTAATTTAGTCTTTTCTCATTATTGTAGGATTATAAGTACTCATGTGATGGTTATACGATGGTCAAGTGTATATTTTATTATGGTGGATGGTTGAGATTGGAAGTTATTAATTTAGATACAAGGGTTAGATTTTTGTAAACAATTGTTGTTAGCGATCCACTGAAATCGGTCCAGGTCCGGTCTAATCCCAGTCCAGTCCTCGATCCCGAGAATTTGAGGACTGGGACTACCGATCCAAGTCTGGTCCGATCTCGATCCAATCCTCTATTGGCAAAAATTTGAGGACCAGGCTACCAATCCAGTCCCTAATTCCATATCCGGACCGGACCGGCCAAACCATGCACAACCCTACCTAAAACTTTGAACCTACACAATTATAACATGTTCTCAATTTTTGGAATCTAAAACCTACCATATTTTCGGGATCTGATTCTAGAACATACCCTATTTTTTCTGTTCGGTTTCAAAGTCTACCCTAGAACTTTTTTTTCCTTTTTTTTAATTTCAATTTTTACAACAAAGTAATATGAGCAACAAAATGACTCAAAGTAAAAGATGATCAATATAAATCCTTATCCGCCAAATATGTGGTCATATACAACTATGAACAATGAAAAGTTCAAATACACGGTAAACATACAATTATAAACAATAAAAAAGTTCAATTACGTAGCATAAAACATAATTTATAAAAACTATGTTCCTCATTCATCAAAACAAATTTTAAAGTCCATTCTACATTCATCCATAAGTATTGCTCCAAAGAATATAGAGAGAGAGAGAGAGAGTTGATAAAGGATAGAGAAGAAACAAATGATGCGAGACAGAGTTAAACTCAACTTGGAGAAATTATTTTTTTATTGCAGCTAAGAACCGGATGTGTTCAAATCGATTCCAAAAATTTGAAATCGAGAACCGAGCTGGATTGATTTTTTGGCTGATCCGATCCAATTCTCGATTCTACTCGGTTCACACCCTTGCTACGAAGGAGATCTTGGGTGAGCTATTGGGAGCCAATAAGCTCACATGATCTGACTTAGACTAGAGAAGGATGGCCGGGTCATTTTTGTCTGACATAGTGTCAATCTTGTGGACATTTTGAATTTGCCAAGGACAGATTGATTAATAGCAAATTCCCACATATTTAACAAAGACCCGGGGTTGGATTATGCACATTCCAAAAATTGGGTATACGATATACTTTTGCTCTGTCTCTTTTTTCTTTTTCTTTTTTTGCTATCTCTTTTCAAAGTGCGAGAGTTGAACCTCGCAGCTGTCATACTAGTATCCTCATCCCCAACCCCTTTACCAGCCAACCCCTTTACCAGCAGCAGGGTCGTATGTCTATTGGAGTTCAACAAGTTAAAAAATTGCAAAGTACCGCTATCGCACTCTGTCCGAAACAAAGCGCATCTACTTTTGTCAGAGGCCTGATCCAATCAATGTGGGGAGAGGCTTGATCCGATGCTCGATAAACTAACCATGAAATGAAAAACAGGGCCTGGTACCATATGTTTCAAATTATACTGTTATTGCTGGATGAAGCTTTTCAGTTATCTCTTAAATGAATCACACACTGGCTCGGGGAAAATTATCCCAAAAAAGTCTTAAATCTATTGTGCGGCTCTTAAACTTTTTAATTTGGCTAATTTAGTCCTAAATATTTTGAGAATTTGCCAATATAACTACTCCGACTAATTTTGTTTAGAAGTCATTGACGTAGAGAATTTTTTTTTAATAAATTTCTGAATTTCTATTTTTTTTTCTTTTAATGTGGCCTCACAAGGGTCGTCGACAATGAAAGCAGATATATAGTAATATATAAAAATCAGAAATATTTGCAAAAACAATTGTTCATGTTAGCGCTGCGCATGTTATGCAGTATGTCTGGCGTCTGGGTCAACGATGTTTGGCCAAATTTGACAAAAAAAATTATGACAAAATTTGTCAAATTGAAAAATTTACAATTGAATTAGTATCCATACAATAGATTTATGACTTTTTTGGTCAAATAAAAAAACAAAAATAAATAAATCACTTTGTTTTTCTTTCATAGAAATCTCCGCTCTTCAAGATAAAATGCACTTCACCAGTATAAGAGGTGATCGGTTCAGAAAAGAAAAGAAATGTGTTCTCTTTCGATTATGTGAAAAAATATAAATGGGAGATGCCGAACACGGTGTCTTTGGTTAATTTGGATGAAAGTCATGCAAACATGGTTGGTGAGCATTGGCGTCGGCAACAAAACTGCTTATAGATAAGAGTGATTAGTTGAATGTGTAGAATGCCTAGAAAATAGGTGGCCATAAGTGACAATAACCGCCACTAAGAAATTATCTTTTCTTTAAATTTTAAAATTGTAATTGCCTGTAGGGGATATAAATAGATGTCGCGACCTATCCTTTCCCCTCCCGGAGGGATCGTTTAGGTTTAGAGGTATTACCTATCGATTTAGGCGCAGATCCTCCCTAATCTTACCTCACGCGACGTTTAACATTTTAGACCATTAAGAGTCGCCACTAGCCTTTGGGGTCGGCTAGAAACCAATCGAGATACAGGAGTATTATCTCAATTTCTACGCAACCAGAGCATCCAGGTTCGGGGACTTATTTACGCTAATTATTTAACTAACGCCCTTTCGATACCTAACCAATTGATATTACTAAAGTGACCATGCATCTTATTCATTACATTGAAAGTCAAAGACATCTATCCAGAACTAGGTGACCAGGCATGATGTTTTTGTCATTTTCGGGCATTCATTTATTCAATTTTTAGTCTAACATAAAAAAAAAAAAGAATCAACAAGCAATTTTAATGCGATGCGGAATGTTAACAAAAAAAATGACTATTCATTGACGAAAAAGTGCACGCGTGGATCAATCTAAATGAAATGCAAACTCGAATATTCGGACACGAAAAACGGTCAAGCATATAACGAATTAAACCGGAATGGACATACAAGGAAAAAAATGATTATTTACGAAAAAGTAATTTTGCAGGCCAAATAAAACACATTACCAACTCGACTAATTGAACATGAAACATGATAGATTACAAGACGAAAAGGGACCGGGATGGACATCGGTCATCTTCCATTATAAAGAAAAAGAGGAAATGCAAATGAAATGGTTTTGTGACTTTTCTGAAATGTATTTTTTTTATGTTTCCGATTCTACGCCAAAAATGGCTTTGTATTAGAAAAAAAAATGAACTAGAATGCAAAACCAAAGTTAGACATGAATTATAACACCACGTGAGATTGCACAAAACAGGTCACCTCTTTTTTTTCTTTTTTTCTTTTTGCCTTCCTTCTTTATAACCTTTTCCGTTTGGTCATTCATGCATACAAAAAGAAAACGGATTTCTGATTCTTCATTGCTGTAGGTCACGAAAGCTTCCATTATTTTTTTTTTCAAAAAAGGATGCTAAACATCGACAAAATAACAAAATCATAACTCTGCACCATGGGTTGTATACAAAGGAGTTCTACTTTTAGTCTTTCCTTAAGCACTTGCACTTGCAGATAATCAATTAAAACAGCCTCGAGGAGCGTTTTCATGACGGTACATCTCCAATATCGCGAACAGCAAACTCAGACATAGATACTGACTACTATGCATACACAAGGATCAACCAAATAGTAGCAATCAAAAGAACAACAAAAGGGAAAGGACAAGCAAATGACTCAGAGTTGGGACTGAACGTATTCTGCAAAAAATAAAATAAGAAAACAACTGAATCTTCACCCAAACAAGCAACTAAGCCTCATGTTTACGTCTTAGTCCAGAATATTTTGCATGTGCATTTCGAGGAAGTGTTTTGTTCCCATTGAATCTAAATTGCAACAGTCCCTCAATCGGTTTGAGAAGATGATTATAAACACAAATGGAACACATCGCGAAACAAATTATACGAGAGATTCCAACGGCCCGATCACATGATTTCCGAACAGCAAATCGCAACAACAAAACCACAAGTAAAGATCGAAATTAACCCTGATTAACAGAAAAATACAACCCGATTCAAGCATGGACAGGCTCTATACTACTTGGACTACAATTTTAACTTAGCTATACATTAAAGAAAGAGAAAAAAAAATAAAAAATAAAAAATTGCAGAACACAAACAGAACAACAACACATAAACAGAATAGAAAAACCAAGTCTGTCGTGAGTACTCTTAGAGCACCAAGGGCAAAGGGGTTTCCTCTTTTAGTCTTTCTCGCACTTACAAAGAATCAATTAAAATGATCCCAAAGAAATTTTTTATGACCGCAAGCCTCGAACCTCAGGTATCGCATAAGAACGCAGCAAACTTGAATACCAATGTAAGCTCATATACACAGCACAACTCGAATTAAGTGACCGTAGCTAAATTTAACGAGATCATGGTAAAATTTCCTTCAAAGCAATGAGTTTGACAGGTTAAAAAAGGGGTTTGAAACCAGGCCAATGAACAGGTTAAAAGAAAATCTTAGTTTTAGTTCAAAAATCTTCATATGTGCGTGTCACAGAGGAAAAATGCTTGGTCCGAAAAAAAACTTGGTGATATGTAGCTTTCGACGCATCAATCGGCTTGCGAAGAGAGAAAAAAAAAAGGGCACACAGCAGAGGCATTGCTAAGCAAGCTGTGCAAAAATAAAAACATCTTCATCGGACCAGGTAACTTATAATACATGTATTTGTAACAGCAAAAATCATAGTAACCACCAAAAACAGAACATTACCAAGAGAAAACGATACAATGATGATAACACCGCATGAACTGATTGCACTGTACATGAACTGCAGTACTGACTTTCCTACAAGTTCGCCGGACCGAGGAAAACAAGGGTCTCGGCCCGGCGAACCTGAATGGTTTACAAAAAAAGAAGAGAATTAACAACGGTATTCTACCTGTTGAAGATCAAAACACAGAGGGACTTGATATCAAGAACTATGGGAACTTTCCTTATCCTCTGTTACCTTCAGACCTGCTCACTCTCTCTCTTTTGGTTGTTATTCTCTTCTATAGAGTGTGAGAGGGAGAGAGCTAACGAAAAAAAAAAAACCCCATTGGCGTTCACGTTCTGCCCCTATTTTATATCCTCCAGTTAGCACTTTTTGTTCTCATCCCTTGGAGAATCAGTCTCCAACTTGCGCGGTAAGAGGCAACCGCTCTTGTGTCCTTTCAACCAAAAAAAATATGCCGCTTCTCTGTCCCTCTGCTGATTTTTTAGATAGGTGCTTGAATCTGCTTCAAAGAGCCATCCACCTCAGCTCCACATCATCTCCAAATCCTGCTACTTGCATTTGATCATCATTCCTTTCTCTGCTGCAGCCGAAGTTCTACTGCTCTTGCCTCTTCGTTAGCCATTCAGTTGGCTCTCAATTTCTTGGGAACTAGCTGAACTTATGCAACTTGGTCCCACCACTTGCTTCTCACCTTCTGCAAATATTTTTGCCGTAGATGTTATCTCCGTTGCAGCCGAAATTCTCTGCTGCTGCAAAGATATTATTCTCTCTAACATTCCTTTTGCAGCCATGTCTCATCATCTCTCTCGGTAGCCAATCGGTTGGCTCACAGTTTCTTGGGAACAAGTTGAATTACCTGCAACTTCCTTTCATCCTTCGATCATGATTTTCTTCTGATGAGATTGGAACTGAAATCTTTTGCTACTCTCAAATCCTTTGGTTTTATCTTCGTGGCCGAACAAATCAGCCTCCAAAATCGTTCATCTCAGCTTAACGTCAGTTCCACATGAGTTTTAGTTTGCTTGCTAATCTTTGCCATCATCACCTCTGTTGCAGCCGAAATTCTCCTGATCTAAGTCCTATCCACCTCCCTTGTTAGCCAATCAGATGGCTCGCCACTTCTCGGGAACTAGCAGGACTGAACCGCAACTTGAGGCTCTGCATCCTGCTTCAAAGTCTTCAGTCATCATTCCTTCCCTGCTGGAACCGAAATTCTTTGCTATTGCTCCTCTATACAAACGCACAAAATTAGCTTCTAAGAATTGATGGGCTCCACCTCACAGCTTCAACTTGCTCAATCCTTCTCTGGTCATCATTGTTCTTGTCCTATGTGTTCTGTTCTTTGGCTTTTCAAACAAAAATCTCTTGATGCAACGTACGTATAGATGGATAGTTGGCTCGACAGCTTCTGTTTGCAAATTCTGTAGTGAATATTGCCCTCTGCTGCAAATCTCATCTCCGTATCGTATCCAAAATCCTCTGCTGCAGATATCATTCCTTAGCTGCGAATATTTTCTGCTACAAATCTTATCTTTGAATGTAGATAATATTCTCTGCGCGAATATGATCTTTTGTTTGCTGTAGTCGATATTCTCAGATATCCTCCACTGTAGATATTCTGAGATATCATCTATTTCAAATTCTTGATGCATGTGTTTTTTTTTTTTTCGACATCCCTTTTTTCTTTTCTTTTTCTTTTTCTCTCTTTTCTAGTGGCGACATCTTCTCTCTCTATTTTTTCTTTTCCCTTTTTTTGTAAGAACAAAGAGAATATTTACATGAATCGATCTATTCTATTTTGCGGAGAAAAATAAAGTACGAGACTGACAAAATTAGGTGTCAACAATAGCCAAGTTTGTTTTTTTGTAAAGGGCGCCTGGAATACAAAACTCAACGTTTTTTTTATCCATCTATCTTTCAATTATCTTTATTTTTTACTACATTTTAGATTTCCTTTGATGTAGCTGCAATTCTCATATTCACGTCGTTGAGTGAAATGCCGATATGAATCTCGTTTTCAAGTTTCGTCGTTGAGTCAAACTCTTTGTTTCCGTTGTACCTTCTAAACTTTTCTGTCGAGTCAAACTCGGATTCGATTTATGTTTGTATAATTCTATATTGATTTCTATGCTCACTTGGATATTTCTTATCCGGAATCACCACATAACTCGATCTCCTTCAATCAAAAGCCGAAGATTTACTTTTGGTGAAAGTTATTTCGTTACGGATTAAATTCCAGCGAAACACTTTCACATATCTAATATGCAAATCGTGAACGGGGATGAAGAGAACAGTGTGGCAAAGATTCGCTTCGACGGCGATGGCGGCCCCGTAGATCTCCACATAGGTGACTAGCACGAACACAAGGGCAATGATCAAGCACACGGACTTGAGAACCTGGCGGTCCCCGTGCTAGCTTCTTCTTCACAATGTAATCGAGGGAAGGATCTAGGGTTATTGGCTTGCGAAGGAGCGATCCAAAAGTAGGATCAAGCATAATGGACCAACCAACCTGGTCAATTAGGTTCATTTCCGGGGGGCTTCAATCCAATTCTCGGTTCCATAAAATTTGAAGTTGACCAAACCAAATTTTTTTTAAAAAAAATCCTAAATGTGAACCTAAACCTAAACCTAAGTTGCTTAAGATGCTTAGTATGACTTTCAAGTTTAACGATAACGTAATGCAATTAACGTAAGATGGTCCGATGAATATGTCGTTAATGAGAAAAATTTAACTACAGATCACAAAAAAAAGTCCAACAATTGAACTACCCGAGAACCGTTCCTCTTGATCTAGTTCTCAATTCCAGGGTGAGGCTGAACCGGACTGGACGGAAAATCGATCACCTCCACTAAGAAGCAGATTTTGAGAAAACGAACTAGGAGACAGAGAGGGGATGTGAGTGTGTGTGAGAGTGAGTAGAGACCAACCTGAAAGAGTGAGAAATTACACAAATAGCCCTAATGTTTTGTAAACCATAATACTAAGTATTATATATAATAGGATAAATCGATTCAGTATAGGTGGTCCGAATGGGCAATTCCACACCTGGAACCGGGGAGTAGGGACTGAATCGATATTCATTGTTCCAATTTTACTGGAAATTGCCTAGATTCGGACAGATTCTGATTCAGATGGTTATTATTGCTTCCCTTAATCGAGATAAACTACCCATATGTAGCCCTTCATCGCCATTTTACTTCACGTAGGTCGTCGTACTTTTCTTATATTGGATCAAATCACTAAAGTTTGACTTTGCGGCTCATTTTTTATCCGATCCAACTATCCATCTTTTAAAAAAGAAATGGGCTCCATATTTTTTTTTTCAATGGATTCCATTATGATCCTCCTTATTTCTTCAACACTAATCAATTCACCCTATTTTTTTATTTTTATTTTTTGAAATTGGACATGGGTCTACCCTTGCCGGTAATCAAACATTCAATTCGGCCAAAGTCCAATGTAAGTCCATTCCAAGCACAGAGACACCGACCATGGTGTTGAGTGATCTTAGGCCTCTCTCAACCCAAAAGCTAGCTCAAAAGTTGAGGCTTTCCCTCACACTTATAAAGCGACCATCAGCCCCTTCCACAACTGATGTGGGACAACCCCAACAATCTCCTCCTCACACATCGGGCCATGGGTCGGAAGGAGCGACAACCCGTATCTCTCTCGTGTGCTTATTGAGTCCAAACTTGTTGGTAACATGGCTCTGATACTAGTGTTGGGTGGTCTTGGGCCTCTCTCAACCCAAAAGCTAGCTCAGAGGTTGAGACTTTCCCTCACACTTATAAACCGACCACCAGCTCTTTCCACAACCAATATGAGACAACCCCAACAATCTCCCCATCACACATCGGGCCATGGGTCGGAGGCCGCGACAACCCATATCTTCCCCGTGTGACTATTGGGTCCAGACTTGTTGGTAACCTAGGCTCTGATACTAGTGTTGGGTGGTCTTGGGCCTCTCTCAACCCAAAAACTAGCTCAAATGTTGAGGCTTTCCCTCACACTTATAAACCGACCACCAGTGCCTTCCACAACCGATGTGGGACAACCCCAACAATCTCCCCCTCACACATCGGGCCATGGGTCGGAGGGAGCAACAACCCGTATCTCTCTCGTATGACTATTGGGTCCAGACGTGTTGATAACCTGGGCTCTGATACCTACGTTGGGTGGTCTTGGGCCTCTCGACATCGGTTGTGGAAGGGGCTGGTGGTCGGTTTATAAGTGTGAGGGAAAGTCTCAACCTTTGAGCTAGCTTTTGGGTTGAGAGATGCCCAAGACCACCCAACACTTGTTGGGGTTGTCCCACGTCGGTTGTGGAAGGGGTTGGTGGTCGGTTTATAAGTGTGAGGGAAAGCCTCAACCTTTGAGCTAGCTTTTAGGTTGAGAGAGGCCCAAGACCACCCAACACTAGTATCAGAGCCCAGGTTACCAACAAGTCTGGACCCAATAGTCACACGGGAGAGATACGGGTTGTCGCTCCCCCCGACCCATGGCCTGATGTGTGAGGGGGAGATTGTTGGGGTTGTCCTACATCGATTGTGGAAGGAGCTGGTGGTCGGTTTATAAGTATGAGGGAAAGCCTCAACTTTTGAGCTAACTTTTGGATTAAGAGAGGCCCAAGACCACCCAACACCGCCCGATCGATGGCCAGAGACGGGAACGATGTCTTCTCATCTTTGTCATCATCGCCTGCGAATTCCTCCTCCTTCCTCGGAGCGGAGAGATTCACAAGCAGGGAAAAAAAAAACACTTCTGTATATAATCGCGAACCCAGATTAACATGAGCTCTATATCAAGAGAAATCGCGAGGTAATCAGAAATATTAAGAGCGAACTAGCGACAGAATAATGGCTTGTGCTTCGCTATTGACTCCCCGGTTGCCGGCTCTTCAATCCGTTCCCAGGGCAAGCGGCCGCACTCATCAATTAGGAAGCCTATCCGCCATTGTATGAGTCGATTACATTACCCTCTTTGTTTTTCTTTTTTGCATGTTCATTTTGGTGAAGTACAATTTTTTTTTTCTGCCTTTTGCAGAGCGGAAAGATTCGATTGGTGCCGAAGATCGCGATCGCCAAACCAGGAAGAGCATTCGCCCCGATTCCGAGACTCTCCAGGAATCAGATATCATGCTCCGTCGTAATTTCCTTTTCCTCAGTAGCTCGTGTGAAGTGCTACGTTGACTCAGCGAGCAACAGATTATTTTCCAGTTCTGCCTCTTTTGTTTTGACATTAGCGTGTATGTTTAGGCTAAGCCAGAGACTCTGAAAACGGTCCAAGGCATCATAGCCAAGCAGCTCTCTGTCGATGAAAGCACGGTTGCTACCGAGACCAAGTTTGCCGACTTGGGCGCTGATTCTCTGGACACGGTACGCATAGTCTCGTAATCACTTGTACAGACAGATCATTTCAGCATAGGTTCCAACCATTTCATGTGGCCGTGTTGTTCATATATCAACTGCTGATGTGTTCGACTCGACTCTTCTCGTGATATTGGCAAATTCGGCGGGTACATGGAAACAGGTGGAGATCATGATGACTTTGGAAGAGACGTTAGGAGTTTCGATCGAGAAGGGGGAGCAGAGAACATCGCTACCGTCCAGGATGCAGCTGATTTGATAGAGGAAGTGAAGGCAGGCTCCGCTTAAGCCAATGAATCGCCCATTTCCATGAACCAGGTCTCTTTTGGTGATTGATCTATCTCGTTTCCCAAATTTTCCCGGAGATATTTTTCTTATGCGGTTCGAGTCGTTATCAAAATGTCGTCATTTGCTTCTCCAAATGGATCTCCATTGATCGAATCGAATACACAGTATCATAAGACGACCGCAGCTTCAAATACTTTTGGATGGAGATAAACTGAGTTTCATTGAAAGAGGAGCTTCCCATTACACACATAATCACATACATATGCACAAAAGGATCAGAAAACCAAAACTGAAAAAGCACGACAAATACCATTATGTACATGAGCACAAGGGGGAGAAAAAGCAATTGGAGAAGAAATGCCTAAAGCTCGAGTTTTATGGGATTTAAGGCATCATCATCTTCTTCTTCTTCTTCTTCTCTCTCTTGGAAGCTCCATCCATGAAGGACTTGGTCCCTTCTCTGTGGACCTGACCATTCTTCATATGAACAATCTTATTTAATACCATAACTACATGTAAGCATACATATAATTCTTACGTGCCGATATCATATAGCGAAAAAGATTGATTCCTCTATGTACAGGGAGAGGTAAATTCGCCGATCCAGCAAGATATATTGTCAGCTTCTCCGTCTAACGATCCAAAGCGCTAATCACAATCCTGCAAAAACAAGAACCCTAGAAAGCTCAGTCAAATGAACTCTCAGATAAGTGCTTCAAAAGTTGATTCATTGCTCCAACAGGAAACTTGATGAAAGATCTCTGCAGACGGCGAGAGAAAGATAGCTGCTTTGATCCATCACCTACTCTAACATGGTTGAACGTCGTGTAAAAAGAGAGAGAGAGAGAGAGAGAAAGAGGGATTTCGTCTTTACCAATCATAATCAGTCGGACCTCTAGGTTGAGCGCAGTCGGATCCCTCGGTCGGCGGTTTTCTCTTCGTGAATCTATTCAGTTTCCCATCCGGTGTCCCAGCTGCATGCAAAGCGATACGAGCTCAACATTTTACCAAAACAACGAACACGCGACATACGTGTACAGACACGCCTTAGGTTTTCCGGCGGACGTACGCGTCAAAGGAGTGCCGGGGGTGCTCGGCCCCGACCCCGGGTCGAGGGAGACGGACCTCCGGAGAGCCGGGGCGGTCCTGACGATGGTGATGCTGCGGGTGACCGCCGGCGAGTCGGGAGTAGGAGGACGAGCTGGGTGGTGGGAGGCGGAGGACCGCGCGAACGAGAAGGAGCCGTGCCTGCGGAGATGGCCAAGGCCGGAGTCGGGGGCGGGGCCGGCCAGCGTCTCGTCCCAGAGCTTGTGAAGAAAACCCATCTTTTCGTTTGGCTCGTTATGATAGTCTGATCGATCCTGATTATGCGTAGCGATCTCTGTGCGTAACAACCGAAGGAGGCCGGTGGATTTGAGCTTCAATGGTGTGTTAATGGATGTAATTTATTTTTTTTATTTTTTTTTGCCTTCTTTTTCGGGCGGGGGCAGACCTGATGCGACTGTTACGAAGAGATTGGGAGCGAAAAGCTTTGAAAAAAGATAAAGATTTTTTTGAGCGCCGATGAGAAGAGAAAATCTCTTTGCTGAGATGGTGGCGTAGGGTTCTTATAGACACGACCAGCCATGGAGCGAGCGAGAGAGATGAACATTGATGGCTCGGCGTGGATCGACGGCTCCGGCTAACATGGCTTGGTCATAAGCCATCAATTTTTTTTTTTTTTTTTTTAAGAATGGACATATAGAAAGTAGCCAAAAATGGAGAACATTTAGTGAAGCCGAGAGGGAGACGATGAAGTCGAGCCGGGTAAAACAAAGGTCCTGGTTTGACTTAGTCAACGGGGGTTAAACTTAGAGCTCGAAACACGTGATGGGGGCCCCGCCCTTTGAATAATAACCGGTTACACGTCAGCCAGCCGATAAGATCGATTTGGATAATCCACCTCCACGTCACCTTCGGGCTCTCGTGGTGGGATGGAGATATCCGAGCTGACTCGGAACCCGCCACGGAGTAAATCAACAAGTTGTTCATCCTTCTTCTCTCTCTCTCTCTCTCTCTCTCTCTCTCTCTCTCTCTTAACTTTGCGTAATTCATAATTCAACGGGGACACCAGGACCGGTTACCCAAGTTAGTGCTTGTGACATGTTAATTGTTATGGGATCATTATCATTTGACCCTGAAAAAAAGGAAAAAATATGTGTTATGCAATCGATCTACAGATTTGAGTGAATTTTATAATTTTCCATTCGGGATCTCTCCATCTTACAAGTAAGAAACCATCATCCACTGTTGGGAAAATAACTTCGAATGGGATGAACAACAGAATCAGACTTTGAGGCATGTAAGACACTCTCTTTAAGGATTTATTTGCCTCACAACGTTGCTAATGGTCTCGGCAAATATCCCCCAGGATACAACAAAGTCTCACGAGAATAGCAGGTAGCAATTCTGATATTTCTCTAAGATCTCTAAAGGGAAACAATCGGAAACAATGGCTGTGTATCTTTTAAGAAATCGAAAACTTGAAGTTCAGAAGAAAAGTGACAGAAAAATTAACATAATCACTCAATATATAAAACTTGAAAGAAGACAACTCTTCATGTCTCAAAAAGTACCACTCAATCACAACTATTCGTTTCCAAAAGTTGTTAATTTCAGACACCACTTCGTGTCTGAAATGCAGTTAATTTGGACATAACTCTTCGTTGTCCAGAAAATTAGTTTATTCGGACACAACTTTTCATTGTTCAAAAAACTGCCACTTCTGAAAAATTGCAACTCTTTGACATAAATAGTTAATTGAATTTCGAAAAAAATTAAATTCAATAATTGCAACGCCTACTTGAAACAGTCACACTGTTTCGGTTGTAATCAAAAATTTATTTTAATTATAAATTCGAAAAATTTAAAAATAAAATATAAATTGATCGCTGATAAGTGCCATTAATTACTCGCAACCACGCAAGCGTGCCAAGTGCTAAGTGCGCCTAATAATCGCGCCAAAATCGTGCATTTACACGCGCACCCGCACGTGGGTATTGTGGGGACTAGCCCATTTACCCATTTCTCTTTATCTGAAAAGCTATAACAGTCTTCTAATTAATAAAGAGACTTTCTCTCTCCCTTGTATCTTATATGTGATACAAAAAGGCACTATTTTGTTTTGTTTTTTTTTTTCAAACAAACAACAACATCCGCCGTATCGTGTAATGTAGAAAAGTAAAGTGGTTAATGGCTATAATGGGTAGAATCCACCGGAAGTATTCCAAGGTGTTGACTGAAATATAAATGCCGTAATCTTTTCCGGTTCTAATTTCACCATGTGGATAAACCCCCCATATTACTGGGAACCATTATCATGATAAGAGTAGAGTTTCATTAAATTTTATCCGGTCCTTGCTTTACTTTTTAATCATTGAACGCAACACTCCATCACCATCATTAATGTTGGTGGCTTTGTATGATATTTCTTTTCAACGTCGAGAAAGTCAAGGATAATTTGGTCCATCATCATTACTTTTCACGCTCTTTAATGATTAATCTATCACTTCTTGTGTTTTATTGGAGGAGGCACATATGATTTCGACTAGTTGGCCTAGTAGATCGAGACTGGCTAGACGAGCCCCCGAAGATCTTAGAGATCTTCTAGGGCTGTTTGGCATTATTTTTATTTCTCTATTTCCGTTCTTCTCGAAAAAAAAATTAAAAATATATTTGATAATGTAAATAATTATGATTCTAATATGCTCCATCACTTTTTAGAACAAAAAAAAGTTGGTTCTCAACAAAAGGAACACTTTTGAGTCTTCTTTCATTCTTGTCGAGCGCTCAAGAGGGTTGAGCGGGTCACCGAACCAGGTCCGCATAATTTTTTAAATAAAAATTTCAGAAATTAATAATAAAAAAATCAGAAAATAATTAAAAATCCAAAAAAGGAAAATTCATAAAAAAATCTAAAAAATTGGAAAAAAGAAATAAAAAAATTCCAAAAAAAAATAAAAACTAGGAGACTGGTCATTTCAACTAGCCAATCCTATTTTTGACGATTTTGTCTTTTGATTTCTCCCAAATGACGATTTTGCCCCTCATGAGCAAATCATTCTAAAAAAATCCCGAAAATTTCAAGAAAAATCTCAAAAAGTAGGAAATATATCTATTCAATTGGCCAATCCTGTTTTTAGTGATTTTACCTTTCGATTTTTTCTAATCCTTGCCTGATTTGTTGTCGAATTTTATTCATCATGAGCAATAAAAATAATCAAAATTATCTCTTCCATTCTTGGCATATGCATAGAATCAAGATAAGCATGGGAAAATAACAATTTTAGCATATTATCCTTCCAAGAAACAAATCTAAAGATAAAAAAAAAATGTGAAAGTGCAAGACGATCGCACTTATTAGGTTTGAGGAAAGTGATCAAATGTGATTATGTAACTATTTGATTTAAATTATAAATTGGGAAGAAAAATTATTTTTCAGAATAGAAATTTTTTGTAATTACCAAACGCGTTCTGATTCTCGAAAAATCACCCAGAAACATAATCAAAAAAGTGATTTTAATCAGAATCACTTTTTGGGAACATAAACAATGCCCAACAGGCCCAGTGTCTCCAAAGAGAAATTGTACATGTACTCTCCGACCCACCCCGAAAAACAAAAATTTAGAGACACCACTTTCATAGGCAAAATAGTGGTAATGTGTGACCATCATGTCTATTTCACTTCGGAACGCTCGATTATTTTCAATTCATGCACGTACCCATTACGGAATGACCAGTTTACATCATAGCTATTTAGTTCATCCGAATATGTACGAGATCGTCACCACAGCCTCACCGACCTGACAGAGATACAAGCTGGCTAGAGATTCTCTCTAACATAGCTTGAATCCGTGATCTTGTGAAAGATAGTGCAATATCGTTGTCACTGGATCGCCCGATAAGCGAATTAATGAGACAACCATGTGAACAACTCGGAGATTGTCTTGTCTCAAACTCAGCTCACAATCAAAAGAATGGAGGAACAAGAATATTTATAATTGGGAGTCCTTTTGCAAATGGCTTTCAACATGATTCATCCATAATTCAAAATAAAAATAAAAAGAAGAAGAAGATGATGATGATGATGATGATGAGAACAACATGCAAAGTTGGAGATACATAAATGCAACCAATAGCTTGTAAGGTGAAAAAATACCAAAAAAGTTATAAACATATTGTATTTGTGCCAATTTAGTTATAAATCTATTGTGTCATTTAATTCTAATTTTTTTTTTATCTTTTTGCCAATTAAGTCCATCCGATCAATTTTGATCGAAAATTGTTGACGTAGACATCATCCGTCCTAAGTGGTGTGACCGGCGCTAACATAAATAATTGTTTTAATATGCCTTTCTGGCTCAGGTCTTCCAATGCGTCTCTGTTGCTTGAAAATATTTCGACATGCTTGCAATGGTTGAAACCATGTAAGCATCTCTATCAGAGGCTTCTGGTCTGAGAAATCGCCCATTAATGCCTTTGATAAAACTTTGATGATTTTCTCGGTGGGGAACTGAATGGTAATAGTATACTGGTTGAACAAGTACCAGAAAAATCATTTGAGTTCCAGTGAAGGTTGCGAGCTCTCATTGGCCAAAATAAAAGAAAAAAATTAAAAATATATATTTTAAAAATCCACATCAGCGCCGGTCACGCCCATATAGGACGATTTGTATCCACATCAGATATTTCAATGCAAAAGATTTAGAAACAAATTGACATAATTAAAAGGTTTATGATAAAATTGACATCAATACAATACATCTGGAATCTTTTTGGTTCTTTTCCCCGCTTAGAGGGCTATATCTTCCTCCATCAATGGCTAAGTGATCGTTGTTCGCAAAGGTGGCCCTAAAGTGATTTGATGAAAAATTTTCTCTCTAAAATAACCGTCGTACGAAAGTTATACCACTTCAGGTACTGTTTTTCCTACTTAAATCTCATTTTCACTATAGCGGTACGTCCCGACGGGGATCCACCTAAATACAACCCAATTTTCGTTTTCTGTCCCTCCTTTTCAATAGAAAAACGACGATTTCAAAGAGGTTACTTTCAAGCTCACGAGCCGAAGCCACCAAAAAGAGCGCGAAGGATTGCCTTTGATCCTTTTGTTTTGGGAGGATAATCACGCATTCTCTAATGCCGCTGGTGTCCCCACAAGAGACTTTTTCTTGCTTTTGCTTCTTTGGACAAAAGAGACAGCTGAAGAAAACATGGCCCGGGAGATGCATTATTAACGCTAATAATGTACTTTGATGAAGGGAAGGCGCGATGGTGATTGGAAGCTACTATTAAATCTTTCTCTGCTCCCCACTTTCTCGAGCAGGGACAACTAATCTCATGCCCCTAACTTGATCAACCAACTTTTTCAAAAGCTAGGCACAACTTTGATGTTGTCTTCACCACATTCTGAGTTTTCCTGTCCTGTTACTAGGTACTAGGAAATATGCAGAAACCGAACATACGCGACCGTGGTAATTAAGTGTCGCGGGCAAACAGTCTGCAGTTGATTACTCCAATCTAAGAACCGAAGTCGTGATTCGACACTACAAACAAGTACTAGGGAACTAATGGGACACCAGATGGAAAAAAACAAAAAAATAGGCACCCGAGGTTAAAGGCTAGGGAACTAATCGGACACCGGACGAAACCTTTCGTTTCCTCCCACGCTTCCGAGCATCGAGTCTCTCTTCTCTTACCTCCTTTCCTTTCCCTTCATCTCGCGGCTTCTTCATCTGGCTCGATGACATTGAGGAATCAGCTTGCGTAACTTTTTAACCATTACGAGCTCAAACCGACTTGCAAAAACCTTATTAACTAGAGAAAGGCGAAAAAATAATCATAACGCACACGGCGTTGGCTAATTTGCTGGATTAAGGTAAAAAGCTAATGCCTATCGATAGACATCCCATCATAATATTGCACAGCTTAAACATGATTAAGCAGCATTAATTACTGAATTGATCAAGCAAACGCACAAGAGGGAAATTCATCTGTGACCTATTTCACCCTATGGAGATTCTAATCACCTAAGCACCCTTAATCTTTCATACTTAAGTTGTCCATCACACTTCATTGTAAGTAATGCATTCTATATTAAGCCAAAACAAAACCGAGAGAGAGAGAGAGAGAGAGAGAGAGAGAGATGTGCTTACCTCTGGATAAATTTTTTGAAAGTGTAAGTCAGAGCCACAGCCACCCTCTTTCTTGCCGCTGTTCATTGCTGTGAAACCGCGCTTCTTGCTGGAAGTAGAACTTTCGTAGTAATCCACGCATGAAGATGAAGATGTAGTAGTATCCACTATCTGCGAGTTGAATATAGACGTCTTGATTTCCCTCCGAAACATGTCATCGAATGTTTCCTGCAAGTCTACGAAGCTCCATTGCCCCCCTTCCTGTAGATCACGAAAGTTGCAAGTCACGAATGCAACAAAAAAGCATCCCAGAGACACGAAGACACATCTGGGCACCAGGCTATCAAAAAATGGTCTCGGACAACAACGATAAGTATTAGTCATCCTTCACAGTGAGTGACATCTTACGAGAGAAGGTCCATCTGTTCCATTCTGATCCATCAGAAAACGAATCAAACTATCTCTCTTCCTGGTTTTCGCTTTCTATCCATCCACCAAAACACGATATGTGTAACATTTACTCCTATAACAACTTTGGGAACTAAGCAACACAAAAGCAAAATCAGAGATATGCAGTAGTAATGCAAGCAAAGTATAAAATTTTAGAAGCTCCTTAAGCAATATAAGAATTGGAATGACCCGAAGAATGATCCTTCCTGTCTGAATTTTAATTCATATGTAGGAATTAGTCACAGAGATCTTACGTTGATTGGCTTACACATTGTAAAACGGCACGCAGATGTACACTAGACTCTAGACTTGGAGCAATTCTTCTTCTATGCGTCGGCAATTTCACTGAATAGTACAGAAAATGGGCATATGATGGCTTACATGTGACTTTGTTTGGCTCATCAGATCTGCCATCTCGCTCATAAAGTCACCCATCCCCTGCATGCATATCACAAATTAATTCGCAGTCCATCCAGTAACCAACCAATGCAGCCATACAGTCAAAAGATGAAGAACGCCACAGAAGTTAATAGAAAAGGAAACCAGAACACCGCAATCAATATGCTCCCGACACAATTGCAACCATTACATCTATCGCACTTCGCTCCAAAGAGTTAACCATAACAGTAAATACTAGTGTGCAGCTTCATGAAACCTAAGGAAATAAACTAGACCGTAGGCCCCAGGCACCATTCCTGCCTTTTCAACTTTATGAGCATTTCCATCTGAAGCTCTAGCAACTTCCAAGAGTGATGAGCATAATCGGTTAACAGCAGGCTAGAGATCTCTCCTGCGTACTTTCCAAAAGAAGAGAAAATACAAGAATAACCAAATATCTGTTGAGCGGGAGTATCCGGTTCAGCAGTTTGGAAGACTTCTCCCCACAACCTCTAATTCATTAAAACCAATTCAGTGTAGTTTCTCTCCAAGAACATACAGATAGTTGCAGCGATGAACTGAATAAGTTTGTGAGCTTTGCGTTAATAAATAATCAACTAAGCTACTTCAGCACCCCATACTCTACATTGCAGGAAATCTGATGAAGCAGATAGTTGCTGGATAGGCACCTTTTGCATCACACGTGTCAAATATCTGAAGCAATGATAAGGCGCAGAGTATCAACGTGCAAATCAGCTCAAGCATGAAATATGGCATAACTAGACAATATTGAGACGCAACTTCAAGGCTTGAGGGCTAGTTTCCAGGTGTGCTTACGCAAAATGTAAGGCCTACAACTCAAAAGCGCCTCGACATAATTTCATCCGGATTATGGTCTGCCCATAAAGATAAAATCTACAAGAACCCGAACAAAACCAAGGAATAAAACATCTCCAGCCATCCTCGAGGCATAAACAAAGTAATTTACACAAGAAAACAAACCGAGAGACCCTGCAAAACAGTATCAAAAGCTTACATTTTCGTCGTCGTCGTCATTATCATAGGTGCCAATGTCGTAAAGAAACCTCTTGTTCGCATCAGATAGAACTGAAAACAGTGGAGTCAGGTGGGTGATCGCTAAAGCATTCAGTATAAATATAAGAAGCTACAAGACCTATCGAACCAAGATTAAATAAAACAGGGGAAATGTCCGAACAAAACTTTTGCAACATCTTTCATTTCCGAGTCACAGAGCGAACTTCTAAACGAGTTGTCCTTCCAGAATTATCATGCATTGTCCTGTCATCACCATAAACAAGTTGTAAATGAATGTGATTGCTCGCACCGGAATAGGCCTGTTGAATTTCCTGGAATTTCGTCTTGGCCTCTTCGGCGAACTCAGATGTTCCCGACGCAGAACAACGATCCGGGTGCCACCTCTGAACCAACCGGAAACAAAGACATTCTTAACGCGCACATCCCACGCATCAAAAGGAAATGCTTCGTGCAAGCGTGCTTGAACCAAAAAAACAAGATGAATAAACACATCGACCCGAAATCAGGAACCATGAGAGCCTAAAAAGATACTTCACATGTCACCGATCACAGTCTACAGCATTTCAAATTTAAACTACGAGTTCTCCTATTCGCTGATCACTGTATGCACGATTGACTTGCCTCTCCAATCAGTGATATGACGTAACACAATGTGGAGAAAAGACAAAAACCAGTGTCTCACACACGATGAAATCAGTAACAATTGCAGAAGATGGTCGGTTACCGAAAAGGCGTGGCGGTTCTAACCAGGGCCAGTTTCTTATAAGCACTCCTGAGCTCCGACGCCGTGCACTCTTTCTTCAGCCCCAGAACTGCGTACAAGTCTTCGCTCTTCTCGTCTCCATTCCCCATTCCGGGTATTCCTCAAAACCAATCGGCAGACGGAATACCCTTTACTTTACGAATTTAACTATCCAAAGAAAAAGCAGAACTTGGGTGTCACGAATTGGGCAATGGAGCCAACCCAGTATATAAAAAAAGTATAAAGCTTTGAACTTTGGAGAACGTGTTTTGAGGAATCCCGCACGGAAGCTTTCGCATTGTTTTCCGAGGCGCGGAATGGAAGGGAAGCGAAGAAGAGAGAAGAAAGAAAAAGTTGAAAAGAGAGGGGAGCTCCTTCCCCATAAAACACACAAGAACACTCGAGAAGCCGGCCATTTTTAACGTGTCTCAGTTTGTAACGTGTTTCTTCTCCCCCCCTTAAGTGCCCACGATCACCTCGCGTGGCACCATTTCCGTGCATAAATAATGGGGCATCTCCTTCTTGGGATGTTTACGTGCACCTCTTCTTTTTCTTGCTCGGCAAAAAAAGTGTAAAAGAGGGACCGGCATCAGCAACCCCCTCCAAGCATTATTCGTCAAATGAGTGTCGCAACCGTGATCCGAATGTTCGATTTAAGTTATATTTAAGTTATAACTGCCGCGGCTCGTTTTGAGCGAGCTTGTTACCACCACATCACTAGTTGCAAATTGGGAGCAAGCCGGATTTACTCTATGTACATGTCATGCACAAGCGGAACCGAATCTACGTCACTGACAAAATCTGAACTTTCTATGATCGAGGAGCAACCGGCGAATTCAAGCTCATGATCAAGAGAGTTTCAGTCTTATCTAATTAGAGTTTTGGCAAATTGGATGATATCTCTAAAGTATTTTTTTCCTTTTTTTCCTTTTTTCTACTTGTGGAATAAAATTAATTTGCTTCTAGGACCAACCAAGGGTCATACCCATCAAGCATTTCTTCTTTCGGATGAACTTGCACTAATTGGATTCGATTCATGAATCACATAACAACATAAGGTCAAGAGAAAATTTCAAATAAGGGACTTGTAGTGTGTTTGTTTTCTCAGATAAGGACATGAAGTGAATATTATTTCAAGGGAAAATTTCAAAAAATGACCTGAAGTCCTCTTGTTTTATCAAATAAGGGCATCAAGTGAATCACGTTTTAAATGAGGGCCCGAAGTGCTTTTTTTATTTCAAAAGAGGGCCTGACCAAGGTTATTTTTGTCATTTTCCTTTTCTGATTTCCTTTTTATTTTTTCCTTGTTTCGCACACCCAGGCCGGCAGACCCCCTCCAAAGCAATGTTTATGTAACCCAGGCCACTGTTCATCATCTTCAACATGGGACTCTTCATCGTCTCTGTAAGCAGCAATCCCACCACCGCCACCCACACCACCATCTCTTCAGTTGCCGTCGTCCAGCTACCACCGAGCCCGTCGAGATGCCGCCGACCATTTTGCCGTCGAGATGCAGTGGAAGTCCAATACTTTTTTGCCGGGGAGATCGCCAAGAGGGAGCTCAAGTCCGAACTCGTCAATATATCCAGTTGGACCCACATTTACTCAAAAGCTTAAGCCAATGAGTTATGGGCCAACTTGGGTATATTAACTGGCTCAGTACCACATCAATTCTCCTATGTGGGATTTCTCTAACACAACTCACACATGCATCCTAACAATTTCCCCCCTCATGTGTGAGCTCCAGTGTTAGGTTTGCTCCCCCTTAATCCAAGTATCCTTCCGCACCAACATATCTCAACTTGAATCTCCATCAACGCCCATCGAGCCCGTTGCTACACCACAACATCCATCGGCCCGGAAATCGCATTGGCTCCATCTCAATCTAAATCTCCATCAACGCACGTCGGGCCCGCATTGCTACACCACAGCGTCCACCGGCCCGGAAACCGCGTTGGCACCAAATTCTTTCTTGAGACGGGATCACCAGATTCCTTTTTGAAATATTCGCCAGAACAGATCGGAGGCCCACCAATCAACCATTAGCTCTGATACCATTTGTAAGGAACGCGCATCTTTGAAGAGAAGAAAAAAGTAGAGAAGAAGAAGACCAGAGAATTTTTATGTGGAAAAACCCTTCTAAATCAGAAATGAAAAAAATCACGGTGCCGCACTAGACAATCTCTCCACTATCAGTTTTCGGCATTACAGATACAAAAGATATCGTCCCAATATATAACAGGAGTCAAGGGCATATAAAGTTGAGAAGTAAATTACAAATATGCCACGTAGAATATCTACGCTTAATATTACTTTTTATTTTCCTTTATCATACTCCACAAAATCCATCAATCTCCCACTTGGAGGCTGATCTTCAACACGGCAATAATCTTTCATAGTCTTTATTCCTCTTTGTAACCGAAATTGTCCTAGTGCGGGGGCCCTCCTCATCACTATCCATGAAGGCCAACTGAGGCAATGCACAGCCTCAGTTTCTCAATGGTGACAACCTTTGTTAACATGTCTGCTGGATTTTCTGCACCACGAATCTTCTTCAATGACAATGTCCCATCATCTATCAACTCACAGATATGATGATACTTCAACTCAACATGCTTTGTCCTTGAATGAAACACCAGATTCTTTACTTTTAACTGATGCTGGTGAACCAGAAAATTTTTTGGAAGCATTGCAGGTTAAAGATTCTGTTAAGTTGGAGTTAGCAATGCAAGATGAGTTGGTCGGTTTATAAGTATGAGGGAAAGTCTCAACCTTTGAGCTAGCTTTTGGGTTAAGAGAGGCTCAAGACCACCCAACACTGGTATCAGAGCCAATGTTACCAACAAGTCTGGACCCAACAGTCACACGGGAGAGATACGGGTTGTCGCGGCCTCCGACCCATGGCCCGATGTGTGAGGGGGAGATTTTTGGGGTTGTCCCACATCAGTTGTGGAAAGTGCTGGTGGTCGGTTTATAAGTGTGAGGGAAAGCCTCAATCTTTGAGTTAGCTTTTGGGTTGAGAGAGGCCCAAGACCACCAAACACCAAGATCACCTCAAGGACCCCCGATCCGCGACCCTCTCCTCTTTTCCCGCTGCACCAGTCGAGACCTGACGGCCACCCACGAGCAAGAGGCGATAGCAGTGAGGGCCGGTGGGGAGGACATGAGCGTCGAGGGCCGGCGGGTTCTGCTTCGCCGTCATTCGCCTCATCCCCCCGTCTTCCATCGACAAACAGATCTGCAAGCCTCCGTCGACGAACAGATCCGAAGCTCGTCTTCCCCTGATTCGGACGCTGCCACCAACCTACCACTAGTGGGGGGACGGGCGGGACGGGGGTGAGCGGCGAAGCCCGGTGGATTTCACTTCGCCGTCCTTCGCCTCGTCCCTGAGTCCTCCGTCGATGAACAGATTTGCAGGCCTCAGTCGACTAACAGATCCGAAATCTAGCTGAAACCCATCGTGAACAGATTTGCAAGCCTCTGTTCATCCCTTGTTCATCTCCGATCCTCGACCCTGTCGCCTCTTGCTCTCTCCGATCCTCGACGCTGCCGCCTCTTGCTCATCTTCGATCCTCGACGCCGAGTTGGTGCTGTCCTCGTTGCCCCGAATCTAGAGCCTGCTCAACGAAGCCCTAGCCGTGAACAACAAGAGAGATGAACAGTGGCCTAGGTTGAAGATGAACAGTGCCAGAGGAAACATGCGAGCGTCTCGGTGAAAAAAAAGGGAAAAAATGAAAAAAAAAAGTTAAAATTTGGAATGACGAAAACGCCCTTCAAGCCACATCCTCTTTTGAAACACTATGGTCACCTCAGGCCCTTAATTGAAACCTACTACATTACTTTGAGCTCTTTTTTGAAACAGAATTCATTTAAGGCCCTTATTTGAAAAAGCAAGAGGACTTCAGGCCCTTTTTTTGAAATTTTTCCTTATTTCAAATAAGGGCCAGGCATAGCCAAAGCATTTCAACAAAGGGCATTTTAGTCCTTTCATTTTTACATTTTTTTTTTCTGTTTTTCCCTTTATCTTTTCTTTTTATTTCTTTTCAATTTTATTCTTCCCCTCCCCTTTCCAACGTTTACAACTCACCTCCCTTCCCTACCCTCGAGCCTCCACACCTTCATCTTCTTCAACCATTTTTTTTTCCTTTTTTCTGCTTTCGCCTTTTTTTCGTTTCTTTTTATTCTTTTTCCTCTTCCCTCTCCGGCCATCACCCGGACCAGCCTCAGGCGACCCTCGCCAGATCCGGCGAGGGTAGAGGCGCTGTTCATCTTCTTCATTGCAGCATCTCTCTCCCCCCACCTCTCTACAAATCCTCAATCCGAACCCAAATCTATTTGTAGGGAACAACAGCGCTTACGCAGAAGTTCCAAATGAGCGCCCTCTGCACCACCCGCCCGAGGCTGATAATAATCCGGTGCTGCCATCGCCAGGGCCGTCACGGTCCGAGCGGTACAAGCAGATGGTCCACCACTGTGTAGCATTGGCCGTGCCCACTATTCTCGGCCTCCTCATGGTCATCTTCCAGGCATTACCCGCCGGAATGCCATCGGAATTTGGGATCAACCTGGGTTCTTCACTTTCGTCCCTCAACGTCTCCACCTCCTACGTCACCGCCCAATGGAACATGCTCGGGCTTTTTTCCAAACTAGGCGTAAAAAAAAAGTATTTATCAAAATGGGTATTTTTTTTTTTTTATCAAAGCAGAGGCCGCTCAGCAGTCAAAATACCAACCGGGACGGACGCGGCCCGATCGGCAGTCAGACTGCCGATAAACTGCTGAACGGGCACTTACTTCTTCTTCTTTTTTTAAATTTTTTTGCCCCCGCTCGGCAATCTAACTGCCGAGCGGGGGTAAAACCTAATAATTGCATCAAGTCCCCCTGATACATACTTTGACCAAGAATGGCATACCAAGCCACAGATATAGTAGCTCGATGGCTGCCTCAGATGAAATACCACGTGTCCACGAACCCAGAGCTACCAGACGCATGACTATGTAAAATAAAGTTGGCGACTGAAAGGTACTCCACGAATGAAGTTAATGCATGAGCTTTACTAACTCCTATTTGCAGAGTGGTTTTACAGACGAACATGCATTGAAAATGTCGCTAGTACACAAAGTTCATGTCTGTAAAGCTTCCTATGGGACCAAACTATGTGGAATGACGAGTGGACTAGCTAGTACACACTGCATCATGTCTCTACGGTATCAAGATGCAGTGTGCAATGGAGTAATCCAAAATGTTACGCAACATAGTCTCAAAGATACATACTTCACCGAGGAGCGGATCAGCTTCTCTTGAGACAAGCTGTTGAAGTGCCAAGATGGCGAATGAAGCAGCAAGTGCCAGATCCACGCTATTATGAGGCGCTGCAGCATGCCCGCCTTTTCCTTCTATTTGAGCTTCGAAGATGCAAACAGCAGCTAAGTTCGGGCCAGCAAGTATAGTTATGCTTCCTGTGGGCGTTGTATATATCATTATGCATTGCAAATATTTCCTCGGGCCCTCAACTCCAGCCGGTCGTCAAAGAAGGCGTAACAAGAGCGGTGAGAGAGAGAACAAAGGATGAAGAAGGTGAACAATAAAATGGCAAATAAAAAATTGAAAAACATTAAAATATTATTAAAAATTGCCCTCTAGTGCCACCGACCGGCAAAAGTTGGCCGAACGGACTAAATTAGCACAAATGCAAAAGGTTTATGACTGAATTGAAAAAAGTACAATAAGTTTATAACTTTTTTGACAATTTTCTCGACGATGAGGCGTGGCAACTTCATAATGTGTTTTCGGAAAATACTTGTGTTTGATAGTAAAAGATCTCCAATTGGTAATAGTTAGGGGTGGGCAACTGGACCGGGTTGACCCGGAACCCGGATCTGCCCACCCGAAAAATAGGGTCGGGAACCGGATCCGGTTGAAACCGGTCCGGGTACCGTTTCGAATTTTTGGGAACCGATTGAAACCGGTCCGGGTATCGATTCTAGGTGAAGGCCCACCCGGACCGGTTTTAGAACCGGTTTTTTTGTTTTTTTATTATATATATACCAATGTGTCCGGTTTTTAGTTACTTAAAAAAAACTATTGAATGAGTATATTACCCAAGTCTTTCTTGATTTTTAGATATGGATTATTTTACCGAAGATGTTATCATTGGTAAATAGACTTCATTTTGTGAAAACTACGATTTTTTGGTAATTAGATAGACTTCATCAATTGACACTTTTGCAAGAAAAACAGGGTCGGGTCCAAAACAGGGTTGGGACCGAAAAACAAGGTCGGTTCCAAAACAGGTTCCAACAAAAATAGGGTCGGGTCTCGGTTCCAAAAACTAGGAACCGGTTATAATAGGGTCGGTTTCAGGGTCTAGGCCTGGACCTGGCCCACCCAGCCCATGCTCACCCCTAGTAATAGTTAGCTTATTTGGCGTCACGTGTGGAATATGTGGAGAAAAGGAGGAATGGATATAATAGAAATTGACATTTCAGACAATCTGATGCTCAAAATCTTCTCCTCTATGAACTCCCTTTATCACTGGCTTCAATGAGACGGCCCCTCACTGTCACTTCAGACAATTATATATGTGAGGTTATGTGGACATCAGGGTTTAGAGGAGGGACTTGAGCTCTATTTATATAGAATAAAACTTATCTCATCATCAAAGATTAGGTTTATCTCGGCCCATACTATCCAGCCCCATATCCGACTAAATTAGAAAATTATATATATCTTACCTTTATTAGACTAAATAATATTTACAATAACAATTAATAAAGCCCACAATTGAATATTAAAAATATATTCCAACAGAAAAACCCCAAACTTATATTAGAGTGACATATTTACTCTCTGTTAGAGTTCTGTTATAATACTAGTAAAGCATATCAACCACAATTTGTTCAATACCATAAAAGGTTCAACACAAACAAAAATCATACAGGTAGTTCTTTGTTCAAAACTCTTTATCCAAATTTCATCGCTTAGTAGATGCAACCACAACCAGAAACCTCTCAATTTCCCATCTCCTTCTTTCTTTTTTAAGTGCCTATGGTGAATGCATAACCTCACAACAAAACCTCAAACTCCAAGAATAGCACTGCTATGTGAATAATTGCACAAAGGTGGCTGATTCATGCCGAAATTATTAGGTTTTACCCCCGCTCGGCAGTTAGATTGCCGAGCGGGGGCAATTTTTTTTTTTTTTAAAAAAAAGAAATGAGTGCCCATTCGGCAGTCTGACTGCCGATCGGGCTGCGCCTATCCCGGCCGGCATTTTGACTGTCGATCGGGCCGCGCCCGTCTCGGCCGGCATTTTTTTTTTTTTTTAGTTTGATATGGGGCTGGATAGTATGTGCCGAGATAAACCTAATCTTTGATGAGGGGATATGTTTCATTCTATATAAATAGAGCTCAAGTCCCTCCTCTAAACCCTAATGTCCACATAACCTCACATATAGAATTGTCTGAAGTGACAGTGAGGGGCTGTCTCATTGAAGCCAGTGATAAAGGGATTCATAGAGGAGAAGATTTTGAGTATCGGATCGTCGCAATTCCGCATCAAGAACGATGGATCCAAAACAGGTGCGTCAATTCTTCTAATATATGAATGTGTGATTCGTGTTTCTATACGTGAGATCTTGGGTCGCTGCATACGAATTGAATTTGCAGCTTACATTTTCATGTCACAACAAAAAATTTAGGTTAAATGTGTCACAATAAACATAGTTTAGGGTTTTTGGTGGCATTTTCCCTATCTTTATTATTGCTATACCTAAAAGGAATTTTATGCTTGCGGAGGTCTATTGTGCGGCGAAGCTTCTCGTGCACAATGTGTGCCTCGTCGCAACAATGAGACGAGATCAAAGGAAGTCATGAATGTGAGGAGTCGCTATGTTGCGTTTTCTTGTGCATCATTATAAATTCGACTGAAAACCGTAACAAAAGATAAAATGCTAAAGTGCAAAAAGGTATCACTACACAACCAACATGAACGGTTCATACTTGAAGACCATCTCGCCTTAGAAGATGGAGTAATGGACCTTCATCTTCCTAGTGCCAACCCCATGCTCACCAGTGCATGTCCCTGCGCATTCACAAAAGCACGACCTCAGAAGTATGCCTCGCTGCACTTTCTTTTTCCAATCTTCTTATGATGCAATTGATCGTATAATTCACTTACAAATGAAGAAAGGAGTAGAATTAAAAAAAAAAAAAAAGAAGAAGAAGAAGAAGTGCTCGTTCGGCAGTATAACTGCCGATTAGGAACTGACTGCCGATCGGGCCGCGCCCGTCCCGGCCAGCATTTGAACTGCCGAGCGGCCCCCGATTTGGTAAATTAAAAAAAAGACACCCGTTTTGGTAAATACTTTTTTTTTACACCTAGTTTGGAAAAAGGCCCACATCGCTCCCTCCTTCAAGAACCCCAGCAAGTTCATCACCGTCGAGTACACTCACATGAAGCTCCTTTTGAGCTTTTGTGAAGGCCGACTCGCTCTCTCTCGTCCCTCCATCGTTCCTGCCTTCACTCAGGGCCCGGCAACATGACGACAGTCCGATCCAAGGCCCTGTCAATACTGGCCGTCATCAATGACTTGGGCATGAAGGGCCTGGTGAGCACGTTGAAGGGCGGAGAGATGACCGTAGTGGCGAAAGCCAAGTGGAGGTTGCAGTTGGGTCCGTGGCGGGTGCCCGTGTTCACGTTCACGGCTCCGACCGACAGTGAGGGTGGGGGCGATTGGATGATCGTCGGAGGCACCCTGAGCTATGGCGGTGGGGTTGAAGAAGATGAAGGTGTGAGGATTGCATAAGACGGGGGGTGGTGGGGGAGCGGAGGGGAAGAGCAAAATAGAAAAAAAAATGAAAAGAAAAGTAAAGAGAAAGCAAAAAAAAAAGAAAGGAAAAAGACAAAAATGCTCATTTGCCAGGCACTGCTTTAAAACGATATGATCTCTTCAAGTTATTTTAAAATAATATACGCTTCATGCTCTTATTTAAAAAAAAAATACTTGAAATTTTTATTTGAAATTTTTTCTAACGTCAATTTGTTGTTATTTGGGGTTTAATGGGCAAAAGATGAATTTCAATCGAAACCCATTTGTTCCGACAAATGCCGCCACTTCACTTTTAATCAATTAGACTAGACAAACACCGGGAGTCGCAAAGTAAAGCCGATCAATAGGCCGGCCGCGATGGGTCGGGCAAGTGCCACATACGTCGTGGCCCGAGTTCAGATTTTGATGTGGTGGGCTCGCTCGGAAGCATCCATGGCAAGCGAGAGAGGCGAAGCGAGTCTGTGGGCGAAGGCCGCCCACGGGGACACACGAGGAGAATTGAATGTGAAGGGCACACCAAAACAACGCTTTGATCGAGAGGATCGAGACGACGGGGATGGCCTAGTCGACTTGCTCGCTCGCTCGCTCATATCTTATCAGACACGAGACCTCGGGCCAAACACGCCAGTTGGACCCGACAATTTGACGTTCTGACGTCTGATATGATAAACCACTTGAGCTCGAGTCCTGACCAGGTGGGGGAATCCCAACTCACGCTTGATTTGATGTCGGCCATACATGCTTGATGTTCTGCAGGATGTGATGTACAGTTCAGCGTAACCAACATGGGCCCGTGGGTGCATTTATTAAAGGTACCACTGTGATTTGACTTCGGCTTGATGCGCAGGCCGATTCAAATCAATTATCATTCTGTAATTTTGCCAAACGTTGCCGATGCTCTCTGGTTCATGATCCCTACCTTCCCCTCAGATTGAGGGTGGGTTATTTTTGTGCATAATTTTGTCATGAAAACCCAAAAAACTATCTTTTCCGAATTCACGTGCTCAGAATATACATCCATGGTTATCGAACTTCGACATTCTTTCTATCACGAGCCGAAATGAGCTTGAGCCCGTCCGCTAAGGTCGTTTTCTCCGAGCAGTGGCCTATTTATCGATAGCCAAGCTTAGAACTGATGACAATAGACACGGCAGCGATCACCTCACCTGTTACTTTATCATGTACAATTCATGCTCCCTTCATGTTGCTCACAAATCGAAGTTCTTAACTCACTTTTATCTGGGATTTGATCTAATCTGTACTATCGTGGACCTACCCAATTTAACACATATCGCCCCGAACAGGTGGAACATGGTAACTCGGATGAAAATCGACAGTGGCTGGCCGAGTTCAGTTTAATCATGCGACTCTTCCTCATTTATGTGGTTTAGAACAATCGAGGATTTGATTGAGTTACAAGTGACTTCGGATTGAAGCGCAAGTCGAATCAAATCAATTAGATCCAAATCGTTACCTAGAAAAAAAAAAACATCTATTTTTTAGTCTCCATAACTACCTAATCATTAGCCGCTTCAAACCATTCTGTTCCTCTAACAGACGACCCAACAAACATCATCGTTGACCGTCAGTTTAAGTTAATTAACATTCGCTTTCATTAAAGTAGTTTCTCAAAATTCAGCATGGAAACGGTCCTGCAGTCATCTAATCCCACCTACTTTACTCGATTTGTATTTTGTATCACACAAGAGAATTGCGGTTGTAGTAATTAAGGCGACATTTCGTTTTTTTTTTACTACTTTTGAGAGTGAGTGAAAACGATAGAAAGTTTTTACAGCAGTTTGGTGCGCAAATCGTGACAAACTATAATATAAATTCAAAACTAATTCAATCCTAAATCTTTTAATTTTATCAATTTAGTCCTAAAAAATTTTCATATATGTTCAATTAAGTATATTCCACCAATTTCAGCCGAAAATCACCGACATATGGTAGTGCCATCTAGGACGACCGGTCTGACATGCACAATTTTTTTATATTTAATATTTTTCTCTTTTTTATTTCCTTTTTTTGTTTCTACCAAGTACAGCGAAGGTTGGCCAGCAATCCTCGCCGAGCTTGAAAGAAAAAAAAAAGCAATAAATATCAGAAATTTTTCAAAAAAAAAATTATGAAAAGTTGTTCATATCAGCACTGGTCGTGTCACGTGGAACAATCAATGTCAACGTCAGTGATTTTCGGCTAAAATTGACGGAACAAACTTAATTCGTAAAACGTGAAAAGATTTAAGACTAAGTTAGTAAAATTAAAAGGCTAAGTACTGAATCGAATTGGCAAAAAAGTGCAATAAATTTATGACTTTTGAACAGTTTGCTCAAATTTTTTTTCCGTGACAGGCAACTACTTGTCATCTAATTTGACTTCGTTATTTTTCTTTTTCTTTTTCTTTTTTTGATTGGTTGGTTTCTAATTTGGCTTTGTTCAGCTGATGCAGAATATCATATATAATTGGACCAATCGCAATCGTGATGTCCGAAACAAGTGACTACAATCACAGGTACACATACAAGACTTAGGTGATTTTCAAATTCCCCCTTTTCTTGACCCGTCGAGCCAGGTACTGAACCTAGCTGTATGTTGTCTATAGGAATACGAATACGACGACGATCTACGTGAAGGGTACGTCATAATTTAGGAACAGAAAGGACGGTACTCTCGTACTTCGAGGGAGCCAAAAATAGAACGGAGAAAAAAACAAAACATAGACAAAAGCATATTTAATCCAATGCACGGTCTCATTTCAGAGAATTATCCTGCCGTTTGAATCCGATTCCGTTGATTTAGCGACGACGGACAAAATATAAATCTTTTCCGTAATATACTGAAATAGTGAAAAAGGATGAAAACCATAAAAGCACTTGGCGTAATTATTCCAAGATACATATGTCCTAAGAAAATTTATCCCCAATTTTTTTTTTCTTTTCGAATAGAGTACGGAATTGTGTTCTTTAGGAAGAGTATTTGAGCGCGAATGATAATCATTCTATTTCTAAAAGTAATTTCGGACCAGAAATAACGAGTTTCTGAGTAAAAAGACGCTTTTGATATTGACACAACATTTTTGTTCCCAGAACAAAAATTCATTTGATAACAACATACAATATCTAGGGTTGTTGACGAACTTGGATCAGCAAACTGGCGACCGAGGATCGACGGACGGCGAACAGGCGACCGGTGGACCGCCATTGGCGATCGATGGCCAGCAGACGGTAGATGGGAAACTTGCAGATCGATAAACCAATGACCGAGGGCCGGCGGACCGGCGATTGGTAATTGGTGGCCGGTAGATCGACAACCGACAGTGGATTGACGACCGAAGGCCGACGAATGGCGACCAGCGGACCAGCTATCTTTTGGCGGTAGATCGGCGATTGGGAGGCGAGAAAGAGAGAGTGAATGGTGAGAAGAATTCTTATTTTCCATTTCTATTCCAAAAAAAGAGAAGCTGAAAATTTTAACTGCTCATTTATGTTTCAAACCTATTTATGGAACACATTTTTATTCCATAAATAGAAATTTGAAATTGCGCTACCAAACAAATTTTTGTTGAAAACCGATTGCAAAAACGGGTTTAAAACAAAAGTAAATAAACAAAATGGTTATCATTTATGCCCTTAGCCAATTAGCAAGATGCATGTGTCACGGGTCGGGAGATTGTGATCGATCTGTGCAGCGACTCGGGCTATTTTGTATCGCTGGAGCGTCCGAACTAAGCCTTTTGTCTTCTTTCTTCTAAGGATCCTCGTAGGGAAAGAAAACTTTAGAGAGAGACTCTGGGAAGAATGCTTTTGTGGTTTATTGTGGATGGATCAAATGAGAAGTAGGACTCCCTTTATATAGGAGGGAGTCTCGAATTACAACCGTAAATCAAGTTTAGATCATATGGCTAGGATTACATCTCCTATCTTCCAAATCACCGGCATTCAGTAGGAACATTCTAAAGAGAGTGGACAATTATCGACTTGTCCGTCCCTATGAACATTCTAAAATATAGTAGAATTAAGTAAAAAAAACCCTAAAGAAACCCTAGGGGATCCAAGACAAAGCAAGTCTTGGGGCATCTCTCGACTATCTACACGACCAGCTGAGGTGCAAAAACCTCGAGCCGTGTCACTTGCGTATTGATTATGTGGTTTGCAAGAGAAGAATTAATGTGCATGTCATAAGGGCATGCCAATTATTTATTCTTCAATGAAGCTATGAACATTTGATGAGAACAACCCTAATTTTTCACCTACCATATTTACCATACACATCATACGAAAATTGGAGTAATATATAAAAGAAACTATAATAGAACAGACGCTCATCGTCGCCTTAATTTTGTTTTGTTTTCTTTTTATTTAAATCGCTCTCTAAACTCTTTACACTTGTTCCTAATCATCAACATCGTCGTCATTAAAACTCACTATGAGATCAAAAGAATGCGAAGTGACCCACAAGCCCTCGATTTCAACGAGTAGTGTAGAACTCGACCAGCTCGTCCATGGCCCCAAGCTGCGCGTCCCCGCCGGCGCCGGTGTTCTCCAGCATCCACAGCAAGTGCTCGAACAGCACCACCTCGCACGACACCACCGCCGCGGACGACGGCGGGGAGGAGGACGAGGACTTGTCGACCAGCTCTTGGAACAGCGGGTGCTCGAACACGTCGGCGCTCACGTCGTACCGGCGGCGGGACTTCCCCACGTACACCGCCCTCACGTTGCGGCCCGCTCCGCCGGCGGCGGGGCTCCTGGGATCATCCTCAGTCGCTTCGGCGGCGGGGGCGGCGGCTGAGTTGCTGCGAGAGAGCTTGGGGAAGGAGGGGAATCTTTTGATAGCTGACTTGAGCTTCGTGAGCTTTCCCGTTTTCGCCATATTCAGAGAGAGAGAGAGAGAGAGAGAGAGAGAGAGAGAGAGAGAGAGAGAGAGAGAGAATAGAGAGGGAGAGGGTGATGGTTTCAGCCTTGGAGAGGGGAGGGGGTTAGTTTTAGAGAGAGAAGAGAAGGTGGTGGCGGAGGTGGAGGAGGGAGGAGGAGGAAGGTTGGTATATAAGCGAGAAGTGGAAGAGGGACAAGGAGACGTGCATGGCCCACGGGTTTATAGAAACAGCTATGTCTGAAATTTAGATATTTTCGTACGTCCCCAGCAAGCAAAAAGAAGAAAATAAAAAAAAAATAAAAAAGGGGGCCAAATAAAGGAGAAAAATAAAAAAGGGAATAAATCAAGTTGCGTCTTGTTTGGCAGTTGGTGTGGAAATAGTCTGATGGCCTGGCCCCCACCCTTCCCACCCCATAATTTCCTTTTCCATCCTATTTTCCTTCATTAAATTCTTGGAGTAAGACGTTGATAAGATATGTGCATGTCTAATTTTACTTGTATTGATACTAGTTTAATCTATCCAGCCAATTTAAGCCGAAAATCTCTAACGTTGACACCAGTCGTTTTACGTGACATGGCCTGCACTTTAAATATTTATATATTTTTTCATTGTTTTCTCCCCCCCTTTTTTTTTTGCTAGTGGCCGGGTCGCTCTCGCTAGCAAAAAGAAAAGGGAAAAAAAGGAAAAAAAAAAAGATAAACGAAATTATTTGAAATGTCCACGTCTGCATCAGTCGTGCCACGTAGGATGGCCGACGTCCGCCTCAGCAATTATCGGCAGGATGGACTGAATCGGTACCAATATGAAAATGTTTGAGACTAAATTGGCTCAATTGAAAGGTGTATGATTAAATTAGTCTCAAAGCAAAATATATTTAGAAAGTTTTTGTTACTTTTCCCCTCATCTTCATAATGTATATGTAATAGTTGATCAAGTTTTGTCTTGTTTTTTTTTTTTTTTTGCTGGTGGTAGGATTAATTTAATGATTAGGTGGACAAATAGGTGAGGACTCTCATGAGAATATCATGTCACATACAATATAATGACCAATCAAAAACTATATAAAAGAGAAAAAAAAACAAACAAAAGAGGCAGCTGAGTGCCAGCCACGATGGCGAGGGTTTGAAGTTTCAAAAGCCACACCAAAACCTAATCCGAAACCCCTTTCTGTTGTAACCAAAACCTTTTTTTAATTATCTTCTCGAAACATTCCCGGCTCGTTAACGGGTCTTCATTAGTTTAGAAAAAGAGAGTTGTCGGGACAAATCCCAAAGCGAACGGCCAATTCTCGGCAGCTCCTTTAATGCCTCTCTTTCCCACTATTTTATTTTTAACCTGTTTCCTTCGTTCTCCTCTTTTCTAACCCAGCTGTGTCCTTTCTGTCTTTCCTTTGGTATTCTTAAACATCTTGAATGGAGCACAGGCTAGGTTTGTTATTGGAACGACCAAGTCCGATGACCATCGGAGTCAAAGGGTCTGGACAATAAGCGACTCCCGATAAGCTTCTAAGATGACGAATGAGGCATGAATGAATCGAACTGTGTGAGGAGACCGATCTTGGAATATTTATGTGTGTGTGTGTCCAAAGTGAAATTTACTCATAGAGATGCCTTTTGACTCGAGGTTGGGAGGGCTCCCCATGATGAGCGATCTCCCAGGTATGTGCTACGTTTTATGGGTCACGAGATAAAATCGCGAGGCTAGATATAACACGGGTCAAAGCAAAACAAAAAAAAAAACCGTTAAGTTAATTCAGGGAATCACACAGTCATTGCACAAGACGACGAGGGGCCTTGATGCTGGCGAGAACCCCCGAAAGGACAAGAAAAAGAGCAAAAGAAAAAACCGCGGGTTGCTGCTAATAGGAAGTCGCACCAGTTCCAAGAATCTGAGAGAGACAGAGAGAGAAGGGACACAGCTGGTTTCTTTCTGAGGGGGGGGGGGGGGGGGAGGGAGAGAGTTAAAGCTGGTGTTGTCCTCTTGCGTTCGCCAAATAGTTGTCGCTCCTCTGTCTTTACGTGCGTGCTCTCCTTGCTTCTTCTTCTTCTTCTTTTTTTTGGGTGCAGAGTCCAGCTTTGTATTGGTGCTTCAGAGACGGGGACAAATGTGCTCCATGCGGATAGATCTCCAGGGAATATTTCTGTACCGTCTTCAGATTCCGCCTCATTAACTATCTCTGGCTTTGTGTCGAAGCCAAGTTCACCGCCGGAGTTAATACGGTGAATGGAAGCGCGGCGGTGATCGGTACCTGCTCTTTCCTAATCGTTTTGAGCGCTCGACTTATCCCCCCGATAGATGGGATCGAGCACATTGCCGCACACTCTCCACCAGCCACACGGTTCTATCGTCGATGTCTCAACTCTCCACCGTTGGTGAATGTGAACAAAAGCGGGAAGATCACCAGAACAGTCATAAATCTATTGTAATTGTGTCGATTCAATTCCAAGCAATTTTTTTTTGGCCAATTTAATCCTAGCAAGGTCAGCCTTGCTAGTAGCCGAAGGGAGCGAGCTTCACCACCTCGTTGGCCCTCGCCTCTAGCCGATCGCCGGCCTGGAGGAAGAAGGAAGAGAAGAGAAGAGAAAGAAAATAAAATTAAAATTAAAATTAAAAAAGTATTAAACTATCACTAAAAAAATGTTTACGTCGTCGGCCTTGCCCCGTCAGTGATTTCCAGCTAGATTGGACGGCTGGATCGAACTGGCACAAACACAAAAGGCTCGCGACCGAATTGACACAGTTGTAGTAGGTTTATGATTCTTTTGGTAATTCTCTCGAACAAAGGTGTCCATCCACGATTGAGATTAGATAGATAGAAACACTTATGGAAGCAGCATATAAGAGAGATAATTCACGCACCTCGTGAGACTAAGGGGATGCATGATAACCTTTCAGAAATAGAATTTCTGTTTCAAAACTATTTCTAGAACAGAAACTCGTTTGGTAACGTAATTCTATTTTTCTATTTCTGAAACAAAAAGTTGTTTCAGAAATAGATTTGAAGCAGAAATGAGAAACAAAAAAAAAGTCACTTCTCCGAGAAATAGAAATAGAAATCTTCGTCGCCGACCATCAATCGTAGCTACAGGTCGCCATGATCACCGCCAGCCGCCGCCGTCCAAGTAGCAGGCCGCCGCGGCAACCGGTCGCCGTCGATTGCCCGCCGCCGCCACCGGTGGCCGATCGTTGGCCGCCCCCACCGCCACATTTTTATATATATATTCTATGATAAGAAATTTTATGTCGTTATCAAACGTATTTTTTTACTCAAAAAATCATCCATAATCATCAACAGAAAAAACTATTTCTAGCCATAAATCAATTTTTGGAACGAAAATATTATCATGCGCGCCCTAAGCTTTCCATGAACACTGTGGAGGAGAGGGCTTGTCACCCCTAGGGGTGTCAATGGGCCGGGCCGGGCCGACTGTCGGCCCGGCCTGAAGGTGAATAGTACCGAGTTCGGGCCGGATTATTTGTTCTTTTTATTTTTTTAATCAAAGTCAATTAACAAATCTATCAAATGAAAGAATATCAAAAGAAAAAATTAAAAAATTAAATTAAAAAGAAAATATGAGTGTTAAAAAAAGTTGGGCGTCGGGCCGGCCAGGCCCAAAAAGACCCGAAAATTAACTGAATTTTCGGATCGGCGCGGGCCATTTTGACATCCCTAGTGACCCCCACCTTCTATTTAGCTTCTACAGCCATCTTCTCACCAGAAAAAAAGGACACCCTTCGGACATTTACACTGTATATTAACCCTCTTGGCCATGCAAGATAGAGATGGAGATGTCAAGTCAAAAAATAAATAAAGACAACAACAACGGCAGCAACAGACGCACACCTGCCTTAAAGGCAGGTGACTCGACGCCTGAAGACCATTGGATCTTCCCCCTATAAAAGGGTTGCTTCCGCTGCTGTGATTCTTCTGGAAGTGCATGTGTGGTGCGACGGTGGATGTCGCTATCCCTTTCTTCAGAAGTGCTTCACGGCTGGGCTGATACCGAACAAAAGCACTCGGGTTATGGAGGAAGCTCTTCTGGTCCGATGAGTTAGCTGAAGGCAGCAGATGAAACATGAAAAACGCCAAAAGAACCCACTTCATTAGTCCCAAAACCAGCACATGCTCGTTGGGTGGTCCAAGCTCCCCCCCCCCCTGCCCTAGCCCTATTTGGTACAGAAGAGACGAAAGGAGCTTCTTCCGTCGGAACGCTGTTTTAATTGTTTTGGCCATGCGTTGCCCATACACGACGGTGGTCCTTCCCATTATACTACGACGTGCGTGTGTTTGTTCTTGCGTCATGTTGTTGTCGCCCATCACGTTCCGAGGAAATTGAAAAGCGTGCTTTAGTTCGTTATTTTTAGGGTAGATCATTTGGATCCTAAGGCTCCCCGGGAGGATGAGAACTGAAAAAGTATTTTTTTCGTCGTTTACTTAGGAAAATATCTTCCCTCGCGTCGTCATTTGATAGAAAATTACTGATGTGGATCGCGTCATTGTGACTTTTTAATTAGAAAAAAATCGGAATATTTCAATATTTCTTCTTTTTTTATTCCTTCCTCTGCCCGTCAAGGGGACGCGAATTTGGCAAATTTGTAAGAAGGACCAACCACTCTTAGACCAAAAAAAAAAAAAAAGAAGTAGAAGAAAAGGACCAACCCCGGCCAACGGGCTTTCAAATGGGTCCACTTGGAGAAGCTTGCATTACTCAGATGCTCGTCAAAAAGCCCATAATACATGTTCGGACATAACCACGATGATCTCATGGATGGGCGGGTTGAAGGTTCAGAATTCGAACCGCGTCTTTTCGGGTCGGATCTCGCTTAGATGCCAAACGCACGCGCATCTCAAAATGGTTAGATTCCGGCAGATGTCGTTTATCGTGGGAACTAGGGCTATCAATTTGGCCCGCACCGGACGGGCCAGCCCGGCCCGATCCGACCCAGCTCAAAATTTTTTTTGCATTTTCGGGCCTTTTCGGGCCGGCGCCAAACTTTTTTTAATACCCATTTTTTCTTTTAAATTTAATTTATTTTTATATTTTTTTCATTTGATGGTTTGTTAATTGATTTTGATTAAAAAAATTAAAAAATGAAAGAAAAAAACAATGCAGCCCAAATCCGGCCCGGCTAGGCCCGAGCATGGTAATGCTCATTTCGGGCCGAGCCGAGACCCGGCCCGACCCGACCCAGCCCATTGACACCTCTAGTGGGAACTCATGGAGATTTAAAACAAAAAAAAAATGCTGAACTTATTGCAATTATGTCACTTTTTGAACTTTTTTTTTTCGGCTATTGAGTCATAAACCTTTTGTAATTATGTAATTATTGCCCAAAAATTGATGCACGGATGCTGACCACGGATGCTGACCATCTTACTTACCACGACGGGTGACGATATAAATATTTTTTTAATAATAATATTTTAATATTTTTTGAAATTATTTATGTATTTATTTATTTTTTTTTATTTTTTTTTCTTACTATGTGGCTAGCAAGGTTTGACGGGCGCTTGCCAATCACTGGGCAAGAGAGTTGTCGAGCCGGCCCTTACTGGTCACTTCTAAAGGAAACAAAAAATAAAATAAAATAAAATAAAAATTCAAAAAGAGTAAATATTATTAAAATTTATCCACGTCAATACTACTCATGTCATGATCAGTGATTTTATATCAAAATTAGCTTGATGAATTAAATTGATATAATTACAAAAAAATTATCACTGAATTCACACAATTACAGTATATAATTCTCTTGAAAATCCAATCCGAATCGAACGGTGAAAACTCCTGAATCAGATCCACCTTAAATTTATGAGTTGAGAGGACTCACTTGTATCCAAAATCAAACATCTCCAAAACGCTAGGAGGAGTTGTCACGTCACAGCTTAAGAAGCAAAGAGATGATTCCACCGCATCCCTCCTCTGGCTGGACACGTGCCCCGACCCGACCCGACGACCTTTCCAGTTTCTTCCGGTCATCCCCGCTCGACCTCTCTCGAACTTTCCGCTTCTCTCTCTCTCTCTCTCTCTCTCTATTTATCCCCCCTCCATCGTCACTTTCTCATGTTCTCTGCACTGGACTGAATCGTTGTCAACAGAGCATAAGCAGGAATTTCTTCCCAGTGTTCGTGGAGATCAGCTGACGAGTATCGAATGATGAGTCGAGTCGTGTTGGACGGCGATCGCTTGGTGAGCCACCTGTTGAATTTTCCGGACGACGTCGAAAAGCTCGTGTTCTCGTCTCGCCCGCACGAGGCCACCACCGAGAGCAAGGGCGGCGGGGCTGGCATCCCTGCCGATATTCTGGAGACCCCGAAGGAGTACGTGTTCTATTTCGACGTCCCTGGCCTCTCCAAGTCCGACATTCAGGTAACTCTTTGTCACCCATCCCCCTGTTCTTGCTCATTCCAATCGCTAGAAAGAGTTAGGGACTGTAAATCAGTGAGGTTACTCAGGTTAGTGCTAAGCTACTGGAATTCAATCCACTGATCGGCACGATTCATCTGGGCTTGAGAAGCTTGAGTAATTTATTGTGTGCGAGTACTAGTATTTAAGTAAAGCCGCCCGCGAGACTGATCTAGCTCAAGTCGAGCACGAGTTCTGAGTATTCAAGTGGAGCTCAGATCGTGCTCAACGCTCAAGTCGAGCTCAAATTCTGAACTTTGAGCGGCTTATGCTACATTTGGATTAGTCGGTGCTGGGATATAGGGAGCACATGGCAGATAGGTGTTGGAAAGAAAGAACGCTGTAATTTGCCTCCGGTAAATTTCTGGCGGCGGTGATTGAATACGCACAACGCACGGCGTGCGATGCAGGTGACCGTGGAAGACGATCAGAAGTCGCTGGTGATAAGGAGCAACGGGAAGAGGAAGCGCGAGGACACGGATGAGGAAGAGGCATGCAAGTACGTGAGGCTGGAGAGGAGGGCGCAGCGGAACCAGACCCGGAAGTTCCGGCTGCCCGAGAATGCCGATCCGTCAGCCATCAGCGCCAAGTGCGAGAACGGGGTGCTGACCGTCACGGTGGAGAAGCTGCCTGCGCCCAAGCCCAAGACGGTGGAGGTTGCCATCAATTGAGGACGACCCGTTGGCTGCTGCTGCTTTGCGAGTTCATAGATAAGTGTTTTGTTCTGTGATAATAGCCTTGTAGATGCACGTAACTTGCTGGGATTAGGACAATGCTGAAAGGTCAGGACTCAGGATGGGCTTTGGGATTGTTCCGTGCCGATGTACGCGGCGGCGCGACAGTCTTGTCAACTAGTGTGTGGCATTTTGTGAAGAGCAGTGTAGGTTGAACTTGAAGTCCTCAAAATCTGTCGTGCTCATAACTTATGTTGAACTCTTATCCAATTCCAGTAGGAAGCCGGCCAATCCTCGTCACATCCAATGTTGTTGGATCGGTAGTGGCCCCAATAATTCCGGGCTTAATTGACTCGAGTAAACATTAGCAGGCAGGGTGGAAACAGCTTTTCTCTAATTTCACAAGAGAAATTTGCATTCAAAGGAGGGAGAAATGGGTTAAAAATTGGAAAGTAGACAACGAAGAAGGAAGGGAAGCATCCTATCAATATGCCCAAAATGGCTAGCTGATTTGTTACAATGATGTCCCATTTGAAATTTTGAATGCTCTTTGATGGTGGTGGGTTGGGCTTGGTTCAGTTTTTATCAAGGGATTTTGGGTCTTAAAAGTTTTTTGGGATTCACAAGTCTTTTAGGGAAAATATTAGGGTGTTGGATTTTTTTTCTTTAAGGAGCATTTGGTCAAATGTAGGGGGTATGCATGGTTTGGGCCGGTTCGGTCTTGGCATGGAATTGGGGATCGGACCAATAGTCCCGGTCTTCATATTTTCGGTATCACGGACAGGATTCGGTCCGGGCCAATGATGCAAGACAACTGACATACAATCTTCGAGAAAAACGCAATATTACGATTTTAGATAGAGTTTTAGGTATTTTTCTATTTTAAGAATTTTAGCGATATAGATAATCGCGATATTTGATTTCAATTTCGTTTGATTAGATTAGATTAGATTTGTTTTAGTGTTATCTTCTGCAATCCTATTTCCTTTAGGAATCTTATCTATATATATGAACGTCCTCTCTTGTAATCTTCAGACATCTATCAATCGACTACAGTTTATTCAGAGGAATTGTTTTCTCGATTATCGCTTACCCTGCGTCATTTGGTATCAGAGCGAGGTTTCTCCTGGCGATGATGTCTCATAACGTGAATCGATATACTTTCGTAGTTGAGGGCCATCTTGGTGAGCCTATTACACGGAAGGTGTTTACCCAGTTTGTCGAGGAAACTCGACAAGCTCTGCAAGACCGCCAACGAACGATGCAAGACTTGCTTGCTGCTACCTAACGGTTGTCTGCAAACCCAAGCCACACACCTGGCATTTTTCTAGCCGAACGAATTCCTGTCGCTCGTGATCCTAAAGTAGCTATGGATCGTGGGGCAAATCATCGATGTCACCGACAAAGGCAACAAGCCTATGTTGAGGATTCTGAAGAAGAAGACAAAGATTTCCAAGATGAACACGAATTTGTTCGTGGAGGCCACCGACATGAGGAATTCCAGGGTGAACATGTTAACTACGTGGAGAGACGATTGCTATTAAACCCACGACAGGAAGATTCGCAGCGAAATAACCTTTTTCGCACCCGTTGCACTATAACCGGAAAGGTTTGCAACGTCATTATTGATAGCGGAAGTTGTGAGAATATTGTATCGCAGACACTTGTCGATCATCTCCAACTAAAGACTGAAGCTCATCCTTCACCCTATACGATTGGTTGGATTCGTAAGGGACCGGAATTAAAGGTAACTCAGATTTGTCGCTTGCCTATTTCCATTGGAAAAACGTACAAGGATACGATAATCTGTGATGTTGTTGAGATAGATGCATGCCACGTCTTGTTGGGGCGGCCATGGCAATATGACGTTGATGTTACTCACCGAGAGTGTGAGAACGTTTATTCGTTCATGTGGGGAAGGACGAAAATTACCTTTCGTCCCTTGGATGAATCTGCTCATGTTTCACGATCTGTTCAAAAACCTGAAGGGACGGCTCCCGTCGAGGACAAGATTCAGCTTTCCGAGAAGTTAGAGGAGGAATCGAAGGTGAGAGAAGAAATAGAGCAGAAGGATCCAGAGATCGCTCCCGAAGTTGAGGCTTCTGTCGAGAAACCGGGCAAACAAGAAGGAGGTGAGCGAGTTGAAGAACCTGAAGGAGAAGGTAGAACAGAACTTGAGAGTTTCAGGGCTTGTGTTCCCATTGTTACTCACAAGGACTTGGAGCATCATATACTGAGAATTGCTGATGGGGAGACTTCCTCTTTACTTACAGGAAGTCCCGTGACAACTATTTCATTAAGTTCTGGCACTACACAAGGAAAGCCAAAATACGTCCCCTTCAACGACGAGTTGTTCCAAACTAGCATGCAGATTTTTCAGACTTCTTTTGCCGTTAGAAACAAGGACTACCCAATCGAAGGTGGGAAGGCCTTGCAGTTCATATATAGCGACAAGCAATTCAAAACAAAAGGTGGTCCTGCCACAGGCACTGCTACCATCAACTTGTTCCACAGCTCGCAATACAAAAGTACAATGAAGGTAATGCAGTCATAGAGTTGCAGCTTTGACGAAGTGATATTTGGTACCGATTTCCACGAATCCCTATACTGTCATCACTTGTGCGGGCTTCTTTATCGTGACGAGAAAAGAGGTCGGAAGAGGAAGCGAAATAGATGGAGAAACTGGAAGTACAGGAGGAAGCGGATTCAGACACTATAACTCGAGGACGAGTTTTTTTGAAGAGGAAGAGAATGTTGCAGGACAACTGACATACAATTTTCGAGAAAAACGCAATATTACGATTTTAGATAGAGTTTTAGGTATTTTTCTATTTTAAGAATTTTAGCGATATAGATAATCGCGATATTTGATTTCAATTCCGTTTGATTAGATTAGATTAGATTTGTTTTAGTGTTATCTTCTGCAATCCTATTTCCTTTAGGAGTCTTATCTATATATATGGACGTCCTCTCTTGTAATCTTTAGACATCTATTAATCGAATACAGTTTATTTAGATGAATTGTTTTCCAGATTATCGCTTACCCTGCGTCAGCCAGTCTCGGTCCGGGCCCAATAGGACCGCTAACTTTAACCACTTATAAAAATCTAGCCCTTAAAAATTATAATACAACATTAATTTATAATCTATAATTAACCAACGACGGCAAGATAACCACGTAAATGCTAGGGACACCCAACGTGTGTTCGATCCGCCCTTGAAGGCTTCACGTGATCTTTTATGCTCGTAATCGACGCCCACATGTGACCTGCTGAACTCAGGTGGATGATGAAACCGAACTCGGATTTTATTTCTTTCTTTTTATTTTTGGTTGTGAAAAAAAATAGATTTCTCAAATCTGCATAATGACTCGAGTTTCTGTCCTTATGCACGTACGCGCTTATTCTTCGTGCACGTGCCCATCATAAGGAACATATCTTATCATCAATTAAGATATGGTTTTATCCCAAATAATATCAAAACCCAAATTGCTAAATAATACGTACAATGACACCACTAAACTCAAGAGGTGTGAGATGAGATTCATGGGCTTATCAGAACATTAAAAATAGGTTAACTCTAGATGTATATTAATTTTTTTAATAAAAAAAATTGGCGATCCGGTCCGGGCCCAAATCATGGAATGGGGGACCGGACCGCCCAGTCACCTGTCCCATTTATTGGGACCGGGGACCGGACCGCCCAGTCACCGATCCCATTTATTGGGATCGGGACCGGACCCCCAACCTTAAGGACTGGACCAACCCGACTGGTCCAGGTCGGTCCGGTCCAGTTTACACACCCCTAGTCAAATGTCAAATTTGAGAAGGCCGAAAGCTAAGTACTAGTCTTTAAGGCTTTCAGCATTTAGGTTTTTTTCCTTTCAAAATTTTCCTCACTAATTCTTTCAAATTTTGATTTTGCCTCTTAATAAAATAAAAAGGAAAAGAAAATGCAAACACTAGGGCGACAACTCAGGTGAGGCGAGGGCTACTTAGGCCGAGGTGGCCTCAGGCTCGCTGGTAGCCTTAGCCTAGGATTTGATTTTTTTTTTTATTAAAAAATATTGTACACAAAGCTCCTTTGTAAATTTTTTTGTCAAACATTAACTAGCTCAAAGTTACCTTTCAAAGTCCTTTTTAATAAATGTCATTTACATTTTTTCAAAGCCTCTTAGGCTAAATGCATTTGTATTTTTTTCTCAAAGCATATTTTCAAATCCCAACCAAATGCATGCATGAGTTACACTACGATGGTTTTCTTGTTGTGATCGTGATCTTATTTTCGTGGCGAAGCTCTTTATGCTCGAACCACTAATACTCAATTTGGTTGACGTTCTTGTCATCTTTCTATTTTAAATTGTGATGTCTTATGTTATTGAATTATGAGAAAATTATCGAAAAAATCTTAATTTTGTTATAATTTTATTAATTCAGTCATGATTTTTTTTTTTGCTGATTCAATTTTAAATCTTTTTTTATTTTTTCTCAATGCATTCCTATTTGTCGAAAATCATTGACGTGAATATTAATCATCCTATGTGACACAGTCAACGCTGTCATGGACATTTGACGACAGCCCTCGCTAGCCCTTGGCGAGACAACCCTCGCCTGAAGCCGACGGAGGTTGAGGCCGGGTGAGGGAGGGAAAAAAGAAAAAGATAAACAAAAAAAGGAAAGGAAAAAAGAAAAACAGAAACAAGAAATAAATACATAAAAATATTTAAGAAAATATCCAAAATATTATTAAAAACTATCCATATCAACATCGACGGTGCCACGTAGAACGGTTGGTGCTCACGTCAGCAATTGTTGATCAATCGAATTGAATTGGCAAAAGGAAAGAAGGTATAGGACGGACTGAATTGGCAAAAGCGCAAAAAGTTTTGAATTTTTTCGATAATTTGCTCATGAAATTATTGTACCAATGACATTTGGACACCATTATGCGAAGCGACATCTCTCTCTCTCTCTCTCTCTCAGGTACATGTAGGTCAAAGTTTTTTTTATGACATTAGGACTACACTACGTAGTTACGGATTGATAGATTATTTGTTTTGCAAAACCAAAAAAAAAATTGAAAAATATTTTCTTTAAAAATAATCTACTTGTTTCGTTCAAAATAATTATTCAATGGACAATGTTTTCATTGTCAATAATAATTTATGGCTAAATACAATCATGGATTATGAAAATATTTGTCGTTAAAATCATTTTCTGTACGTGATGCAAGCTATTAATTTTACAAAAAATATTCTTCAAATCATCAATTTTCCGCGAATCTAGCGGAGCCGGTGTAAGCTAAGAGACGTAGGTCGATGCAAGGCCAATTTTGGAAACCTATTTGTCGATGCAATGTCCAACGAAATCTATTTCTTTTCTTTTTTAGCTATAACATAGTTTTTGGGGAAGCTTGTGAAAATGTTTTACTTGCTTTTTCTTCACATTGCTTTCCTAATGCATGAGTAGAATAAGTTAAACTTATGTTTCTTTTAATACATTTTACTAAAATTTTAGATGCAAGGCAATACAATAGCAATGACAAATAGTACGGGTGTATCGGTAAAAAGAAAATCACCCCAAAACAACAAAAAGGTCAAAATCCCATTCCGGAGAGACCTAATAGAAGAACACGATTTGAGTCAATGGGGGAATGCACGAACAAATGTTATTACATAAATAGATCGGTTAATAGGGGGTCATCTGGTCAAACTTATTTTTAATAAATGATGATAGCATCTTAACTTCTTTTTAGCTTTTTTTAAACTTTCATTGAAAACAAAAATGTAATGCTTGGTCACCCGTAACAATAAATATTTATTTAATACTCTTTTCTTTAGATGGAATTTATCGTGTGTTTCAATTAGCTATACTTTTTCTTAAGAAAAATTTCATATAAAGATGTGAAGTGCTATTATTTTGTCAAATAAGAGCTTGAAGCGGATTTTTTTTTTTCAAACAAGGGCCTAAATTGCCCTAATTGTTTCAAAGAATGGACTAAACATGGGCATTCTCGTCATTTATTATTTTATTTTTCTTTTTTCCCTCTTTCCTCCCCGAACCATCGCCGGTCTCAGGCAAATGTTGCCCTCATCGGCAACGGGGGACCCTCGCTAGATGCCAAAGAGGGCCACCCTCGCTGATTCGGATCCCCTGTCTTTAAGGGAGATGGATGGTGGGGATCCATCATGTCCCCTGCCTTTAAGGCAGGGGATCCGGATCCCACCCTCGCCCTCGCTGAATCTAGCAAGGAAAGCCCTCGCTCGATGCCGGCGAGAGCAACCCTCGCCCTTGCATGCATTGGCAAGGCCAAGGGTCGGGCATGGGTTGCCCTCCTTGAATCTGGCAAGGGCGACCCTCACATGAGGCCTGTGAAGGCCAAGGAGGGGAGAGGAAAAAGAAAAAAAGAAAAGAAATGGAAAAAAGAAAAGAGAAAAAAGGAAAAGGAAAAAAAAAGTCAAATGAGCTATCCATGTCATTATCATTTTATAAAATTAAAGGACAAAATAAATAGAAGGCAATTCAATGAAATGGTACCTCGTGATTTATACTATTTGGCAAGTATATAAATTTATCACTTACGAGTCGAGTTTTGAATTGAACAAATAAAGTGAAAATTTCAAATAAGGAATTGAAGTACCATCATTTTCTCAAATAAAGGTCAAAGGCCCAAAGTGCTAAAATCCTCTCGAAGAAAAGCTTGGCCGAAGGGTATTTTCGTTTCTTATAACTTTAATTTTTTCTTTTTTTTTTTTCTCTTTTCCTTTCCTTTCTTTTTTTTCTTTTTTCTCTTCCCTCCCCGGCCATTGTCGGCCTCAGGCGAGAGCAGCTCTCGCTCGCCTTGAGTCTGGCGACCTCCACCAGCCATTGACAAGGCTCGGCGATGGCCGGGGAGGGAAGATGCAAAAAACTAACAAAAAAATAAAAATAAATAGCGAAAAATGCCCTTAAACAGATTTTTTTATATAAATAATGAGGATATTTCAAGTCTTTATTTTAAAAAATAAATAGACTTCGGTCTTTTATTTAGAATTTTTAAAAAATGAATGACACCTTTAAGCGTTTTTTTTTAATCAGTGCTAACACATTCGAGATAACTTTTACTTTGAAATAATTGTAGGAGATAAAATCAAAAGGCTTCCAAGTTTTAGTCGGATTTTTAGGATTTTCCCCCAGAAAATGTGACGGCCAAAACAACGAGGGACAAAACCGTCAAGAAAGAAACTAGGGTTTCTCTGGCACTGTCGTATAAAATGCACGCGAAGCAGGTTGGCCCAAACTTCTCTATTCTCTTCTCCTCTACTCAGTCGTCAGAAGCGTTCGCGGCAAACTCCTCCCCGTTCTTCCTCCGGCGACAGAAACAGAGAGCGAAGCGAGAAGCATGGCGACGGGAACGACCACCGCCGCAGCGACGGCGAGGCAGCTGTCGCAGAAGGAGGCCGACATTCAGATGATGTTGGCCGCCGAGGTCCACCTCGGCACCAAGAACTGCGACTTCCAGATGGAGCGTTACGTCTTCAAGCGCCGCAACGACGGTTCGTTTCTCGTCACTTAAATGCCTTCTCAGATCTGCCTTCTTTTCATTTGAGAAGATTCGCGAGTCGGGCGTCCGTAAAATTGGTAAAGTGTTTATTTTTTTTTTCTTGGACGAGAGAATGTGCCGAACAGTTGAGCGATTGTGTTTTGGAACCTGTCTCAATAGGTTTGGTTATAGGGATTTACGCGGTTTTTTTTTCTATTGGAGGTTGTTTTCAGATGTCGAGTCGTGTAAGGTGAATTTGTTGATTCAATGCGTATAAATTTAATTGGAGTTGTCTGGTAATATGCTTGAATTTGAGGAAATGGATGGAGAGTGCCCAGAGTATTTGGTTGATCATGCCATTCGGCTCGAGTGGAGAGTAGTGTATTGTTTTCTAGTGTTTCTATAGTTATGATCTTAGTGGTTGTGGTTCGGCATTGGATTCTGCTTTTTGATCCTTTGTGTTGCCCGCGGAATCAGTTCTACTTAATTTGTTCCTGGTATTGATCTTCAGGCCCTGGTCCCTGCCGAGGCTCGGGTCCGAGTTTCTTTGAATAGATAACAAAACACAGATAGACCTTTCCTGTCCTCAAATATCTTGTCGAAATGTGCGAACCTCAGCTACTTGGACAGTTATTATATTAGTACTGTGAATTGGTTTGTTTTTTCTTTCTCGTGGCGAAGATATTGAGCACAAAGTGATAGTTACCTCATCTGGGTTTCTCCATTTGATGCTGATTCACAAGTGCTCTGGTTGCAGGTATTTACATTATTAACCTCGGAAAAACATGGGAGAAACTCCAGTTGGCAGCTAGAGTTATTGTTGCTATTGAGAACCCTCAGGACATCATTGTTCAGTCTGCTAGACCCTATGGTCAGAGAGCTGTTCTCAAGTTTGCCCAGTACACCAATACTCACGCCATAGCTGGCAGGCACACTCCAGGCACATTCACTAACCAGCTCCAAACATCTTTCAGCGAGCCGCGTCTTCTCATCCTCACCGATCCAAGAACTGACCACCAGGTGAATTTGTCTTCTTATGATATGGTTTTGGTAGTTTAGGCTTCGCACTTCTTATTTTGTTTAATGCCATGGCTGTATCTCGTTAGTAGAATTGTGATGTTTCGCATTTCATGTGTTGTCGTTTTTACACTTGCAGCCTATTAAAGAATCTGCTCTCGGGAACATTCCGACAATCGCTTTCTGTGACACTGACTCTCCAATGCGGTATGTTGATATTGGGATCCCGGCGAATAACAAGGGAAAGCACAGCATTGGGTGTCTGTTCTGGCTGTTGGCAAGGATGGTTTTGCAGATGCGTGGTACCATTGCACCTGGCCACAAGTGGGATGTGATGGTAGGAGATCACACTCATTTTACTCGCTCTTGCTCATGCGAATGAGTTTATGCTTCACATCCTACCTTAGCAGAGAATACCTTAGCAGAGAATACAGTTTGACAGACGTGTCATGCTTTTAATAGCTAATAACAATCTTGCTCTTGTGGGTGTAGGTGGATCTGTTCTTCTACAGAGAACCTGAGGAAGCGAAGCAACAGGAGGAGGATGAAGGTATTGTTGCAGGTGATTACGGGATCACTGATTATGCTGCTGGACAAGCTGTGCCTGACCAATGGACTTCTCAAATACCCGATTCTCAGTGGGCTAGTGAAGCACCTGCACCTGCCCCGCCCATGCCTGCAGTCCAACCAAGTGGCTGGGAATCAGGTACTTACCAGAATAATTTCCCCTGATTAATATCCATTTTTGGTTTGTAATCGACTTTAACAATTTTACTTTCTTTTTAACAGCACCTGTGGCACCTGTGGCAGCTGACGGGTGGGAAATTGCGGCTGCGCCACCACCCAGCGCAGCAGTTGTTCCGTCAAATGATGCTGGTTGGGAGTGAAAATTTTGGCTGTCCGCTGGCTACCTCTTTAGTTCTTTATCTTTCGGGTTGGGACTTGCTGGAGCATAGTTCTATAGATGAGTTTTCTTTAGAGAGATTTTGCCGTAAGTTTTTGTTATCCCATCAAGTGATGCTGTATTTGGTTCAACTGGTTTCTTATCTATGATAGTACTTTCGCATCGTTTTTATCTTGCGAGATTCTCGCACCATAGGTGAAACCAATAAGAGAATAGCAAAATAACGCAGTACCTTTGCATTACTTTGTTACCAAAAGTCCAAAAGTAACTTTTAGAAGAAAAGATCCCAAAAGTAGTCAATGAACTCTTGGCCTTGAGCCCTTTGCCAATGTATGATGTATTTCATCTTCAACTTTAATTTATTATATGTTTCTTATAAATCGTAACACTTTGCACGATAGTGTAATTGGGATATAAAATTTGTCAAATTGGTGCAATGATTGGAGGTGCTTGTTGGGTTCGATTGTGCGTTGTTTGATTGCCTTTGGCCACTGATGATGAGCCTGTTTAGTTGAGCATTTGCAAAGGATTTTGGAGCTTTAAAGTTCGTTGGTCAAATGCAATTAGCATTTGGTTCGTTTTTGCTCAAATTTGAAAAAATGCAATTGCATTTTCAAAGGCCTTTAACCTAAAGTACCTTTAGAAGTACTTTGGAAATGTTAAAAATACTTTGGAAAGTTGTATTTTCAAAATACAGCTAATTTTTTTTTTTAACGTTGTCACATCCACTTATCGCCACTCGCTTCTGCCCATCGACCGCTTTCGCTGCTGCCATCGACTATCGCTATCGACCACCACCGCCTCCCCTCGTCGACCGTTGCCCACCGACCACTACTATCGATTGTCGCCTCTGACCATTGCCGTCAGCTCTCGACAACGGACCTCCGACCATCGATTGCCATTTTTTTTTCAAAAAGAAAAAGTACTTTACAAAGTTGCTTTCCAATATGTTTTTAAAATACAATTTATTAAACACTACTTGCATTTAGATAAAAGACTTTAGGCTAAAAGCATTTGCATTTTTCCAAAGTCCCTTTGCCAAATGTAGAACCAAACAGGGCCAATGGCGAGTGCTGATGGTTGGATTTAATTGCACTTTGGGGACTTGTTTTAAAACTTTTAGTGGACATATCCTTTAATTTTACTAGTTCTCGTTCGCTTCAATACATGTGACTTGACTTTCAATTCAATCCAAGTACTGACCGATAAAAAAGGAGTTGACCCACTCTGGTTAATCGAAAGCTGAAGATGCATATTGGAGGTTGGACATTGGTTTTGAAGATTGACGTGCTGAGAGATCTTGATCTTTACATCCCAAAAAAGAGAATCATCATCGAAAAGGGGAAAGCCAACTAGAAATATAGACGAGTATGCATGCGGCGACATTCCGAATTTCGACCTCTCTCGAGGCTATTGAATGGAAAGATATCGATCGAGGTATTTCAGTTGTATGTCACTCGGAGCAGGCCACTCTCGAGTTAACTAACCGAAAGGAAAAGACTAACGAGAGGTCGGGTACGTGGACCTGGGGAATTTGAATGATGAATGACACTTTGACCATAAGGATTGTTGAATGAATATTTTGGGCCAGCAGAGATCGATCTAGGAACGATCATGTAATGCCTTGCTAGCGTTATACATTGGGACGCAGGTGATTCCGCTTAACCAATGTGTAATTTGCGAGAACTTCCTAAATCGGATTCCGATGATCAGGACCGCAGGAGCTAGCGATAAACCCTCGCAATCACATGACAATCAAAGTCGCCACTGCTTGAGAAAAACCCTAAGGTCGATACGCGTAGCGCCTGCAAGAGTCGCCCGTCAGTTTGAGAAAAACTGGAGTTACAGTCGACGAGAGTTCGACATGAAATTGGACCTCGAGATTGGGTTTTGGACATTGAGGAATTCCAACATTTGAATTGAAATGGACGTCGCCTCATTGAGGGCAATTTAAATTGGAAAAACGAAGTTTCGGACAGAAAGTACGAAATGACCATTTTACCCCTCAGCCCTTGCCCTTGTCATAAGAAATATAGAAGGACATTTTAGTCATTTTGGAACCCACATGGCTAACAAATTTCATGGTCAAAGAAGGTCAATGGTGAGCTAAGATCTTCTAGAAGCAAGACAAGTGTCATCCATTGGGAGGCCTTATCCACTTAGACTAAATTAGGGAGCCTAAGATGCATTAAATTCTAGTTAAATCCCTCACCTACTACTCTCTCTCTCTCTCTCTCTCTCTCTCTCTCTCTCTCTCTCTCTCTCTCCCTCTCCATTAGTTTGCAAGAGAAGCCATCTTCTTCTTCTTCCTTCTTCATTTGGCCGAAAATCACCACTCTCTCCCTCAATCTCTTTCTCGCCTAGATTTTTCTCTCGTTGCCCTTCCCGTCGCCGTTCACTGTTTCGATCATAACTTCCTCGTCCGTTATCTGATGGCGACGATCCACCTACCATTAGAAATCTATTTCTCTTGCCGTTCCAAAAAGGTATTATGAGCCCACATCCACCCAGCCGTTCTCCCCGTAGAGCAGTTTGAATGGGCAAAGGTCAGGACGGGTCAGATTCAAATCCGGTTTGAGGAGGAGCAGCTTTTTCCCGGTTTTAGGAACTCTTTTGGCTTCAAATATTCGGTGAGACTCTCTTAACATCAAGTGTAAAGGTTTAGAAAGTGGAGATTGAGAATTGGTTGAATTTTAGATGGGTTTTTATGGTTAAACTTTGATGATCTACTTAGGACAGATTCTGTCCTCGCCGGCGAGCTTGAGACCGAGACACATTTTGGAACCCTCGAGGCTTCGTTTGACTTGGAAGTTGTTGGTAAGCCTCCTTAGAACATAGTATTATGTGTTAGCAAGAAGTTTGTGAGTTGGTATGGACTTTCATGGCCGGTTATGTGTGGTTTCCTCTAGGAGCAGAAAACTGCCCTACACTGATCAGTTTTGGGACCGAGACTTGTGGTTGCTCTTGGTGAAGTTCGCTCGCTCTATTATCTTGGTGAGTGGTTTCTAGCCCTTCGTTAGGGTGTTAAGTTATTAATAGGTGATTTGTGGTTGAATTGGAAGTGTTTGAGGGGCTGATTTTGAAGTGAACCACGTAGAGGCCTATAGCCTTGTAATCTGATTTCGGAGCGCACTGATTTTAAAATTGCTCGTTCTAGGTCGTCCGGTTTCCAAATTGAGCTCCATTTTCGCTCACACGTCCGTAAGACCTTGAAGGATAAGGTTATGAAAGTATATTTCTCAAAAGGTCAACAAATCAATACCAGTTTATTTGGGAATGAATCTGGTCGTCGAAGGCCAAGAGTGGACAGCTTGGTGCCGCGACGATGCGTTGATCGTTTTATGGAATTGCTTGGCCTAAGCTCGAGGTAAGTTATGCTAAACCTTTATTATAATGTTATGTCACTAAAGGATAGAGTTTTGAGTCGGATTGAAGGGTTTTATGAACTGATTTTGTGAGAGACGCGAGGAAACCCAAATCTGCCATAATTTGATGCATTGAGCTTGAGTGGTTTTATGGCATGGAAATTTTGAAATCGAGGTTGAACTGAGGAGCCTTAGTCTAGTTGTGGCATGTGGTTGGGCCATGCGACGTGCTTTGTGGAAATTCTCATTGATATGACTGCATTAGGCGGATCGATTTACCAATCGAGTCTTGAGATAACTTGTGAATGATCAAATTCGAGATTTGATCGATTTGAGCTGAATGGTGCTTGCGTTTTTACTAAGAATTTCATAATGAGAAATGTATTTTGTCCAGTTGAGGGACATTTGAAACGAATGCCTTATTTTGGCGATGAATTTCATAAGTTGTTCTTGAATGATGCATTTTGAGGCGTGAATTGTTTTCTTTAAATTAAAATCTGAGGCTTTCTATAATTGAAATGTTTATGAATAAAATGGCGTGTGGGATCGCCGAGGAAATGATATGTGCACTGGCGTGTGGGATCACCAAGGAATTATGAAATTTGGCCAATGTATTGGGAAGAAGTTATTCCCATTTGACCTGATGAGGTCGTGCGGCTAGAGAGTCTCATACTGACATGATTCATCTCGATTGAAAATGGGTATCGAGAGTCGTATGGTGACCAAATCATCTCTAGGTCCGGACGCAAGAGTCTCATATGGATCGACGGGTCATATGGAGACCGAATCATCTCGCAGCCCAAGATGGGGGGGCCCATGATGGGCTGATATGGAACGATGTGTTTTCTAGGAAAATCAAAGAATGATTTGTGAGAAAATTGATTATGCCTTATGTTTGGAAATTTGCCTTATGAATAGAAATTGGCCCAAAGAAGGGCGTGAGAGAAAAGAATGTGTTTTCTAGAAATTTCAAGGAATTGTACTTTTGAGAAAGAAGTGAAAGTTACCTCGTGTTTTTGAAGTGGCGTCAAGTGTATATTTAATTGAAAACCCTACCGTTGTACGAAGCTTAGATTCTTCACAAGTTATGACTGAGTCGAGTCGATTTGAAGTACTGAAATGCCAGATTATGACAAGAACCCTATTTTAAACATGTCAATATTTTGAACTCCAAAATACCCCATTTTTCAAAAGTGTCTGGAGGTACTGGCAGCCTAGTTTAGGGTTAGGTTTGACTTACTGGGATTATATATCTCACCCCGTTGTGGGATAACATTTTTTAGGTCTCAGGAAATGAAAACCCGAACTTGCCACAGGTTGGCATTTGAGGAAGTCGATTGGAGGAAATCAAGACGATTCTGATTGAGACCTTAGAAATCATCTATTGTTTGGAATTAGATTTGTAACTGACTTTGACATTTATGAGATGTGTACAATTTTTCGTCCTAAGTCATCTTGTATTGTTTTATTTGTATGGGGTTGTTTCACGTTTCCGCATGTGTCTCATTTAGAAGCCTTGATTTCGTTGTTGGCCGTTGGATCTGGGTAATATCTTGATAAGAGGAAAGGCTTGGTGGGATGTTCGCGTGCTCGCCGAGTTCGGGGCGTGACATCCACGTTTGGTTGGTATCAGAGCAAGGTCAGCTCGATCCAATGTGATTAAGGTTTGGAGTGATAAGGAGTGATGACTTGGGGGCAATTAGATAGTGAGACCTTTAGGACTATGCATTGATCACTGAATCTTGAGGATTATTGGCTTGAACTTCTGTACACTTTAATGGTTCTAGTATCGATTTTAATGGATGAACTTGGGTGGTGATATGATTGATGTTCACAAGGAAGTAAATGGAAATTGAGGAGTTACAGGTATGGAGTTCGAGGTTGTAAATGTGCTTGAGGTTAATAGAGGATTGCTCATGAGTAAAAGGTCGATTGGATTTTTATGATCGTGATTGTGGCCTTGAGGTATATGGTTGAACATAGGCAATTGATCTGTGAGATGGTCATTTATGGAATTAGAAACCTTCCATGGATAAGAACTGATCTGAAAACGAATGTGGTGTGGCGCGTATTGAGGACAATCATTCAGTGCATGTGTTTATGGCATTGAAATGAAAGTTGAGGAAGGTGAATGCATGAGCTTATCATTATCAGACTTAATAAACCGTCGCTTGGTATGGGACAAGCTGATGGGATACTTATAAACCGTAGTGAAACATGTTATGGGACGTGTGGAACAGGACTCTCTACGTAGATGTATGACTTGGGACAACCTGCAACGACTAGGTCTGATGAGGGCGGGAAGTGTACGCCGAGACAGAGAGGTTCCGACAAGGAGCGGCTCCTGGCAGGCTTCTAAGATAGCAAGGAGGCAGGAATGACCCAAGTCATAAATTGAAAGAGAGAGTCTAGGTATCAGGTTGAGTCTGATTTTGATTAAGAGATGTATTGCACTGAGGTGACCCTCACAGTGAATTTTCAAATTGCATGTCATTTGTAGTGGCGTATGTTATTGGCATGGCTAGGAGCTTCGTACATGGTAGTGGGTGTTGTTTGAAAAAGAAAATTGGCGCTTGTGTTTGGCATGTATGGCGAGTCTTGGCATTGAGTGCCATTTGGCTAATACCTTTTGAAATTGAGATAGCCTGGTGAGTTATTTCTAAAGTCACAAATACGTCTAGACCTGAGGTGTGAGCGTTTGACGTATTGAAATTGTGCCTCGAGAGTTTCCCTGATATTGGCCTAGTTGATGCTTGCATAGTAATTGGCGAATAGCTGAGAAATTGCCTAGTTGAGGCTGGCTTGATGTGTAGTTACTGATGAATGATGATATGAAATCCCTAGATGATTGGCGATTGATTGAGGATTCGCGTGGAACCATTTGATGGTTGATTGTTGGTGATAGATAATAAGATGATAAGTTGAGCAGCTTAAAACGGCTAGACTTGGATGAACGACTTAGGTCTTTAATTCCTGGAGGGAATTGTAGTGACTTGAATGTCACGAAAACCTAGTAAGGTTGGGCCAATGGAATAAGGGCATTTAAGGAGCTTTTGGCTCAAGTTTGTGAATTGTATGAGACCCAAGGGCTAATGGGGTCCAGAGAACCTTGAATGGAAATAGAAATCTAAAAGGTGTGAACAGACTCAAGAAGGAGCTGCCATTGTAGCTCAAGTCGCTGAGGCGACTGATCCTAGGGCTGATGAGTTAAGTGATGGAAGTCACGAGAAAGGTGACTTTGAGACTACTCATTCCTAAATGCAAAATGTGAAAAAAAAAACCATGAGAGTTTTGAATAGTTTGTGAATGGATTATGAGGTCGAGATCGACTAAGGTTCGATGGAGAAGATGATCCCGAAACTGCCTTTCTATGGATTGAGAACTTGGAAAGGAAACCTTGGAGGTTTTGGGTACACTGAAGAAAGGAAGTGACCATGACAGTTCCTAGCCTTAAGAAGCTGTTGATGATTGGTGAAAAACCACCAAAGGAAGATTTTTCCTTGAAGGCACGGTATTTAACTGGATTGCCTTCGTCAAATTGTGCAATGAAAGGTGACCTTCTGAGATTGCTCAAGAGCAAAAGTTGTTTGTATTTTAATAGCCTTGCAAGATCTGAAGTCGATCGGCCAATATGAGACAGAGTTCTCAAGGTCATTTAGGCATATGCCGAAGGTGGTCAAAGACTCGTTGGGTAGGACAAGAGGTCCAGGAATGGATTGAATTCGAAGCCTTGTAGCTAGTTGATGCTTCTGAATCTGAGATGCTGTAATAAGCATAAATAAAAAGGCTGAATGATCGGAAGAGGTATAAGTGAGAAAGTTAACACTTATGGATCATAGAAAGTGCCTATAAGGAATAGTTGATAGGATGATAACCTGGGCGTAAGGCCCATGGTGGAAAATTGATAGTCCGTCTCTCTTGTCATGGAAAGTGTTAAGGAAACCCGGCACGCTAGTTTGCCTGGGTTTAATGATCTAATGAGATTGATTGAGATTAAACTAAACCATCAAACTGGAGTTATAAAGTATGGTCCCCTAAGGGATATGGCGTTGTTCTTAAGGACGATTAGACCATGATATGGTCGTTAATGGAAAGGAAAGTGATTGGACCTGGTAGTCCGAGTCGTTTGTAATCCTAATGAATGGTTGGGTAAGCGAACATGGTGCTTGGATTATAACCGCAAGGTGACTTGAATTATTCAACTTGGATATCTTAGGTGTGGATATGTGGAAACCAAGGAAGGACCTCGATCCTTGGAACCTTGTCACTTGAGGTGATTGAGTTAATGAAAGAGGAAGGCTAAGTATGGTGGCATCAGAATTCTGAAGGAAAGGCATTGATGTGGTATAGACGTCCTATGGAACGAGAAGGACAAGGTGGACTTGAGGCGAGGGAATGCCACTGAAGTGCATAATTTCCTTCATAGGGTAAGAGACCCTAGCGTGGAAAGGAGGAAGAAATCCTACTTGACATGGTGTTAAGATTAAGCGTCTGGACTAAGGAAGGAAGACGCATTAGCTGGTTATGGAATCCAGCGGTTAAAGACACTGATGCTTCCTGAGGAATGAGTGGCAAAAATGAACAAAATGATGCATGGTTTAATTGGGGATCCATGGGAGCAGAGAGAGTCGAATCATAGACTTTCAAGTGGATGGTGCGAAAAGTAGTTAGAACGATTCGACACTTGATAGTAGAAAGAATGATAACGATCAAATTGAGTATTCAAGGAGTAATTGGATCGATTGTTACCGTCTTTAGAGACGATGATCAAATTATTCGAAGAGTCATGATGGACATGAACACTCGCTGTATGCGAAGAGTAATAAATGCGAGTTTCAGCTTGACAAAATGGCGTTTCTTAAGACGTGAAGTATCTGGGAAATAGAATCCTTGTGGAACCCTTCAAGGGTAGGAAATGATAGTGGTTGAGTAAGGCCGATGCGAGCTACTGAGGCTTGAGGTTTTTCTAAACCTGATGGATTATTGTGGATGATGCGTGAGAAGAATCCCCTGCAATAGTTACTCTGGTGATAAGACTGGCTAAGAATGAAACGTATCGTGAATGGATGGGTGAACACGAAGGAGTTTTAAGGACTTAAGTCAAGTTGGTGATCACGCCGACAACGGCGTTTCCGTTTGGAATTGAAAGAATCATGAGAACATAATGACGTGTCGTAGAAAAGAGGTATGAAGGGTAACAAGGCGATCTGAAGTGGACATTGGGTGTACGTCGCGATAGTAAGACCCTACAAGTTGGAGTGCCAGATGCATGATTGGAGTTGGCTCGCAAACGTCCTTGTAATAAAGCTTGAGAAACATTACTTGTGTGAAGAAAAGTTGTGAGTTTACACAGATCGTGAGAACTTGAAGTATTTGATTGCCTAAGAGAAATGAACGAGGAGCAATGTGGATGAATGAAATTGCTTAAGGACTAAGAATAAGATAACCGACATCGCTGTGAGAAGGCGAATAAGAGTAGTGGACGTATGTGATCGAAATTTAGCATCGCTCGGTTGGCAGATAAAGGATGGACTTCGCTCAAGGAAATATGAGATTCAACTTCTAAATTGGGAGTTTATCGATTGACTAGGAAAATGACTACTGCAAGTATTGGACCTGAGGGTCAGGAAAGGAGTAAGGTATGGTAACCCACGGACCCTAAGGTCCAAGGGATAGTGGGAATAAAAGTAACATGGAGAAAATCTAGACTTCCGAGTACTTGGAGAAGGAACATTGAAATTGAGGGTGGAAAGTTCAAGGACGAGGAAAAGTGTAACCGTTGCAAGTTGGTGGAATAAATGGTCATTGGGGAATCTCGAATGGAATCGAGGACGAACTACTAAGGACTCAATTGTGGATTTGCCTAAGAAGTTGAGAAGGCTATGGTTCGATGTGAACAATCGAGGTTAAGCAAATGGGACTTGTGCGTCCCCGACGATACGGAACGAGTTACTTTGGAAAGCGAAGAAGCAGTGAGGCGTTGATACCCCCATAAGATTGGATGATTCGGAAGGTTGTAAATTTCGAGGCTGAAATTTCTTTAAGGGGGGAAGAGTTGTGATATTCCGAATTTCGGCCTATCTCGAGGCTATTGAATGGAAAGATATCGATCGAGGTATTTCAGTTGTATCTCACTCGGAGCAGGCCACTCTCGAGTTAACTGACCGAAATGGAAAGACTAACGCGAGGTCGGGTATGTGGACCTGGGGAATTTGAATGAGGAATGACATTTTGACCATAAAGATTGTCGAGGGAATATTTTGGGCCAGCAGAGATCGATCTAGGAACGATCATGGAATGCCTTGCTAGCGTTATACATTGGGACGCGGGTGATTCCGCTTAACCAATGTGTAATTTGCGAGAACTTCCTAAATCGGATTCTGATGATCAGGACCGCAGGAGCTAGCGATAAACCCTCGCAATTACATGATAATCAAAGTCTCCACGGCTTGAGAAAAACTCAAAGGTCGATATGCGTAGCGCCTGTAAGAGTCGCCCGTCAGTTTGAGAAAAACTGGAGTCGACGAGAGTTCGACATGAAATTGGACCTCGAGATTGGGTATTGGACATTGAGGAATTCCAACATTTGAATTGAAATGGACGTCGCCTCATCGAGGGCAATTGAAATTGGAAAAATGAAGTTTCGGACGGAAAGTACGAAATGACCATTTTACCCCTTAACCCTTGCCCTTGTCTTAAGAAATATAGAAGGACATTTTTGGTCATTTTGGAACCCCCATGGCTGCCAAATTTCATGGTCAAAGTAGGTCAATGGTGAGCTAAGATCTTCTAGAAGCAAGACAAGTGCCATCCATTGGGAGGCCTTATCCACTTAGACTAGATTAGGGAGCCTAGGATACATTAAATTCTAGTCAAATCCCTCACCTACTACTCTCTCTCTCTCTCTCTCCATTAGTTTGCAAGAGAATCCATCTTCTTCTTCTTCCTTCTTCATTTGGCCGAAAATCACCACTCTCTCCCTCAATCTCTTTCTCGCCCAGATTTTTCTCTCGTTGCCCTTCCCGTCTCCGCTCACTGTTTCGATCATAATTTCCTCGTCCGTTATCCGATGGAGACGATCCACCTACCATTAGAAATCTCTTTCTCTTGTTGTTCCAACAAGGTATTATGAGCCTAAATCCACCCATCCGTTCTCCCCGTAGAGCAGTTTGAATGGGCAAAGGTCAGGACGGGTCAGATTCAAATCCGATTTGAGGAGAAGCAGCCTTTTGCCGGCTTTAGGAACTCTTTTGGCTTCAAATCTTCAATGAGACTCTCTTAACATCTAGTACAAAGGTTTAGAAAGTGGAGATTGAGAATTGGTTGAATTTTAGATGGGTTTTTATGGTTAAACTTTGATGATCTACTTAGGACAGATTCTGTCCTCGCCGGCGAGCTTGAGACCGAGACACATTTTGGAACCCTCGAGGCTTCGTTTGACTTGGAAATTGTTGGTAAGCCTCCTTGGAACACAGTATTACGTGTTAGAAAGAAGTTTGTGAGTTGGTTTGGACTTTCATGGCTGGTTATGTGTGGTTTCCTCTAGGAGCAGAAAACTGCCCTGCACTGATCAGTTTTGGGACCGAGACTTGTGGTTGCTCTTGGTGAAGTTCGCTCGCTCTATTATCTTGGTGAGTGGTTTCTTACCCTTCGTTAGGGTGTCAAGTTATTAATAGGTGATTTGTGGTTGAATTGGAAGTGTTTGAGGGGCTGATTTTGAAGTGAACCACGTAGAGGCCTAGAGCCGTGTAATCTGATTTCGGAGCGTACTGATTTTAAAATTGCTCGTTCTAGGTCGTCCGGTATCCAAATTGAACTCCATTTTCTCTCACACGTCCGTAAGACCTTGAATGATAAGGTTATGAAAGTATATTTCTCAAAAGGTCAACAAATCAATACTAGTTTATTTGGGAATGAATCTGGTCGTAGAAGGCCAAGAGTGGACAGCTTGGTGCCGCGATGATGCGTCGATCGTTTTATGGAATTGCTTGGCCTAAACTCGAGGTAAGTTATGTCTAAACATTTATTATGATTTTATGTCACTAAAGGATAAAATTTTGAGTCGGATTAAAGGGTTTTATGAACTGATTTTGTGAGAGACGCGAGGAAACCCAAATTTGCTCTAATTTGATGCATTGAGCTTGAGTGGTTTTATAGCATGGAAATTTTGAAATCGAGGTTGAACTGAGGAGCCTTAATCTGGTTGTGGCATGTGGTTGGGCCATGCGACATGTTTTGTGGAAATTCTCATTAATATGAGTGCATTGGGCGGATCGATTTCCCAATCGAGTCTTGAGATAACTTGTGAATGATCAAATTTGAGATTTGATCGATTTGAACTGAATGATGCTTGTGTTTTATTGAGAATTTCATAATGAGAAATGTATTTTGTCCAGTTGATGGACATTTGAAACGAATGCCTTATTTTGGCGATGAATTTCATGAGTTGTTCTTGAATGATGCATTTTGAGGTGTGAATTGTTTTCTTTAAATTAAAATCTGAGGCTTTCTATAATTGAAATGTTTATGAATAAAATGGTGTGTGGGATTGCCGAGGAAATGATATGTGCACTGGCGTGTGGGATCGCCGGGAAAAATTATAAGTGCACTGCCGTGTGGGATCACCAAGGAATTATGAAATTTGGCCAATATATTGGGATGATTAGAGAAAATGCCACTATCACATTCCCATGACCCGTCAAAAGAAATACAACCAAGCTCCATCTGAATGTATACACCAATAGATCCCTAATACAATCACTCTAAGGGGTGAGATAGAGAAAACTTCGATAAAAATAAACCCTATACAAGAGGATTAGTAATGGAAAATAAAACAAAGGAATGTGATCCTAACGTTCAAGGATGCCCCAAGCTCGATCTGTGACTTCCGGATCACTTGCCCCAACTCGTCATCTTCATTGGACGATATCTCAATAATGTCCATAGTAGGCTCCTTTGTTGCTCACTCGGTGTTCGCCATGGGATATCATCCTCCTCGTCTTCTATCAAGGACGTTTGGGAAAAAACACACACATCTATCCTTGAAATGGCATTTAATCTAATCACCAGAATGCAATGAATGAAATGCCTATATTTATATGAACTGTAATAGATTTGAGGGATAGAGAGTCTTACCAACCAAACTCGTCGACTTATGTGCGGTTTTAGGTGTACCGACCGCCCAAAGACATGCGCATGAGACAAGTGATGGTAAACTTCTAAAAATCAGAGGGTTTGGCACCTAAGGTTAAGGTTCCCACCTCGAGTTCTAGAAAGAGCCGATTCCATTGCACAGCTATCGTTGCATTGGGACTCGATCCATAGTTCGAAGCGAGCGGAATTGAAAAGTGGATTACCCCGTGTTTTTCTTCACGGAGATTCCATTTTCAATTCCTTCTATTGTGTTCCTAAAGGCGGCGCCTGGGGTTTTAGGCGCGGTTGTGTGTGTCTATGTGTCGTGATCATCACAATGCAAGTCATGCACAACAGTTTATCAATCAGCACTTCAAATCATCCACACAACATACATTCCTACGTCCAAACCTGCATAAAACAAAGTTAATCACAGACTACCCCCTTATTACTCCAATCTGCAAAAACATATAACACCTAACATGAGCGGACTTACCTCACCTTCAAGAGCGCCTGCAATGTTAGAAAAATCACTCAGCGTTTTAATTACGGCCTAAGTCCACTTGAGGTCTAGAACCATAGGTTCTAGAACAAAGTCCCCAGCGGAGTCGCCAGCTGTCGCGACCCGTCCGAAGGCGGACGCGGCTAATGGATTACCGATCGCGGGCTTTGGATCGGCGCGGGCCCTCCCAAGCCCATACCAAATCGCGGCGGGAGTATTTTTCAAAAGGATTCGGCGATAAGAGCCGATCGATTTCGACCTTAGTGTGGTCGTGGTGGCATGTGCAACTTGTGCATGCATTTGGAGTCGCCACCGGTCTTTCTCGGAGGGTAGACCGGAAACCTTACCAACCGATTGGGAGAGATCGATCAGTTCTACGGGACTAGAGATTTTGGGTTCGGGGACTTGGTTACGCTGGTGTCATTACCCAACGCCCTTTCGGTACCTAACGCGAGTGATTTTCCTAGAGTTCATGCAGACTGGAGGACTATTCCTATCAATCACGATCAATTTAAATGAAAGCGCAATCAAGTGCATAAATAAATCACATCAATGCACGTCAATTCAAATCAACGGCTTCCTAATATAGCCATAAGGGCTTTGGGGAGGCGTGGTTTAGGACCGGGGGTAAAATGGGAAGATTTGGGGACAATTAGCCCGAAGGGCAAAATCGTCATTTTTGGGGAGTTTGGATACCGAATTACCCAAAATATCTCATGGCCAGTTGTTTGTGGCCATTTCCCATTTTTTTGGGATTTTCCTGGATTTTTTTGAATTTTCCGAATTTTCTTGAATTTTTTATGATTTTCTATTTTTTATTGATTTTTGGATTTTTTTTTTATTTTCGAAAAATATTTTAGTAAAAAAACATGTCTTTGACAATAGATAACACTCAACCAGATAAATAAGCTAACCACTAGACTGAAATAAATACATACAAATCAAGTCTATAAAGGCAATATTTTAGAAAAATAACTCTGATATGCGAATCGGGTACGTAGAATATACCTGATTGGCCACCGATCTTCAATTATCAAGTCCCGACATGCGACCATCTCTATGCGCATTGGCACAAAAGGAACAGGCCAAACTTCTTTTTTTATAGGGCCTGGTTTGCGATTTCCTCTGGCCCCAACTCCCTAACACCCATCACTTGCTCTTCATCTACGGATCCGCCCGCCAAAAGAGGCCAAGCCCAATCATTCTTCACTTTTTTTTTGTTCACGCCAGCCCGTCCGAATAAGCTGCCACCCTGCACTATTCATCTTCTTCTTCATGCAGCACCTATGAGGTTGACGAAGTTCGGACGTCGGGGTCGGGTCGTGAACAGAAGCTCCGATTGGCGTCGAGATGACGGGCAGCAGTTTCGAAGCTGATGAGTCGTAAGCTTCTCGACCGTTGAGGCTGGCGACACTACGGTTGGAGAAGCTCGGATCGGCCGGATACAGGTTGGACGATATCTGACGATCGCCCGACGGCTCACGAGGCTTTGAAGTGGCGGCGGAACTGAACGAGAGCAACATGGGGGCTTGACATCCCTAGGAAAGAATCGGTTTGGACGGCGAGTTCGTCGCCAGCTCGGCCATCATGCCCAATGACGCTCGCCATCCATTCACGCCGGCGTCTCCATTCGGGGCCTTCAACGGTCAGCCTGCAGTCGGGCACCGCGAATGGGTACGAGCACATGCCCGAGTAGAGCTTGATCGGGAGCGGCTTCGTCCCGGCCGTGACGATGCTCTTGACCTCCAACTGCACCGACAGTCCCGTGAGCGACTCGCCATGGGAATAGAATCGGCCATCTGGACCGTCCTCCACCACCCGGCCACGGAGGGCCGCCGGTGGCCGAGACGGAGCTGATGAACTCGCGGACGTCCTCAACATGTGTGGTGGAAATAGAACCCGACAAGCTTCGCATGCCTTTCAGGACGTTCATCAAGAACTCGTTTCCTGTCTCGAGGTCTGTCTAGTTTTTTTTTTCGTCCATGACCGAACCCGTTTCCTGAAGATTGTTGATTGTAACTGAGGCTGCTAATGAAGTCCACAAGACGCGTTTCACCGTCTTCGCTTTAGCACGGGTTTTGGGAACCTTCAGGGCTCCCTGGATTGCAAGCTTGATCATATCGTTCTCGAGGTCTTCGGAAGCAAAGTTGACCAGAGTCACGACATGGAAGACGTAGTCGCAGCCGGCTATAGGAGCGTCGAAGCTCTATTCGGTGAGGTCCGTCCTGAAAATCTTGAGGTCACCCAATTTCTGGAGCTTTAGATGGGACACCCTCCTTAGCTGGATCCCGGACAATGGTATTCACAGCATAGCCCTTCTCCTGCAAGAGCTTGACCAGCAAAGAAGCCATAAATCCCTCCAACAACACCTGCCTTCTTGCTCCTCACAACCTCCGTAGCCATCCCTCACTCTACCTCTGTGGATTCGATGCGGGTCCAGGAAAAACAGATAGCAGCCGCAAGAAGAAGAAAAATATCATGGTGGGCAGGTGCTGGGGGTCATGTTCGGTTGTGGGTCTCCTCTTTTATGGATCCCCAGCTTCATTTCTTTTCTCCACTCTTCGATACCGTACCCCCGTAGGTCAGTCGGGAAGAATCTCTTTTCGCCCAAGGCCCGGGAGTGGAAGACATATTCCACTTTCTTTCTTTCTTTTTATTTTTTTATTATCTCCAACGGGAGACTGCTTTTGTGCCTTTGTCGGAGGAGCATCTTCCCCTAAGATAAACAATGGAGAAAGCGCGAGATGGTGGAAGAGAATTTGGGTGGGCTCTCCATTATTTTTCTAATATTGCGAAGGCATGCTTAGGTTTCACCGATTTCGCGCATACTTTGTGTTCTTCATCAACCCCTTTGGAAAGATGCCTCGGTCCCCGGATGCACATTCGTATCGGATAAAAATTTAGTCCCGATTCTAACAAGCCACAGAAATACGGTAATGATAAAATAAATATGAATTTTTGTTCAGAACTGAGATAGTTCTGATATCTTTGTGAGTGAATGACTAAAAAAAGATTAATCGAAAGTTAGGTGTCAACAGCTGCCCCTCTTTGAGAGGAATCTCATAGAGGTTTCTTTCAAAGACAAGGTGACACCTGTGTTCCGATTGACTCGACTGGAAACATGAAAATAAAAAGAAGCACGACACCTAATTTTCCTTTTGTCGATGTATGCCCCTTCTTGAATGGGGGAAACATTCATTTGACATGAGGGAGTGAGATAGTGGAGAGACATACCTGCCACTTACCGTTCGATGTTTGTGTGGTTTTTGCTGTGTCCGATGGATTCAAGAGAATTTCTAGGGACTCATTCTAGAGTGTCCTAGAGAGGTTAAGCTATGACCCGTATGGTGGGTCACACCATTAGAGAATTCCTAACTGGTAGGAACCTAAGGAAGGCGCATCCTACGCTTTGGGATTTGCCAAGGATTTTGATCCGTATGGTGGATCAGACCATTGAGTTGATCATTTAAGTGATTTTTCGCTATTAGGTTGACCCTTCAGGCGGTTTCTACCGTGAGTTGACCCTTCAGGCGGTTTCTACCTTTGGTTGACCCTTCAGGCGGTTTCTACCTTTGGTTTGACCCTTCAGGCGGTTTCTACCATTGTTTGACCCTTTAGGCGGTTTCTACCTTTGTTTGACCCTTTAGGCGGTTTCTACCTTTGTTTTGACCCTTCAGGCGGTTTCTACCAGGGTTTCTACCTTTGTTTGACCCTTTAGGCGGTTTCTACCTTTGTTTGTTTTGAAAAGGGGTCTCACGACGAGGGTTCTCCACGTCCGATGAGACTGCTTGAATTTTGAAAATGGGTCTCATGACGAGGGTTCTCCACGTCCGATGAGACTGCTTGATTTTGAAAAGGGTTTTTTTTTTTTTTTGAAAAGGGGTCCTGGGACGAGGGTTCTCCACGTCATGCTAGGACTCTTTTTTTTTTCTTTTTTTTTTCTTTTTTAAGGGTTTCTCTTCCCCAAGAAAATATTGGTAATCTTTGAGAAGACAGCAATTGTCCAATTGACAAAATTTTATGACTTAAGCTTTAGTCATGAGATGTGCATTTTGATGCTGGAGGTTATCCAAAACATTCTTGCAACATGCAAATGTGATCACAAATTCCTTGCGTGGAAAATCTGGATCAACAGTTTGAAAGTTCCAAAAAGAGTTTGTTCAAAACAATCAATTGGAATATTTCTCGACAATGAGGTCTTCTCACCTGTTTTGATATAGTGGTTTTTTATAGGGGATGCATTCAATTCCCTACTAACCTGTGCCTAGGTTTTAGGCTCATTCGCAGCGCATACATTTTGATCGGTCGGGAGGTCTTCCACGGGACCGTAATGTTGGGCTTGGTTTTTGATCTTCAAGGGGGACTCACTTTTGAGTCAGGGCCATTGAATGAATATTTTCACCATCTGCTTCGGGTTTACAAGTCAAGAACCCTGCAAAATGAGAAAGAAATAGTCTTGCTCGTACTTCTTCGAGCTAAGCTATATGTTAACCCAAGTGTCTTAGTCAGAGAAGACTGTTTCAGGGTTATGATGTTGGTAGGATTGGGGACCGGAACAGGCTTGTTCTTGGCCCAGAATTCATGAGGGGATTGACGTTGGTGATCGTTGCAAGCTTGTCACCTGTCTTTTCCATTCTGCATCTTCAACTTTTGAGGCGTGCAACCGCTTTTGAGGTGTGCACAAACTCTTTAGAGAGCGTCTCTTGTGGTATTAAGAGGTTGACAACTCTTTCTGTGTTTTTGCTCCACGACTGACATCATTTGGGGAGCAGTCTTCTTGATCTGACTCCATTAGGGGTTTTTCCCTCTTCTTTTCCCTACCAGGTTTCTTCAGGGACCGATCAAATTGTTTACCCGAGTATCGGCCTCGCTTTTACCAGGCACTTTGCTTTTTCTTGATGCCTGGGATCTCTTTAATCCCTTGTCGTAAGTGGGATGCTTGGCCATTGTGCTAGATATATGACTTGGCTCTTAGCACGCTTGAGTATCAACTTAGTAGTTTCTTCGTAAACCCCAAGTCTTGAACTTCTCCGTTCCTGAAGTGATTTGCCTTTGTTTTGGAACTTGCAATGATCACCAATGGGTTTATGAAATGAATTTGCAGGCTCAACTTGGCTATGCAAAGGATATGGTGTGTGGGATAGAGAAATGAATGCTTCTCATCATCCTATGGCATTTGGATTACCATATAAACAACACACAAAGATTGATGTTAGTCCGAGCAAGAAAATTTCTAACCATTTTCTCCTGATGTTGCTGGACTCACCTCCATTTTGCCCCAATGTGGGGGTGGTTCTTGACAGGGTTGAGAATGAAAACCGCCGTTCGAAGGGGTTGTCAATGGTCACCTGTAGTATTTGGGGATATGAAACGAATGCCTCTGTCATCCCAATCCATGTAATTGTTGCGAATAATCCCTACTTCCGTAGGTCCAGATTTTGCTATCTAATCCGCTCCACTTCTCTCCAGTGTGTGTAGGACGTGTTTGGACTAGGCTTTGCCTCTTGTCTTTTGAGAAAACGTCCTTTTGAAAGTTTTGAACTTTTGATTGGAAAAAATCTCTTTCATTTTCTCCAAAAATTTTACCCGTCAAGGGGATTTTATGATGCACCATGCATGTTCTTATTCATGTTCAGACAACCTCCTGTTTTAAAAACATGAAAGCCAATGAATTTTGAATTCTATGTCTTTTCTAGACATTAGATTCTGAAAGCTTTTCTTTCCTTCTCAGTTTTTATTCAACATCTTTAATGGATCGGGGAAAGGGATACTTACCTGTCCTCCGCGGCTGGAGATCCCTGAAAATATGGAAGAAACATGTTATTGTACGTTCACGCATTTTTCAAAAAATTAGAACGATACACCTTACTCTTGGTCGTGTGCCCTTACGAGTGCACACAGGTTGTGAAAATCTGTCCTCCTTGATGGTGAGTCCCTATCAAGGATAAATAACAAGTGTTAACTCATATTCCCAAATTGAAGACAAATTGGGACGATACAACTTTACTCTTGGTTCTCATCCCGTTCTGACGTCGCGTATTGATATGAACCACGTCTATCAAATCCGCTTATCCATGCTTGGAATATTTGCAATATCAATGGTTCAGCTGCCCCTGGTTGGGCCACGTCTATTTTGTTATTTGAACAGATGGCTCCTTGAGTGATTTTATCCACGTTTATCACCAAATGGGAGGCTTCGTGACCAAACGTATTTCGTGCTGAATGGGGGTAGATCCCATTATGCTCCGCGGGTGATAGTCATCGTTCATGGAATTTGCTCCACGGATTAAGTGATTAATCCATGGCCCTTGGCTCGAAGACGTTCAAAGGGTAATGTTGACACTCAGAGCGGTTAGTTTTCAGCGTTAATTAAAATGTTCCCGCGGGAACTTTACAACGAGATCCGTAACACATTCATTCGATGTATTCACCTCTCACTCTCCTGAGCCTTCTAATGATTTAGCACACGAGCTTCGAACCAGATGTCCGGTCGCCGGTACCGGTCACGACTGCGAAGATGCACTTGTTCCAAAATGCTTGACCCATAGGCTGAGTTGCTCATTCAGGAGATCGTCCGACCGCTCGAGTCGTCCAAGTTGAGCATCCTTAATTGCTGGTGACGGACTTCTCCCATTTTCGGCATGAACAACCTGGTTCCTCGGTTTATGCGTGATCCACACGCCGAGTTGCTCACTGAGGGACTCGCTTGAAATTTCAAGCCATTGACGCCTAAGTCGGGCATCCTCAACCGTTGGCGATGGGTTCCTCACACTACTTTCGACATGAACAACCTCACTTCTCGAGTTGGTACTTTCATCGTTGTCCAGTAGGTTTGTACCCGGTGCTGGATTCGCCGTAGGAATAACACTAACGATCGGTTGGTGCTCAAATTGGGGAGTCCATATCTGCTGAAATTGTTGTATATACTCTTGAGGAGTACCAGGGTAACTCAGGGGGGAATTCAGCCGATCGAACCAAGAATAGATGTTTTCAAGGAGATCGTCTGAACCATCGAGCGACTGACACTCAGGTTGAGTATTGTCGACTATTGGAGAAGGAATCTTTTCGCCATTTTCGTCATGGACCACCTGATTCTTCGGGCCGGAATCTCCGTAATCGTCTCGCAAGATTGTACGTGCATCTCCTGCCAATGTTAGATCCGCTGTAGGACTAGCATTAACGGCCAGTCGGTGCTCAGACTGGGGAGTCCCGATTTGCTGAAATTGCGGTACATACTCCTGAGGAGTACTAGGATAACCCAGGGGAGTACTCTGATTGATGCCTGAACAATCGACCGTGTAATTGTCAGTCCCATCGGTGTTAAGAGGTGATTGGATGCTTCCTGCTGTATGAGGATTGCGATCACAGCCATGCTCATCGTTTAAACTTGAACTGCCTCTATCTTGGTCTAGTGCCACTCGTCCATCTCTCAGTAGTCTTTTGTAGCACCAAAGGTGGTTCCTGACTTTATTTCTATCCAGTTCCGGCATGTTCATGATCTTGAGTATGCGCGATGGGCGAGCCAAACTGATCCCTAACTGTTGAACTGCATCAACAAATTTGCTATGAAGCTCCGAGGTCCAATAAAACCTTGTTTTCTTGCTAGCCGAAGTAGGGTTGGCAACTCGGCGGCTACTCTTCGCGGAATCTGGTCGTGTTGAACCGCCTCTATCTTGATCTAGCGACGCTCGTCCATCTCTCAGTAGTTTCTTGTAGCGCCAAAGGTGATTCTTGACCATATTTTTAGTCAGTCCCGGCACGTTCATGATTTCGAGTATGCGCAATGGGCAAGCAAAACTGATCCCTAACTGTTGGACTGCATCAACAAATTTGCTATGAAACTCCGGGGTCCAACGAAATCTTATTTTCTTGCTAGCCGAAGTGGTGTCAGCCACTTGGCGGTTACTCTTCTCGGAATCTGGTCGTGTTGGAGGTTGCTCTGGAGGGGATTTAGTGGTCTCAGATCGGCTGGTCATGATGGTGAGTTCATCATTGAGCGGACCCGACTTGTCATGACGCATGTTCCCTTCCACAATGGGCGTCGACTTTGACCTTATAGCACTAGTTTCCTCTTGTAGATCCTCGGCGGTACCCGCCTGTTCCGAAAGATGTTGCGAAGGGCATTGCAACAAATGAGCATTATAAACCCCCAGATCTGGCTCTTCAGTGAATACTCCGTCCGTGGGAACAGGGTTACCGCACTCAAGGCAAATAGCGATGCTTAGAGCTTTTTTGTACTGAATGTTTTTTATTCGAAGCTTTTCATTTTCCTCCCTTACAATCGCTAACTCGTGCCGATCGCGTTGCTGCTTCAGCCGGGTTCGTTTGTTTTCAAACCAGCACTTGACCTTCCGAGGCTCCCACCCTATCTCCTGGCCCATTTTGATTTTCTGTTCCATGTCCGGATAGGGGTATTCCCTGAAAAACAATTCGAGTTTATGGACTTGACCTGAAGTGTTGCGTTGGAGATATTCCCCTTTCTGACGCTGATCACCGTCGCGGGTACTGTTCTCGTTAACCAAGCCGCGGGTTTCATCATTAGAAGGATCGGTCTCCATGGCCCTCGTGTCAGGTTCGGTCCTGAGATCTTCAAACTCTTCCAGCAGCTCAAGCTCGGAGACCTCCAAGTCTGGCGCTTCCAGTAAATGACAGAATTCCTTGAACATTTTGACCGGAATATCACTGTTTGATTTTCCGTTAACTCAGCTTTCTTTGTTCCTCCTTGGATCTTCACTTTCTCTGCAAATTCTGAGAGGTTAAAGGAGCCGGATCACCGTTCTTCGATCAAAGGTGATGGCTACCCGACGAGCGCTCTTCTCAATGTTTCGAGATTCCCACTTCGTCCTTTTGTGATGGCTACCTGACGAGCGCTCTTCTCAAGGCTTCGTAATTCCCACTTCGTCTTTTGTGATGGCTACTTGACGAGCGTTCTTCTCAAGGCTTCGTAATTCCCACTTTGTCCTTTTTTGCTCTTTTCTACGTGAACGGAGCCTGAAGATCTCTTGTGTTGATTTCGCTTTGTCGAGCACTACGCTTGTCCCCCTGGCCCAGTCTCTAGAGTAACAAGCCTGCCCACCTTTCGGCGCCATTATGTTTCGTAAAACCCGAGATCACAGGACGGTGGTGGATTCGTGACTCATCGGGGATGCATTAACGAAACCCGCTTGGCTCTACTGCACATAAAATATTATTACCACTTCTCCCTGTTTACTCGAGCATTTATAAGGTGATAGATTGATGTCAAGAAGATTAACACTTTAGCCTTATCAGACTCAGCCTCTCAAACACTCTTCACATTCTCACTCTCCTCTCCGTCATTCCATCGCATATGGATTCCTCCTCTGTGCCTGCTGCCTTAGCTGAAACTTCGACCCAATGGGAGAGATTTTACCATCTCTTGGGTAGAGGTTATGGCTACATAAACAATCATCCTGAAGCTGCGGTTGAAGTTCGTACTCTGATTCCGGCCCTGGATACTGTGTGTATTGAAGGTACGAAACTGCAAAGGGAGTTTGTGATCTTCCCAACTCTCTTCAACAATTTCCTGCAGGCTTATGAAGTTGCTAGCCGGGAGGTCACTTTGGCTGGTATCGTGCGAGCCCGTTATCTGGACCGAGCTGAGTCCCTGATGTTGGCCGTGCTGACGGCCGATAACCATAAAAGGGCTGTTGAATACGCCCACGCCCAGGTTTCGATGCTGGTCCGTGAGAGGGACAACTTGGTGGAGCGTCTGGCTCTTTTTGACACCGCCTTTGAGCAAGACCAGCACAACTTCGTGCTGAGGTTCCAGTGTGTCTGGTTGGAGGAAAGGATTGAAGACCTGTGCATGGATATAGCTCGCGGGAGGGTGATGGCTCATGACTTAGAGCTTGAGTTCGAGTACTATGACACCAAGGTGAACGAACTTAAGGAGAAATGTCGTCTCCTTTTCTTCAAGCTTGTAGACCTCGATTCCCGGAGTGTGGGTTGTAAGCAAGGCATGGATAGCATGGAGAGTCAGTTAAGCTTTTTTGTGATGCTTGTCAGAACTCATTTTGGGTTTACTGCTCCCCCTCAGTGATCCACTTGTAAACTTTCCTGCTGAATGAAATAAATGCGAGTTTGTTTATATATGCTCTTTCATTCTGCATTGTTGACTAGCCAAGAAAGGTTTTTGCTTTCGGATCTACGCGACTCCTTTTTCGCCTGTGTCAACAGATTGACTACGCATCATTCTCACAGCCCGACGCTTTATATTTGATTGACTTGAATGCCTCGTGAGAAATAGATTTGTAGTTGCTCGAAACCTAAAGATTGCCCCTGATTTTGCGGTCATTGCGTTTGGAGCCGCTAGTAATCTTTCACTTTCGAGCTCGATCCCATTCTGCTAGTAACTCATGCTATCAATTCTGTCTTCACGCGTCGGGGCTGATTTTACCTTGAACTTAATAACAAGGAATTACCGTATACACACGAGATGACGTTTGCGAAAAACATTATGCAAAATCAACTCTAGCTATTGAAGAAACAAACGCATGCACCGATGAGAACTTTACAATAGGAGATACATCCTTCTTGCGTACATCCCCTTCTTTCTTTGGGCATGTCCAATGACTAACCAATCTGGCCTCAGCTTAGGTGTGCCATTACCAACTGCAGATCATGGTTGCCAACCTTTAATAGCTTCCAACTGATCGAACCAGGTATCAAGTCCTTCATCGAAGAAATCACCCGACCCCTCGAACGATTGATGTGTAGGTTGAGCTGCATCGCCCGACGGGTTCTTCGAACTGGAACCTCCATCTTTGTCTGGGATTATAAGAGGAGATTTGATCGATTGACTACCACAAGCATCTCCCACTTGGGGATTAGGGAAATAAGAATGCTCCAAGCATTCTCCCATTAGATCATCTGAAGCCACATGCTCTGATTGGGCAAACCCTTGAGCACTGGGCGTGGTGGGCTGATCTGCGACAGGATGAACACTGACTAGCTGCTGCTCGGACGGAGGAGTGCTTACTCGTTGCACTTGTGATGCGTGTTCTTGAGGAATGTTGAAATGACTCGCGAGGATATCCTGATCAAATCCCCAATAGTCGTCCAGATTCGACCGGGCCTCATTTGTCATAAGGGTGCTGGGTTCGCAGCCGAGTCTATTGCTCGGATTCAGTTCTGCATAACGCTGTCCTAACGCCCTTCTGTAGCAACCAAGGTGATTCGCGACTAATTGCTTGGTAAGTCCCGGTACGTTCATGACCCTAAGTATGCTTGACGGACCTATGAAGTCGAGTCCTATCTGTCGAACTGCGTCCAAGAACTTGAGATGAAGCTCCGGGGGCCAAGTGAATTTCTTCTTCTCGTCGTCCAGAGTGGCGTAGATAGCCTGCCGACTAACCTCTAACTCCTCTTGAACCGTATCTGATCTTACCGGAAGCTGTTGTGGAGGAGATTCATGGGCTTCGATGAGGTGACTCTGATCATAACGACACGTATCTTCTTCCTCCGAAGACACTGGTATAATTTCTGTAGGATCGATCTGCTCATGCGCGCCATTAGCAGGATCTGATTGTACCGGAGATGGCTCAAGGGAGCAGGGGGATAAATGAGCACCTTCCATCTTCGTAGAAGGCTTACCGGGGAACAATTTACTGAGGGAGGTAGGGCCACCGCAGTCAGGGCAGGTAATAGTACTGAGGATTTTCTCATACCACATGTTTTCCATTTGAAGGTTTTGGTTCTGCTCTTTTAGGGCCGTGATCTCCTTACGCCTGTGTTGGACACCTAGTCTGAAACGTCTATTCTGAAACCAAAAATGGATTCTCATAGGATTCATTCCCAGCTTCCGGCCCAATTCAATCTTTTGTTCCTCGCCCGGGCAAGGGCATTCATCAAAGAAAGCTTCAAGCTCCTGGATTTCTTTCCGAGCGTAGCGCTGACGACTTTTTCTTTTCCGGGGTTGAGCGTCGTGGCCACTGCCGTCGTCACCACTGCGATCTTGATGTTCGTCACGGGCAATGTTGAGTTCCATGGCTTTGATGTCGAATTTGATTCTAGAGAATTTGAGGTCTTTCAACGAACTCGTCACTCGGGGTTCTCTGTTCTCTTTTGTATACTCGCTCTTTCGATTTGTTGCCTCCTCTTCCTCGAAAGCTAGGTCTGTTCAGCGTTCTGTTTTTGAAACGACGGAACTGTTTGCCTCTTGCTCAGCTTTCCGACACGAAGGGGTAACCAAATCCTTCCGCGGCTTCTTCGATAGTAGCGCTCGCCTTTCACTTTTCCTCAATAGTCATGCCTGTTCAGCACTGTCTTCTCTTTTTAAGTGGCAGAGCTGTTCACTCGCCGCCCAGCTTTATGCGAGATGGAACAACACAATCCTTTTGCGGCTTCTTCGATAGTTGCGCTCGCCTTTCACTTTTCCTCAATAGTCATGCCTGTTCAGCACTGTCTTCTCTTTTTAAGTGGCAGAGCTGTTCACTCGCCGCCCAGCTTTATGCGTGATGGAACAACACAATCCTTTCGCGGCTTCTTCGATAGTTGCGCTCGCCTTTCACTTTTCCTCAATAGTCATGCCTGTTCAGCACTGTCTTCTCTTTTTAAGTGGCAGAGCTGTTCACTCGCCGCCCAGCTTTATGCGTGATGGAACAACACAATCCCTTCGCGGCTTCTTCGATAGCTGCGCTCGCCTCCCTCCCAGCTTTAATAATGGCGAGACCGAATTTGTCAGGCCTGAAATTGCGGACCAGGACATGTCTGATGATTCACGGGAGGAGCAGCCCTCGCTTTACATTAACCCGGCTCCACAAGCATTATTGCTGCAACTTTTCTCCACTCTCGAGACGCTATAAAATGCGGAGTTGGTGTTTGGGGGATTAATGCTCTCATATAATTTGCTTCCATCTTCCAATCGCTCCATTACGCACCTCTCCGTCGAAAATGGCCTCTTCCCATGTTCCCACTTTCCCAGCCGAAGCTTTGGCTCGATGGGAAGAGTTCTATAACCTCTTGGGTCGAGGCTACGCTTACATAGCTGATCATCCCGAAACCGAGGATGAAATCCGAGTCATGTTCGGGGACCTGGACATCACCTCCCTCGAGGGTACTGCGCTGGGGAGGGAATACAGAATTTTTCCAACGCTCTTTACAAACTCTTTGGAGGTCTACCGCGCTGCTCACCGGGGACTTACCATGGCTCGTGTCCTGCGAGCCCGTTATGAGGATCAGTCCGACCGCCTAGCGTTGGCTGACTACCTGACCGATAGTCACAAAAAGGCTGTTGAGTTCGCCAAAGAGCGGGTTTCGACATTGCTACGCGAGAGGAGGAATCTGATGGAGGACTTAGCCCTATCTCTGGCTACCTATGAGCGCGATCGACGTAACGCCCTGCTAAGGAACCGAAGCGAGTGGCTGGAAGAAAGGCTCAACGGCATAAATGAGGATATAACTCGTGAGAATGGACTTGTTCGGGACTTGGAAGCAGTCGCCGAAGATCACGAGACTCAGGTTGTTGCAGTCAATGATGAACGCAAACGCCTTCACCTCAGGCTTGCGGACCATGATACGCGGAGTGGTGCGTATAAACAAAGCATCCATAACCTGGAGGGCCAGCTGGGCTCCTTTGTGTCGTTGATTAGGGCTCACTTCCGCTTTACTTTTCCACCCCAATGCATCGTATGATCTGGTTTGGGCAAGAATGAATGAAAGCCCCCGTGTTTGTTTTAGCTTTTATATGATCCATTTCTTCGAGCATCCGGACATCTTAGACTTGGATGAGCTGATCCATAATAAGTCGAGTAGATGTGTTCTGATTTTCTAACTCGCTCATGATCAGATGAAAGAATAGCCTCAGACTTATCCAGGAAAAGATTTCTCTCTATTACCTATTTTTTTACCTGCAAATGAAACGACCGAATCAGAAGGAATAATTTGAAAAAGAAAGCATAAACCCCTTTCAATCTTATGCTTGCTCGTGATTAATAAAGACAAAACTTTTACAAGGATAATCTTGTGCGAAAAGTTTTTATCAATATTCCTCGAAGGAAAGCATACTATTGAAAGGAATGTAATTCACGATAATCGCTTTTGACCAACGACGCGTTTTAAATTTAATTGAAGATACGGCATCCAAATCAAAGCCGTTTTGTTAAGAACGAGGGCAATTTGGACATCTATCTCGTCATTAAATTCGAAACAATGCCGGTACTCTTGATCAATTATCGTGGATTACCAGTGGCGTAACACATGCATGAACCGATTCAAGTGTATAATTCCTTCTAGAGAAATTGGGGTTGGATTACCCTATACGACCAAAAGGTCGTGCAAGACTTCCAATTTTAATTTCCTCTAAAGGAATTATAAACTTGACTTGGGAGTATTCGGATGATTAGAGAAAATGCCACTATCACATTCCCATGACCCGTCAAAAGAAATACAACCAAGCTCCATCTGAATGTATACACCAATAGATCCCTAATACAATCACTCTAAGGGGTGAGATAGAGAAAACTTCGATAAAAATAAACCCTATACAAGAGGATTAGTAATGGAAAATAAAACAAAGGAATGTGATCCTAACGTTCAAGGATGCCCCAAGCTCGATCTGTGACTTCCGAATCACTTGCCCCAACTCGTCATCTTCATTGGACGATATCTCAATAATGTCCATAGTAGGCTCCTTTGTTGCTCACTCGGTGTTCGCCATGGGATATCATCCTCCTCGTCTTCTATCAAGGACGTTTGGGAAAAAACACACACATCTATCCTTGAAATGGCATTTAATCTAATCACCAGAATGCAATGAATGAAATGCCTATATTTATATGAACTGTAATAGATTTGAGGGATAGAGAGTCTTACCAACCAAACTCGTCGACTTATGTGCGGTTTTAGGTGTACCAACCGCCCAAAGACATGCGCATGAGACAAGTGATGGTAAACTTCTAAAAATCAGAGGGTTTGGCACCTAAGGTTAAGGTTCCCACCTCGAGTTCTAGAAAGAGCCGATTCCATTGCACAGCTATCGTTGCATTGGGACTCGATCCATAGTTCGAAGCGAGCGGAATTGAAAAGTGGATTACCCCGTGTTTTTCTTCACGGAGATTCCATTTTCAATTCCTTCTATTGTGTTCCTAAAGGCGGCGCCTGGGGTTTTAGGCGCGGTTGTGTGTGTCTATGTGTCGTGATCATCACAATGCAAGTCATGCACAACAGTTTATCAATCAGCACTTCAAATCATCCACACAACATACATTCCTACGTCCAAACCTGCATAAAACAAAGTTAATCACAGACTACCCCCTTATTACTCCAATCTGCAAAAACATATAACACCTAACATGAGCGGACTTACCTCACCTTCAAGAGCGCCTGCAAGGTTAGAAAAATCACTCAGCGTTTTAATTACGGCCTAAGTCCACTTGAGGTCTAGAACCATAGGTTCTAGAACAAAGTCCCCAGCGGAGTCGCCAGCTGTCGCGACCCGTCCGAAGGCGGACGCGGCTAATGGATTACCGATCGCGGGCTTTGGATCGGCGCGGGCCCTCCCAAGCCCATACCAAATCGCGGCGGGAGTATTTTTCAAAAGGATTCGGCGATAAGAGCCGATCGATTTCGACCTTAGTGTGGTCGTGGTGGCATGTGCAACTTGTGCATGCATTTGGAGTCGCCACCGGTCTTTCTCGGAGGGTAGACCGGAAACCTTACCAACCGATTGGGAGAGATCGATCAGTTCTACGGAACCAGAGATTTTGGGTTCGGGGACTTGGTTACGCTGGTGTCATTACCCAACGCCCTTTCGGTACCTAACGCGAGTGATTTTCCTAGAGTTCATGCAGACTGGAGGACTATTCCTATCAATCACGATCAATTTAAATGAAAGCGCAATCAAGTGCATAAATAAATCACATCATTGCACGTCAATTCAAATCAACGGCTTCCTAATATAGCCATAAGGGCTTTGGGGAGGCGTGGTTTAGGACCGAGGGTAAAATGGGAAGATTTGGGGACAATTAGCCCAAAGGGTAAAATCGTCATTTTTGGGGAGTTTGGATACCGAATTACCCAAAATATCTCATGGCCAGTTGTTTGTGGCCATTTCCCATTTTTTTTGGGATTTTCCTGGATTTTTTTGAATTTTCCGAATTTTCTTGAATTTTTTATGATTTTCTATTTTTTATTGATTTTTGGATTTTTTTTTTTATTTTCGAAAAATATTTTAGTAAAAAAACATGTCTTTGACAATAGATAACACTCAACCAGATAAATAAGCTAACCACTAGACTGAAATAAATACATACAAATCAAGTCTATAAAGGCAATATTTTAGAAAAATAACTCTGATATGCGAATCGGGTACGTAGAATATACCTGATTGGCCACCGATCTTCAATTATCAAGTCCCGACATGCGACCATCTCTATGCGCATTGGCACAAAAGGAACAGGCCAAACTTCTTTTTTTATAGGGCCTGGTTTGCGATTTCCTCTGGCCCCAACTCCCTAACACCCATCACTTGCTCTTCATCTACGGATCCGCCCGCCAAAAGAGGCCAAGCCCAATCATTCTTCACTTTTTTTTTGTTCACGCCAGCCCGTCCGAATAAGCTGCCACCCTGCACTATTCATCTTCTTCTTCATGCAGCACCTATGAGGTTGACGAAGTTCGGACGTCGGGGTCGGGTCGTGAACAGAAGCTCCGATTGGCGTCGAGATGACGGGCAGCAGTTTCGAAGCTGATGAGTCGTAAGCTTCTCGACCGTTGAGGCTGGCGACACTACGGTTGGAGAAGCTCGGATCGGCCGGATACAGGTTGGACGATATCTGACGATCGCCCGACGGCTCACGAGGCTTTGAAGTGGCGGCGGAACTGAACGAGAGCAACATGGGGGCTTGACATCCCTAGGAAAGAATCGGTTTGGACGGCGAGTTCGTCGCCAGCTCGGCCATCATGCCCAATGACGCTCGCCATCCATTCACGCCGGCGTCTCCATTCGGGGCCTTCAACGGTCAGCCTGCAGTCGGGCACCGCGAATGGGTACGAGCACATGCCCGAGTAGAGCTTGATCGGGAGCGGCTTCGTCCCGGCCGTGACGACGCTCTTGACCTCCAACTGCACCGACAGTCCCGTGAGCGACTCGCCATGGGAATAGAATCGGCCATCTGGACCGTCCTCCACCACCCGGCCACGGAGGGCCGCCGGTGGCCGAGACGGAGCTGATGAACTCGCGGACGTCCTCAACATGTGTGGTGGAAATAGAACCCGACAAGCTTCGCATGCCTTTCAGGACGTTCATCAAGAACTCGTTTCCTGTCTCGAGGTCTGTCTAGTTTTTTTTTTCGTCCATGACCGAACCCGTTTCCTGAAGATTGTTGATTGTAACTGAGGCTGCTAATGAAGTCCACAAGACGCGTTTCACCGTCTTCGCTTTAGCACGGGTTTTGGGAACCTTCAGGGCTCCCTGGATTGCAAGCTTGATCATATCGTTCTCGAGGTCTTCGGAAGCAAAGTTGACCAGAGTCACGACATGGAAGACGTAGTCGCAGCCGGCTATAGGAGCGTCGAAGCTCTATTCGGTGAGGTCCGTCCTGAAAATCTTGAGGTCACCCAATTTCTGGAGCTTTAGATGGGACACCCTCCTTAGCTGGATCCCGGACAATGGTATTCACAGCATAGCCCTTCTCCTGCAAGAGCTTGACCAGCAAAGAAGCCATAAATCCCTCCAACAACACCTGCCTTCTTGCTCCTCACAACCTCCGTAGCCATCCCTCACTCTACCTCTGTGGATTCGATGCGGGTCCAGGAAAAACAGATAGCAGCCGCAAGAAGAAGAAAAATATCATGGTGGGCAGGTGCTGGGGGTCATGTTCGGTTGTGGGTCTCCTCTTTTATGGATCCCCAGCTTCATTTCTTTTCTCCACTCTTCGATACCGTACCCCCGTAGGTCAGTCGGGAAGAATCTCTTTTCGCCCAAGGCCCGGGAGTGGAAGACATATTCCACTTTCTTTCTTTCTTTTTATTTTTTTATTATCTCCAACGGGAGACTGCTTTTGTGCCTTTGTCGGAGGAGCATCTTCCCCTAAGATAAACAATGGAGAAAGCGCGAGATGGTGGAAGAGAATTTGGGTGGGCTCTCCATTATTTTTCTAATATTGCGAAGGCATGCTTAGGTTTCACCGATTTCGCGCATACTTTGTGTTCTTCATCAACCCCTTTGGAAAGATGCCTCGGTCCCCGGATGCACATTCGTATCGGATAAAAATTTAGTCCCGATTCTAACAAGCCACAGAAATACGGTAATGATAAAATAAATATGAATTTTTGTTCAGAACTGAGATAGTTCTGATATCTTTGTGAGTGAATGACTAAAAAAAGATTAATCGAAAGTTAGGTGTCAACAGGCGTCGAGAGTCGTATGGTGACCGAATCATCTCTAGGTCCGGACGCGAGAGTCTCATATGGACCGATGGGTCATATGGAAACCGAATCATCTCGCAGCCCAAGATGGGCGGCCCATGATGGGCGGATATGGAACGATGTGTTTTCTGGGAAAATCAAAAAATGATTTGTGAGAAAATTGATTATGCCTCATGTTTGGAAATTTTCCTCATGAATTGAAATTGGCCCAAAGAAGGGCGTGAGAGAAAAGAACGTGTTTTCTAGAAATTTCATGGAATTGTACTTTTGAGAAAGAAGTGAAAGTTGCCTCATATTTTTGAAGTGGCGTCAAGTGTATATTTAATTGAAAACATTGCCATTGTACGAAGCTTAGATTCTTCACAAGTTATGACTGAGTCGAGTCTATTTGAAGTACTGAAATGCCAGGTTTTGACAAGTACCCTATTTTAAGCATGCCAATATTTTGAACTCCAAAATACCCCTTTTTTCAAAAGTGTCTAGAGGTACTGGCAGTCTAGTTTAGAGTTAGGTTTGACTTACTGTGATTATATATCTCACCCCTTCGTGGGACAACATTTTTCAAGTCTCAGGCGATGGAAACCCGAACTTACCACAGGTTGGCATTTGAGGAAGTCTATTGGAGAAAAACGAGAAGTCTATTGGAGAAAAACGAGACGATTCTGATTGAGACCTTAGAAACCATATATTGTTTGGAATTAGATTTGTAGCTGACTTTGACATTTATGAGATGTGTACATCTTTTCGTCATAAGTCATCTTGTACTGTTTTATTTGTATGGAGTTGTTTCATGTTTCCGCATGCGTCTCATTTAGAAGTCTTGATTTCGTTCTTGGCCGTTGGATCCTGGGTAATATCTTGATAAGAGGAAAGGCCTGGTGGGATGTTCGCGTGCTCGCCGGATTCGGGGTGTGACACATGCCTTCTTGTGCAATGTACAAAATTTTCAGGGAAGCATCTATACATCACAATTCAGCACCTTGGGGAGAAATAGATGGGCGGCCTCCTACGCTGCAAAAATGATCCTTCGAGTCTCTAGTACAAATTTTTGCAAATGATAGGGAAAAAAAATATTATCTACAAGAATGGGCAGAGAAGAAGTTACAATGCATTGTTGGCGGGATGGAGATGAGAACGACACCATTTATTTCCTGCGGATGACTGAAAAATCTAACTAATGCTGCATGGTATTTACATGAGGCGATGTCTTTTTCTCCACGAGAGGGATTGGCGCCGTTTTATTGCTTGCGTTAGCAACCCAGTCCTTCGGATGGGTCTGAAATGGATCAATATTGTAAATGTCAAGTTTGTCAAAAAGCCGGGATCAAAGGGACAGCATTTCTCCATCAGTAACCCAACGGACGAAGTCATGGGAATATCCGGCGAGAGTCCTGGCGCTATCTGTGTGAGTTCCGGCATGATTCTTTTCCTACAAGCAGAGGCGCAGAGGGGAAGAATCTTTTCAGAAAAGGCAGAGCGAAAATGAGACTTGATGCAAAAAAGTTGGAAACGAAACGTCGACTTTAAATGAAGAATTGATAATCTGATAAATATGTCGAGGTAGACTGACATTTGCCAGGGCTCAAACACAATAGCAAGTGTTCCCAACCCAAAAAAAATAAAATAAAATAAAATAAAATAAAAATAAAAGAAAACCCACAAGAGCAAGTGCAAGTGCAAGTTCAAAGGTTAATCGAGACGTCACGTCACACCATCAGACCATTGAAAGAGACACCTGATTAGTAATTAATTAGGTAGCGCATCAATTATCTGCTATACAAAATCAGAAGATGCTGTAAGTAAACATCAGGACAAAAATGGACAAAAACTATTCATGGACGGGGGTTTGTAATTTATACCCCATCCCAGTCAAGTATGTAAATCCCAATTGGCACCAAGTTCAGGGAGGTACAGCAGACAACAAGTTTATGTATGATTTATCAGGCTGAGGGGGGATCGTGGGAAACAAGCAAGACAACACACACGACACACAAGTTCCATCAGGACATTCACTTCTAATAGTAGCACATGCAGGCAGAGTCACAACCTCGGGTCATGATAAGAAAATGGGATTGCGCCGGAGTAATTGATGAGAGACACCTGATTAGTAATCAGAAGGATCACTCATTGATGTTTGCCAACTTTACTACAAATCAATAGATAACAAGTTGAAGGGGGAAAAAAGAAGAAGAAAAGAAGCAAAGGCCTAAAGAATTTTCATTGCGAACTGGCGAGGACAATTCCTTCATTCCATGTTCTCAACCCACACACCAATTAATGCATGTCAAGGGAAGTCCTAGAATTTTAAACTTAGAAATAATGAGCAAAAACTACCAACCTTCCTTCCAGTTAAAGACTTGCTTCCAGATGTGGTTGAAGCTGATTTTTGTCCATTCACATCATTGTCCAGTGACAGGCCAGTGATGGATGACCTGTATCCGTTTAAAAGAGAAGCAAATATGAGCTTGGCAACTAATAAACAATTTGAGTTACAGATTTCCCGACAACGAACTTTGGAAGGCGCAAAGGAAAAGGAAGGACATGAAGATGACATGGTGAAAACTAGAAAAAAATGATCAAGAAATAAGCTGCTTCAGATAAACTGTATTGCTAAAGCATGAAAACAAAATGATTTCTGTCAGCAAGCAAGAAGAGACGTTTTTCGGAACGCCTGCCCGCTGCTTATTTCCTCCTACTCCTACCCTGATAAGCAGAGTGCCTCTGCTTTCTTGCCTTTCTTCTGCCGCTCCTTCCTTCTTCTTTTCGTGAAATTCGGTTATTGCAGACGTCTTGAGAAAGGAAGTCATTATTCCTCAAAAATGGGTTCCATGTGAGTGACTAACGGTAAGTGGTTGGTTTCCATGAAGATACTACTAAAAAAGAACCAGCTTTCAATGTGAAAATGGCACCCATGTGCTCTTCTCATCTCCAAATTCTATCATGAATCTTAACATCATATACGTCCATATATTGTGCGTTTGCATGAATGTCTCCCACTTGGGATAATCTTTGAAGTCAGGTCCACCACTGTAGTGGATTTTTTATATGATGTGCATGAACAAGGTGCTTTGTGGGTCTCTGTCAGGAGTAGAGGTGTCAAACGGGTGGGTCGGGTTGGGTTTGGGTCGGGTCGAATATAGTCCGACCCATATTGACCCATTTAACCCGTTTTGACCCATTTTTACAAAGTACAAATCTAAGGACCCATACCCGACCCAACCCATACCCGACCCATACCCAACCCATATTTCTTTAAAAAAATTTGTATTTAACTAAATCATATAATACTTATTTTAATAATTTGATTTAAAAATGATACTTTTATGCAATGTAAATTTAGAATTTTTTATTTTTATTTTTAAAAGATACTTTTATTTTTTATTCTTTTTTTGCTTTTTCCTCTCTCCTTCGTCACCCCCCTCCCCCCTCTCTTCTGCAACTCCTTCTACCTCCTCCATCTGCGACTCGTCCTTCGTCCGCTGGTTTCGATGCTTCGGCGAGCTCGCGGTTCGTCAGATCCGACCACCTCGAGCTCACCCGAGGCCGGCGAGCTCGGCTCTCCAGATCCCGCACCCTAGGCTAGATCCCGGATAGCCCCAAGCTCCCTCAAGGCTGGCGAGCTCGGGGTCAAATCCTCCCCCACCGCCCCCCGCGACCTCCCCCCGTCCTATTTCCACGCCCTCTGCGTCGTCGAGACTCGCTTCCTGAACTCCCCCGACAAGGACCGCGTCAACGCCAATGGCTAACCTTGTCCAGATCTGGGTCCTCGCCATCGATCCGTGGGGGTCGTCGACCCTTGGCCGGGACCTAACGACCCACGACGGTAGTCAGGCGATGGCAGCAAGGGCTCAGCCGAGCCCGATCATCTCCGATTGCGCCTATGATGGAGACTTGCCTTTGCTGATGTCTCGTTCTGAGGGCAAGAAACATCGAAGACGATGAGAACTCTAGTTCTGGGCTCAGCCATGGGCGTGGCCGTTGTTGGATGGGTTGAAAACAAGTCAAAAATGGGTTGAATGTGGGTCTGATATAAACCCATATTAGACCCATACGAAGTTAGGCTTTGACGTTTCAAACCCGTTTTCGGCCTGTTTTTAAAATTTCAATAACCCATATTCAACCAGCCCACTATAAATGAGTTAAAAAATGGGTTGGTGACCCATATTGCCACCTCTAGTCAAGAGTACTTGAGTTGAAGGTTTGGTTTTACCATGTTGTCTGAAAAAGGAATGCCTCAAGAGAGAATGGCTAACATATATTGAATTGACTCCATAAGGCTTCGCTTTCACCAGATTCCAAAGTAGAATGTAAGTACACTCTAGAGGGTACCTTTCATATATTTCTTCATCAAAGGAATTTCCCGATGAAGAAAGCCAATCCACGTCCAGAAAGTTCGAACAGTTGCACGCATCGCCATGTCTATCAAGGCAAATGTAATTACTTTCAGGACAGTCATCCTCTTTTACATCCTTAAAAAGTTGTATAGGATCCGTAGAAGGTGTACATCTGCAAAAAAATTACAAATAAGCACTAATTAAGTCAAAGACACAAGCAAACTAATTAAGTCACTTCAATTGATAAGTCCAGTTCAGTTCTTAAAACAGATATTTGAGAGAAACTGATCAAGTAAGATGAATCTTAAGGAAGAAAACGGAAATCCATGAAAATCGACACTAGAGATGCCAATCTTCATCATTAGTACATCTAAAAAAGAATTTTGTGGCCCCAGTAATCTCACATCTGTGGTCATTCTCCATCCCACATTTTTCAATCTATGCTTAAGAAACCATAACCTTGTCTTTCTGATCTATAAAGTTGGGCAGATGCGGGCAGATGCAGGGGTTCTTCTAACGTTTTTAACGTGCATGTAGAGTAACATGGGAAAAATGTGTTTCTCCGTGCTACAATGCTCTCGGAAAGAGATTGATAGAATATTTAGATACTAAACCATACCTAAGCAAAAAAACCAGATTAAGTGTAAGCGAGAGTGATAGAATATTTAAATATTAAATCACATTCATCTAATAGTTTAGCTCTTAGAACAGTTGACAGTAGGCCTACAAAATCTCAAATGGGAGAAATATGCCCGTGACTAGAACTGGCAAATATGGGTCATTTGACCCATATTTTGTATAAAATAGGTCATATATGGGTCATTGACTTTTAAACGGCTCATTAAAAATGGGTCTGAAAGGTTAAAGTAAAATTGAATGGATCAATAATGGATCATACGCTTAAACCCATTTTTGACCCATAAGGACAGCTTCTTTCCACAAGTTGCAAATGGTCCCAGTTGCCGATCGCAGGCCCCGGGGTGACCGGGACCGGGACCGGGGCCGGGGCCTGCAATCGAGGCCGGGATCGGGGATCGGGGCCGGGGCTCGGATCAGGATTAGGATCGGGGCCGGGTCTCGTTTGAGACTGGGGCCGGGATTGGGGCTGGGACCAGGACCAAGACCGCGACCGGGGCCGAGGACAGGGCTGGCGACTTGGCCGGGGCGGGGAATGGGGCCGGGGCCGAGACTGGCGACCGGGGTTAAGGACTGGATACCGGGACAGGGACTAGGATCGGGACCGGGGCCGGGACCCGTCCGGGACCGGCGATCGGGGCTTGGACCGAGACCAGCAACTGGTGCCTGGATCGACGACCGGGGCCGGGGCTTGCGACTAGGACCGAGGCCGGGGCCGGGACTGGTCATCGGCCCCGCCCTCAGTCCCGATCACCTTCGCCGGTCCCGATCGTTTAAAAAATTTCACTAGATTTTTTTTGTATGAAAGTATTTTAATAATATTATTTTCTTAAAATATTATTGTGTTTTGATAATATTGATCAAAACGGGTCGGGTCGGGTATGGGTCAGTCGCGGGTCGGGTGGATATAGGTCAGATGGGTCAATATGGGTTGGACCATATTCGACCCGACCCGACCCACCCATTTGACACCTCTACCCGTGACAAGCACGTGCTCATTGGCGCCATTATTATCAACACCAATGAACTCAAGGGGTAATTGGGTCAAAGTGATCTAAGTTTTGGGATATTTTGGAACAAAATCAAGTCTGGACGGAAATTCAAGAGACTGGCACCCCCTTCAAGGGAGTGATTGAGAATGAGTATGCCTAGGGGAGGAATAAAGTCAAATTCAGGGAAACTAGAAACCGGCCCCACTTTAGGGAGATGCATTTTCCCTACATATAATAGTGATAAATGAAACAATAATTTCTTATAACAAGTGAACAGTTGAAATAATCGAAAAGGTATTCACCGTTACAACTGTTGTACAATGTATTTCTTTTAGGATTGGAATTCACACCTCTGTTATTAATGCTTTATCTCATTTGATGTAATTGAACAACTGTTTTGAAACAAATGCATACGCTGAGGAAAAAGAATATCATACGAACGAATTAGAAATGATAGAGATGTTAAATTTAGTTTTATGTTTAAGTTTAGTTTTTTCTTTAGTAATTTGTATTGTACTTCTTTTTCTTACCATAAGTTCTCCTGTAGTTGTAATCTTCGCAAAAAAGCTTAAGAGTTCAAACAATATGGATCAGGGGGTCAAACTTAGTGGGTTAACAAGTCTAAATGTTCAAACCATTAACAAGTCTAAATGTGCCAACTAAGTTTCTCTTTGGCAAAAGTGAAAGGAAACAAAACTTAATTGCACCCGCTCATCTCCACATCGTTCGTTCCCTTCATATAATGTTAAAGATCTACACGGTCAGGAAAACAATCCTCCATATAGGACAGTCTTCTCGTTTATATATTAAAATAAGCTGGCCTAGCCTCATAGGGGTTTAGCAATTAGCGTATATCTCTTTCTTTGATTGTGTAAGTGTGGCTTGTTAAATCAGGTATAAAGACAAGGCAACCCCTCTCCCTCGAAAAATAAAAGGAAGGAAGAATCAATGTATCGATAGTGTTTGCCCAAGTGGGAGAAGAACTTATGATGTTGTTAGAAAGAAAATTTCTCTGCCATCAACACTGTCTTCAACCCATTAAAAAAGAGGAAAAAAAAAAGAAACAAGAATTACATGGGAAAACCCTAAAAAGAAATGAAAACAGTGTAAAATGTCAGGTGACCATACCTTTCATCAGATAGGTCACTTTCACAAACCGAAATCTTGAACGTCGACTCCGAAAGACCTTTTCTAGGCCCTTCTGCAATCTCAGATAGTGGCTGATTCTGAACTATGCTTTTGGTCACCATTGGATTGTTGGTTTCCATGAGAATATTACCATCAGAGAATGATCTTTTGATAAATGACCTACAAACAACATAGTTAGCAGTTTATTTTTGGACTTGAGTCTGCTTCTATGTGTCTGTTTCTAGACATCACACCAGATGGAAGGAACCAAGCATGCGCGACTCATTTTATTCAAAGACACATGCTTTACGTGAATTATCCACAAATTCTCTGACATTCACAAATAAAGTAGTCGGCCTAATACCCAAAAAAAGCTTCAACTTTAGCATTTGTGACAATTATATCCAAAACTTGTTTTTTGTCTCATAAAAAACCTCAAACTTGTACATTTGTTCCAATTCTACCCCAGACTTTTACTTTTGTCTCAATTTTACCAGTCTAGTATAAAAAAAACCCTCAACTTTAATATATGTCCAAATTATATCTAGAACTTTTTTATGTCTCATAAAAAAAACCTCAAAACTTTTACTTTTATCTCAATTTTACCACCACCATAATCACGGTTAGTTAATCCTATGTGGCTGAAGCTTTCTCTCCGAAATTACCAATGAATCTTCGAAATTTAAAAATAATAGGTTTCAGGGACGACGAGATTTTAGATTATTAGTTCAAATATCTCCATGTCTAGCGGTTTTTTGGGCTTTTGAGTACCAAAAAGAATACGAAACGTGCCGTCTTGAGTGACCCTGTATCCCCGGCAATATGTAGGGGAACCAAATAACATAAGAGAAGTTCAGGGATTTTTTCATGTCAGCTTTGCTAAGATGTAATTCATTAACGTGGAAATTTCACGTAGGTTTAACTAATAATGATTATGGACAGAAGGCTAACGGTGATAGAATTGGGATAAAAGTAACAGTTGGAGGTTTCATGAGATAAAAAAAAAGTTTTGGATATAATTTGAACAAATGTTAAAGTTGAGGGTTTTTTTTAATATTGGACTGGTAAAATTGGGACAAAAGTAAAAGTTTTGGGCAGAATTGGGACAAATGTAAAAGTTTGAGGTTTTTTATGAGACAAAAAAAGTTTTGGATATAATTGTCACAAATGCTAAAGTTGGAGGTTTTTTTGGATATTGGGCCTAAAGTAGTCTGGGTCCTGGGGAGTCCAAAATCTGTCAGCTTTGCATCTCTATTGAGTAATGCCTCTAACTGTGAGGGACTCGACAATGCTTATATTCCGATCAGATATTTGCCACTTATAGACAGCTTATGGCCAATCATAAGCTCCTTAAATCTGATATGATGAATTTCAGTAACCCAAAAATAAGGGGGGGGGACCTTTTCTTACCTAGGAGTCTCTTGAGAATAGTTAGCACTGTGCTTTCCAACATTGTGATGCTGGTCTGAATCCAGCTCCCACAAAGCAGGCTTCCCTTGTTGAGGTTGAAAATATCCCAAAAAACTGCAAAAATTGTCAACCGGTATACTTAAGTAAATGCATTATGCTAAGCTATGATGAGAGAAAATGACAAAAAAGGATCCTGTCAATTCTACTTTGAATAATTGCTGACAAAAAGCTAGTTTGCATACATATTGATGGCATCCTGTTTTTCTGCATCTACATATGCGTTGCTGTAATATCGTTGAAGAGTTCTAAGAAACTCCTGGGACTGTGTTGCTGCTTTCCACTGACCTCTTCTCTCAGAAAATATCTGTTTAAGATCAAAAACGAAAATGAAAGTGTTGGGGGTAAAGGCCATTGAATTGCAAAAGAATAGAATGAACAGAACTGTAGCACCAACTAGGATCCACAGTCCAGATTAGAGTATACCAAAAACAAATTGGCTATGAATTTTCTATGCCACAAAAATCTGACATAACACAATGGGCATGGTTTTGGCAAATCAAACCAAATGAATCCATCTCATAGCTCAGCAACTTCCAAATTCAAAACCAACTCGTTTCCACCACTAATTTCAAAAGCAAGCACAGAAATCAATTTATGCCATTCAAACACATTGTTAACATATTTGAGTCTTCAACTGGATATTAAAATTGATCAGAAAATACTGCTTAGTGATGACTTTTCGCATTACAAAAGTAGCATTCATATGTTTCGTATACACATGAACATTACATTGGTTCAAGAACAGATTTCCCAATGAAAGCAAGAAAGAACAATTAAGTTTCGCACAGTTCCTAAATTGAAGGCTCCCCCAGCACATTGGCATGGTAATACTCATTCCTGTCATTTAATCCTTTATGCAAAAGAGGTGGAAGTAGATCAGTATTTTTCACTTCTTCACAGCATAGAAGCAAAATGAAATCTGGGTATATAGATGTTACAAACAAGAGAGACGCCCAACTCAAATTTAAGCATACCCTAGAAAGAACATCATAAGGTTTTACCCTTGCATAGTTTTAGCACAAAAAGTCACGAATTACTAAGTTTTGTGAATATTTAGATCTTAGTATTAGCAGAAATCTTGGATTTCAAACCTCTTGCACCGCACATTCTAATCATCACCAGAAAGATAGTCAATGGTTATATCAAAGTAGACACAACCTCTCATTTTGAAGTCTTGTAGATTCTTAAAACTTTGTTTTGGCTTCAAGGGAAACCCGCGTCCGGACCATATATTGCTAGTGTGCGCACTATTATTTACCATGAACTTTCTTTACATCTACCATTAACCTCACATGATATCCTTTTCTTTTCTTTACTTTTGTTTGTTTGGTTTGTAATGCAGGCACCGATATAGATTCATATCGTGGAGACGTAAGAATGTGGACAGAGAAAAATGACCTTGTTATGTGCAGCAGAACCTCCATATTGCAGGGCAAGTGTGTCACCCATTGTCTCATAAATCCTCATCAAATCCTCTGCCAAAGGATCATCTAACTCAATGTTTTCGGATTCCGTATATCCTATTGAGTGCAGCTGCCTTCCCAGAGCAACCAAACCATATGCATATTGGGCAACATTTGTGCGATCTAGACAGTCTATACAATTGGTCCTTAAAACCCCCTTCTGAAACATTGGCAACTTCAATTTTGAGCAACTGCTACTGCTGCTGATTTCTGTTTCCAAGCTGTCCGCATCATCACCATTGTTGGAGAAATTCAGAGAACTGCAGTCAGAACTATCGCTATTCCTGTACCATTTTATAAGTCAGTTAATTGCCAGCAGAGAACATGTAGCAAATAGTATAGAGATCAGAATAAGATCTGACAAGATCCAACAACCTAATCACCAGAATTCAAAAGTCAATCTATAGTTTGGCTCAACCAAATGAGGATGGAGTATCGCACTCAAGGACAAGCGGCTTCTGTGATAGCACTTACCCAAAGTAAGATGAAATCAGTGATCCCTCTATCCTTGAAATAGAAGACACTTGACAATAAAAAATGCCGGTCAAGTTTACTGCGTAGACAGCCACTTTGGTGAGAAGTTCCAATACGTTGGTAGCTTTGCTGTGAAAACCGGGACAAGCAAGAACAACCTTTCAACATCATTTCAGCATAACATCACATTCCATAAACAGAAAAAGGAAAAACCTATCACCTTCTGAAGTGCTTGTGCAGATCCCAATGCAAAAACCGCAGATGATTCTCTTCAGCTAACGTTTTGTTGATACATCTGATAGCATTTGCGAATTCTGCACGAAGTATAGTTTCTCGAGGCTTCTTTTCATGTGTCTATCAAAAGGTAACAAGAGAAGCGGCAGAGACAGGAAGTTAACTTTAAATAAAACTTCAGAAATGTTGTGGTAAATGCTGTTTTATTGCTTTTCTAAACATGGAAGTAGGAGAGATGTAGACCTTGATCAAGTTTAGTATAATTATCGGATTTCCATATCTTTTGACCAGATTTTCGAAGTGAAGTTTTGTGGCTTCATAATTGGGATCTCTTTTTGATACTGGATAAGAAAGAAAAAAAGGATGGAGTTAGATGGGAAGATATTGGTAAAGCCATGGGGAACCAAATAAAAAACAGAACTCATATCTTCAAAAGCCGCACATGATATATCAGGTTTAAGATTCAATCGTGAAGTTTCTTGTGACCAGAAAAGAGGGATTGAGCCCCGGTTTTGCGCAATAGAACTGATTTGCACTGGGCATCCTTCAGGTACATCTTCAATCACAATTTGTTCTGTCTCAACATCATTAGCTACTCTTCCTTTCTCATTGACCCCTCTTTTGAGGTATCTGCACAAGAGATGAATTAGCAGGATCAGGCATAGGATGAGCAAATGAAGAGGAAGATTCGCCTATTTTCCGTGGTATGAAAAGTATAAAGGAAATAAAACAGAATCTAAAGATAGATGTGTGGAGAAACATGGCTATTTTCAGGATAAATACTTCCTCAGGATACCAAATAGAATCTATTACCTGGTGCCAGCATAATGCCGTGAGCGTCTAGCGATCAGGGTGAACCAGAATTGCTTGCTCAAGACAGAAAGCTTCACCTGATACAACACAGCAGTGGTGAAAACGACACCATTCTCTCAGCTAGGTACATGATTTTTGCACAAACCATCATGGACTTAGCTACATGAGGCTATCTTCAGTTCAAACCGTTCTAATTGATAAACAGATAGATGAGTATGCTAAAGACTGAAATGTTCATTAAATGGAACAACAAACTAAGCCTTATCCCCTTAAACGTATAACAATAATCCGTTAAAAACAGACTGAAGTACTTCACAATCCATACCTGATTAAAGAAGCCGTGTACCAATGCAACTGTCCACAAAGTATTCCCGAGGTTATTCCGAATTCCACGTGTCAGATATTCATTCCAGACAAACATTGTATCGTAGAGGGCCTGGCCAGACTCGTGATCACACAAGTTCTTCTGAAGACTACGCATAACATCATATGAGTAGCTGAAGAAGAAGTCCTTCGTAAGATCAACCACACCCAGCAGCTTCTTGTATCTATGTGGATGATTAAAAGGCAAAGCATCTGGTTAAAACACATTGAACAGGAGAACAGATCGAACATAAAGTAGAAGTGTAATCCAACAATTGAACCACAAAAATAAAAAAGAATTAACAGTCTGTTGCTGACACCTTGTTCATTATGCTTTATAAGATCAAGGAGGCCACGCAGTTCACCCTGTCCATTTGCAGTAAAGAAACTAGCAATGACTTCTAGAAAATTCATCCACTAAATAGGATGCAGTCATAAAATGTAGATATCCTTATGCCACAGCTACATACTCACTGGCCATCCAATGTATGAACATAAGCGAAGAAACAACGCATCTTTAACAGAAACCCGATCTTAAGAGACCACTATCTTTGATGGAATGTTGCCAGACAAATGAGATTTTCTTCATCTTGTAGCACTTTGTTTATTTATTTTTTACATATTTTTCTCTTTTCCCTCGATTGATTTTACTTTATTTTTATGAATCTTTGGGGTTCATCCACCGCCAACTCCAACTAGTTTGGGATAAAGGTGTTATTGATGTTGATGTTGTAGCACTGCTACACAAGTAAGAAGAAAAAAGGGAGTAATTTCTGCTCATTCTAAGTTCTAAGTCCAATAATTGCAATCAAGCTGAAGAGAACATAGAACATTTGACCATAAATCACTCTTCAAAGTACTGGGGAAAAATGACCGTCTGAATGCTAGTCTCATAGTTATCTTCTTAACAGCACCAAAGACATATTACATTTACTCTCAGAATGGACAAAAGACCTGTTTTCAATCTTGGAAAGAGCCATATTTGTCTGCACTTGAGAATATGGGAGTTGAATGATGTCGCTCTTGCTGATTGAATATATAGCATGGCCACAAATATCACCGATCTTTCTTCTCTTAGTAATAATCAGCATGTAAAATGGCCCCAAGAACTTGATGAACCCTAGACAATAAAGAAACACCATGAGTTTCATAGTAAAATGAGTTGCTCAAGGATTAAGTTTGGGTACCACATACCAATAATTCCGTAGCATGCAGTCACAAACTTAAGGCCACCACTAGCAACATTTCCTTCATGTATCCGTTTTAGCAGGTCACAACACTCATACTCCGTATAAGTGGTAGGATCCTCGAGAATGTTTAGCTCAGAAAGTTCTGATCGATCAATTTTCAACACTCTCCAAAATGTCCCGTTTTTGTCCCTTCCAATCATGTAGAAATTCTGTCGCATGCATGGGAATAAAAATAACGTATTAGCCTATCTAACGACCTATAAAAGAGATGGAGACATACAGGTATAGAAAGTCCTTTATCGGTGAGTTTTTCATATCGAGAACTTATCAGCATGGAATCAATTGAGTCATCAGATTTCAAACGCCAAATAACAAAAATTAATCGGGAGCAAAAAAAGACACTGAAGTGATTTGGATCTGTTCACAATACTTTGAATGGATGACACAGCTTATTGAGGAAGTACTATGCCTCTTATAACATAAAAAGGGGAGTAATGTGAAAAATGAAAAATTCATCTGGATATTTACATATATACATCCCGCTCGCCTCTTTCAAAATCAACATCAACAACACATTTATCCTAAACTAGTTGGGGTCCGCGGTCGATGAACCCTAAAGATATATAAAATAAAAGCAAGAACGATCCAGGGAAAAGAGATAAATATGTAAAAATAAATAAACAAATATATATATAAGAACATGAGAATTCTGGCCTTCCACAATACTAATAGCCTCCCTCCACTCCGTCCTAAGACAAACCGTATGCCAATCTATTTCCACTCCATTAAATCTTGTTTTACTACTTTCGCCCAAGTAAGTTTTGACCGACCTCTTTCTTTCTTCGTGTTATGCTCTCGGTAGCAAACTTCTGTTCTTACCGGAGCATCTAGGGATCTTCGAAGAATATGCTCAAATCATCTCAATCTATGTTCTCTCATCTTTTTTACCACTGGTTTTACTCCAACTGTTCAACGAATATCTTTATTCCTTATCTTATCCATCCTTGTATGACCACACATCCACTTTAACATCCTTATTTCCGCTAACTCCATTTTATGCTCATGTTGCCTCAGTGTTGGCCAACATTCAGCTCCGTATAGCATGATAGGTCTTACTATTGTTCTATAAAATTTTTCTTTTAACCTTAGACGTTGCACTTTATTGCTATATTTTGTGGTTTGGAGCATGGTCTCCACAATAACTACCATAAATTTGATCAAAGTTAAAAGACTTAAAAGTGCAACGTCTTACGATAAGAAACACGACACAGCTTAGGTAAATTTTAATAGATATACGGTTTGCAGCAATGTGAAATCCGGACTGCAAGTGAGGACAAACTTAAGCAGACGTGTAGCTAATCCTCAGTGAAGGAAGTACATTCTGAGAGATCCAATCATAGCATAACCACAAAGTAATCTTGCCTGTCTCAACTCGCCCCAAAATCTTTAATTAACCACAACTAATGAACTTTCCCACAGTTTAAGCAAATAGTGAGAGGACATCTGCATCACAAGCAAGATAAATCTCATCTTATGCGACTATCCAAAAGGAAACGAAACTAAGAGTCCCCTTTCACAGTGCTCCTCACTGTATGGAAGTCCGAGAAGGAAGGAACAAGAGACACAGTACACCAATAGAACGAAGGTGAGGTGGATCAATTATAGCAAATCAACAGGTCAAACCACAATCGCAAACTCGAAAAATATCTGAAAAAGATTTCAACGCTCAAAAAGAGAGGAATCGTCAATTCATATTCACCGAAAGAACTTAAACTAGCAAATAGAAATCAGCAAAAAGAGAAATTCAATCACGTCAGAATCGAGCGGGAAAAAAAGGGCACCGCACCGGAGCAACAAGTGAAGCAACATTCCTAAAACCGATCTGTTGAATTCAAAACCACGAACTCAATTCATCCATGAGAAGAATATACAGAGCGCAGCCGAAGCGGCGAGTCGGCAGAAGCTCGAACCCGCAAAAAAAAAAAAAAAAAATTGTTCCGGTAAATCCTCGTATTCTCACATACCGAGCAAGTCTCGTAGAGCCTGAACTTCTGCAAGCGGTAAGCGCCAGCGTCGGCCTCGTCGTCGATCCGGCAGCGCTGCTCCGTCGCCATGCTCGCCGCCGCGGCGAATGTCGGACCTCCTCCTCTCTTCAACGGCTCGGCGGAAACTCAGCCGAACATGTTAAACTCAAGAGCTCGCAGTCCGCTCGCGAGTGGCGAATCAGCCACACACAACGCCGACTCCCGCGCGAGACCTCTCAGACACCCGACCAGCGCACACAAGCGCTCGCGCGAGGGAACGAAAGCGAGGAGACGCAGAGCGAAAGATGGAAGATGAAGCGAGGAAGCGAGCTCGTGATCAGACGAAGCGAAGCTCCAAACGCGCGAGCGCCGCTACAGGTCGAGAGCTTCAGAATTGCAGAGCGAAGGTTTTGGAGAGAGACAGAGACAGAGACAGAGCGAGCGCTCTCCGGCGACTGTGTCCACACGAAATTTAAAATAAAAATAAAAATAAAAACAAAAAATAAAAAGCAAAACAATGATGGAAATAGGGAGCGAATGGCTGGCTGGCTGGCCGTGTATTCGTTTTCTCCGGGTTGGCAAACTTCCCCATGAATTATTTAGATTATTTTAATGTTTTGCAAACTACGTACGGGAATCATGTCTCAATTATCATGCTTCGGCTCGGGGCTAATGATGCTTTTTTGCTTCCTAATTATTTTATTACGGACGGTAATGTGAAAATGAAATGAAATGAAATGCACTCGAAATTCCTGGGTCAATTAAGCGTTGGTCAACGACAATCAAATGGTCAATAATTAGTGGACTTGACGTCAGCTGGCCAAGAAAATCAAAGGAATTAACGCCGCTCTCTCGGACATGGTATGAATGGGGGGCGAGAATGCGTAACCATCGTAATTACGAAAACTGTAAGCGCGATATTAAATTTCTCAAAGCATATTCAGTCGACCATCGAGCGTAAACATATGTGTGATTTCTCATGCCAAAAGTTAATAATGGGCTGCCCTTAGTGAATCAGATAAAACTCCAAATAGGATAAATTTTATCTTATCCAATGTTTGGAGTGACGTGAATTTCAAATATGACTGGATACAACTCGGATATAATCGGGATAAAAAATCTCACCTAGAGGGTGGGATAGAATCGGATAGCAGATATTGAATCTTCTCCATCTTCCTCCTCCATCTTCAATATTTTACTCCATTTCTCTTTTTCTCACCGAACCCCACATAAAAGCACCAACAAGTGAAACCCAGATGTAGGATGAGAGCATTGTGTTCAGATTTTATGCTCATTGATCTCAAGACCTCATGGAAATTGGCTAACCAGATCCCTACCACCATCCTCACGTACCTCAGGGACTCGTGTTTGATCTTTATCTTTGTCAATTCCGTCGAACGGGTCGCGGGCGTAGAGGGATCGCATTGTTGAAATCACAGGCCACATTGGTTCGGTCCCTGAAAATTCGGCGAAGAAGCCGAACTCGGGGGATCTCTTCAATTGGCAAAGTTGGCCGGGCTAAAATCCGTCAAATTGATCGAGGGCGGTGAAAGGGAGGTGCATAATGAGATGGCGCACTCGCATGTTAGGATGCACTTGTGAATTAAGGATGTCGATGGGCCGGGTCTCGGCCCCACCCGAAACTAAACAGTACCTAGCTCGGTGCAGCCCGATCTGGCCAGAGCCCGAATTACATATGCCCGAACTCTTCGGGCCAGGTCGGGTTGGATTCTTTTTTTTTCTTTTTTTTAAAACAAAATTACTTGACAAGCCCGTCAAATGAAAAAATGAATTAAGAAGAAAACATGTGTCAAAAAAGTCGGAGCCGGGCCGGGCCCACCCGAGCCTTAAGCGAACAATACCGAAGCCCGGCCCTAAAAGACCCAAAAATTAGGTGAATTTTCAAGATGGGTCGTGCCGGTTCGGGCTTTTTTGACACTCCATTGTAAATTGTGTTCAAAAAGTCTCACATCGGATAATTGATATGGTGTGGAACAATTAATATATCCAATTTGGCCTCACAACTCATTAGCTTAAATTTTTTAGTGACTAGATATGCTGACGGGTTGGGATTTGGACTCCCCCTTGGTGATCTCTTCAGACGAGGGTATCGGGCTTCTGCTGTGTACTCCTAACATTGCATCCTCAAAGTTAAGTCACGGGGAAGAGCGTTGTTTTGTTTTCATGGTTTATTTTCAATTTTAATCCTACAAATCAAATACTTATTTGGACGTCAACAAATATTGGATGGGGTATTTAAAATTCTATCATATCATTATCCTATCCGACATTATCTTATCCAGTAAAAAAGCCCGAACGACGATCAAACGCAGCGACGAGGTCATAACTTGCATTATCTGCATACGTTGTTGCTGATTATTGGATGCCTAATGAGTATTTAGCTAAACATTAGCGTATTAATAATTGGCTAATGCCGAATTCAGCATGTCTTTTTGCCGCTTGCATGGGGTTCGTCCTTTAATTCAGCGGTCGTCGTGATTTCTTGGATTTCCTGTCGCGCGCCACTTTGTTTTTCATGATCATGACAATTTAGGATGGTAATTTCGTAAATTTGATATGCCGGTGCATCAAAAGTTAGAAGGAAAGCGACAACGACATGTTGATACATGCTACATGAGTTTTTGAGACATTATATTGTTTTAACATGCAAAAACGACCAATCAGTGTATCATGCTTAATTTACTAATTAAGCATGTCGGAGTGCTTTCTCTAAACTCCACTCCCACGTTTTTGTGCTGGTGTTCCTTCATGAAAAAGCACTCGCATTTTTTTAATCATCCACGTTAAAAATCCGAGCCGAGTGGCAATAACTAATAATAAAAAGTGCTCAAAAAAAAAATACCCAAAAAAAAACCCTAAACAATGCTCGAAGTGGCACAAACTTCTTTTCTGTCGCCCACCCCTAAAATTATACTAGCTTAAAAAAAATACGCCCAATCTACCACAGAAAAAAAAAAAAAAAAACAAAATTTTGCACAAGTGACATCGACGACCCAAGTTTTTCTTTTTTTATCGCTTCATCAATAATCCAAACTCATATCGATCTGACAAATATATCATTCATCTACCACAAAAAGTCGTAAATTTTGGCCACTTGTGACATAAAAAAAAAATGGAATATTGATAACACAATGGACATGATTAAAGGGTTTCTGCAGGTACAAGAGAAAGCTTAGGGTATTGACTCGTAGTGGCCATAGGCTAAAGCTATTGACGACACGACAAAAGATCAAGGAATCAGCGTCGCAGCGCAAAGTTTAGGGTTTTCGGCGTTATTAATCCTTAATGGGACCATGCATAGTGTCTCGGTGATCTCGTCACGTGTAATTTCTGTGGAGATTATCCGTAGGAAATTAATAGTGAATGGGTGAAGTCCTGGCCTTAGAAGGAGGAGAAGAAGAAGAATCCCCCCCAAAAAAAAAAAACGGTAGAGAATCAATACCTTCTTTTTCGCATGTGAAAAACGATGAGCGGAGGCGTGAAGGGCGTCGATGACGGATTGAGAGGTGGGCTTAAGTTATCTGCCCGGAAGTCTTTTAACGGTTCGTTGGGTTACGTACCGGTGAGCGGATCGTCGCAAGTAAATTAAATTAATCTCTTTTTTCCCTCGATTTTTTTTTTTTTTGAAGGGGAACAAAGCCCACATGTGTTCAGACAAGAGGGAGAGAGAGAAATCAATCATGGTCAGCCTAGCCATCGATTTGTCGATATTAAAGGTGAGACGGAGGGGAAGGCTAAGTCCCAACCGAAGTCTGTGAACGTGGCAGGAGCCAGAAGGCGGAAAGCTTCGTGGTCGCTAGGGAACTTCGGATGCCTTTTCCAAAAGTCCAAACTTTGCTCCGTGTCCGTGGGCATTCACATGTGTATATACACACACGGCGAGCGGCACATTATAAATGGCGATTAGGCACACGATTTGCTATATGTTAAAAAGGTGCAATTAAAGAGTGCCACGCATTTGAAAAGCATATTGTACTTTGGGGGGGGGGGTGTTGGGAACTATCGGCATTTTGGCAATTGTAGGATTTCCCAAATTGATTGCGTAACAAGTGCTCTTGGTGCATTCCTTGAAAAAAGCCCCCATCAAGGGAAAAGGCGAAGCGATTATTACATGAGATTCGTCATCCCCTGACTCATTCGAAAGAACTTTTCTAGCGGTATGCTATAGCTAGAGTCGATCGACTAGTCGTGCTTATTGCAGGACCACAAGTCCTTATTTACAGCCCGCCCAAAATTAAGAATAATAATTCTTCTGCATAAAAAATGATGGGATCGGTTTTTTTTTTTTTTTTTTTTTTTAAGTTTCGAGCCAATCGATCAACGTTGGGGGAATCAAGTCGGGGCCAGCTCTACCTTACGGCTCATGTGTATATGATGGGGGCGCGCTCTGAATGCGGGGTTCGCCCTTTCAGATTTATGTGGACCAAAACGCCCCGATCCAACCTTACAACAGCTATGTCCCAATCATGGGTTATGTGTATGTCAATAAATTTGGGTCACCTTCCTTTTGATGAATCGGGAGTGGGAATCATAAATGAGGGCTGGGGAGGGGGGGGCCGAAAAAGTGATAAGTTAATTCATGGGAAAATGGGTGGGGAGTACCATCGATGCACACGAGATGAAAGTTCACAATGACTTGGCTTGCCAGCCACCACCAAGCCAACGCCATCATCATCGCCGTCATCGTCACGTGTCAAAATTTGGATGTGTGGACGTGTCACGGCCACGCCTGGATAAGAGACTATTGTCCACTAAGAGGGTATACGTGCTTGAAGTTCGTATATAAAAAATTAATGTTGATAGACAAACATGAAATCAATCGCAAACGAGTAATCTGAATGCAAATGAATGATCCGAGCCCAACGAAATAATGTTGTGTCCTTAAGACAAATTTACCCCCTCAATCAGTACCCGAGGACGTTGGACAATTGTATTCCAAGATAGAACGGATCGAGTTCCTCTAAAGCGGTACTTCTTCAAAGGATTCCGACGAACGCAACTTCGCGAAATAATCGCGCAAGATGATGACAATGATGAATGAATGACGAACATAACAATTGTATCTAATGCTCGTGTCTAATCCTCATTTTTAATGCGATGGTCAATGCTTTATATATAGAGAGTGAAGCGAAGAGTTACGAAAATATATAGCTTCGTCGAAAGGGTTCGTCGACGAAAAGGCACAATTTCGTCGAAAGGATTCGATGAAACACTGTGAATCGTGCGATTTCAACGAAACGTTACGAAGTCGTACGGTTTCGTCAATGAATAGTTACGAATCGAAACAACTCTTCATTTCTCAGTTAATTTATTATGGGACTTTTGAGATCAAAGAGCAAGTGAGATCCAATCATCTCGCCATATGTCAAGGAAGAGTCTTTGACAAATTTAAGCTTTCTGCCTTCCTCATATTTGGCTGAGCAAAGGGCGGCTTCATAGTCGTGTCGTCTTTGGCTTGACCTTCATTGGTCGCCTTCGATATGTGGACCCCATTCGCCATCTTTGTAAATTTGTAAAGCCGAAAAGGATCTTAGCGTATGGATCGAATTAATGCGAGCTTTCATGTTAAATTCGGTTCCCACGCCAACGGCAGAAAGAAATTCGTCGGAGAGGCTCGAGTCAAACGTGGCGCGGTCGCCCACAGGCCTCACCAGATGAGGCGAGGCCTGGCATCGTTATGAGTCATTATTTGCGTGCAATTGCATCATATACTCCATCTTAATCATCACATCACGTGTATTTTTCAAGAATGTAAACGGCAATATGGACCTATCAAAATGAGTCGCAAACCTATGGTTAAGTTATTGTGTGATTCGGTTATATTCAATAAATGAGCCATAAATGAATTTAAACACGATACGAGCGATAAAATGGATCATAAATGAGTTTATAACTTACTCAAGCTTAACCCACCTCTATGACTTTCTCTTTACTCTTTATCGCTTTCACTCGATCTCGCGATCACTCATTTCGCTCTTCTTTCCCTTCAACAGGTCTTGAAGTCCAGAATACTAATTTTAACTCAGTTTCGACGATGTATGGCTCTGATACCATTAAAGGAATAATTTTATAAGGAAGAGATTTATACTCTCATGGAATCCTCCACAGATATTGCAACTCAAGTCCAGTTAGAGACCCCAGTTTCACTTCCTCCACCACCTGAACTCAGAAAAATCACTTCCTCCAAAATGGATTACCTTTATGAGGTATCCTATGTGAATGATGATCGAAAAATTTCTGAGACACAGCTACCCCTCATGAACCCTTATTCTGCCTTTTGTAAACCACCATCATTCTCACCCATCCGATCCATTAAACACCTCATCAAACACACCCCTCGTCCTGTCAAAGAATATGTCCAGTCTATCAAATTTGATTAGTACCTCATCCTGTCTACGCAGCAAGAGCAGTTTGTAACTCTCCAGTGCTGCTACAGTAAATGCTACAAATGCCGAACAGTGAACGGTACTGCTATAGTGCCACTGCTACAATGATGAACAGTAACTAATATGAACAGTAAAGGTATAAATTTTTCTAGATTAGATTATTTATGAAAGCGTTTTAAAAATATAGGTCGGATCGGCCATGAGTCGATAGTAAATGGGCCATAAAGAGGTTAAATGGATCCATTTGATAGGATAATTTGACAGGTCTAGGAGAATGGATTGACGTGTACCGGGTGGGATATAAAAGTCATTTCGCTACTGCACATTATTATTAGGGGGACCACGAAATGACGTGGACTACAGAGACGTTGAGGTGTCCCTCCGCCACGTGAAACGTGCCCTCTGAATGTGAATATGTCCAAAGTTTTTTTTGTCCTCCGGCCGACAGCACCGCCACGTTGTATTGTCCCGATGGATTTGTTAAATAAGGTCAAGCCCAATTATTGGAGCACAATACGACCAAAAACAAAAATTATTGGAGAACAGGGCACTTTGCCCCACTCGCGCGTCTCGGCATCTCCAAGTACTCGCGGAGGACAAAAAACGAAAATTTACGCACGCCCCCCATCTGATTTTGGACGAAGGAGGCAAGAACACCGTGGGGGAGCAATACTAATTACTATTTTAAGGCATGCGTGCGTACTGACTTACACAATTTAGCATGACTATATATACCTTAAGAACCATATTTGCTCCCATCCTTAGTTGGAAGAAATTTACCAAATTCATTTTTGATCAAGTTTTTTGCGTGCGGATTTAAACCTATTAGTGCAATAATCTTCATCTTATAAGAAAAATTCATAATGAACATGATTGGGACGTGTCTAAGGCGTGAACTCAAATGGAGCCAAAAAAAAAAAAAAAATCTCTCGAGAATTGACATGTCCTTCCAAGACTTGGGCGAGCGACGAGCATCGTTCACGAAAGGCACAAGTCTATTCCGATATGTGGTAACGCGCTTAACCTTGCCACTTGATGATCTTTCCACGAATGAAAAGTCCTTTTTATGCGTACATGGCATCAAAATCATTCTTTTCTCGTTTGCGCACTCTGGCGAACCCCTTTTTCTTTTTTCTTATTTTTTCGATCATTAACCAGACACTTTCATAAATTCTCAAGAAGCCGATGAATTACAGAAGAATAGATCCCAATCGCTTACAATTTTTTTTTGGGAGCTTTTTTTTTTTTTGTGTTGTTGTTGTAGTTCCTGAAGACGATGCTCTGTCCCCCCTGTGAAGACGATGCTCTGTCCCTGAAGGCGATGCTCTATCTTCAAGCAACGAAATTATGTAGGATCACGTAGAAACGTCCACAAAATATAGCAGCTCTAGTTCCTGGAAAAATCTGAGAAATTACACGCCGCGTACTCGCGTTGTACAGGTTGATGGACAACGAATGCACGAAGGTGAACTTACAGTTCACAAGAACAGAGTCCCCTGTTTTGCTGTTTCATCTAACTAAAGACACATGGAGTCCCTTAAAGGGGATTTGACAAGAACTTTTGGCGATTTTGAATTCTACGCTTGTTCAAGGAGTGTGATCGAATCGATACATCCATTTAATCTCGACTCCTGTCTTGATAGGAAAGAAATCGGGTAGCTCCATTGCCCTTCTTTCATGGTGTTGACACAAAAAAATGACCAACTTTTGGTTGCTATCGACGTGTGATAGCTTAGTTGATGAGAGTAGTGCTTGGTAATTTACGAACATAATTATCCACACTTGATGAATAGATAGGTTGAAGGAATCAACAAAAAGTGAAGCCGACAGTCTCGGATGCAATTGTCAAAGAAGTAACCGTTGGAATAAAGTAACCGTCAAGATGTTGGATTCGAAGAAATCTTCAACATAGTGGAATCCATGAAAATGTTAGAGTACTAGAGTCGATGTAACATTTTGTAACGTACGTTTGTAACCTTTGTTGATAACGGTTAATTGTGGATTTTAAATTACCACATCATACTCTTTGAAGAACTCTAACAAAACACACAAACAACTTATTATCTTTTAGTTATCTTTCAATTTATGCACTGTAGTTACAGCTATAATTTCCATTACCTCCTCCTTGATTAAATTTTGTCATTGTATCTTCGTTCTAGTTTTCAAATCTTCGTTATCGATTAATTTTCGGTGTTGCATTTTTATGTCCTTAGACTTTGTCATTGACTAAATTTCGGTAAAATTTATGTACTTCCAATACCGTTTGAAGTGAAATAATATGTTTCCTTATGTACCCATTATATAATCTGTCTTTTCCCATAAAAAATCGAAGAACGATTTTCGGCGAAAAGTATTTCAACACGGATGTAAATTTCGACGAAACATCTTTTCGACATGCGTAGTAGAATCAGTGTGGCCGATTTGAGGAAGTACAATGTCAGAGAATAATAAATCATCTTGAGCCAGATCATGCTGCGGGTAATAACCCCGGTGCTACAGCTACCCAGTCTGAGACCTCAACTGCTCCAAAAGTAGAGCCAATCCAAGGGGGCAACGTTTGAAATCCCGCGGCACTTTACATAGGAGCTAGCGAAGGAGTCAGCACCAAGCCGGCAAGCCCCATTTTGGTGGCTACTATGAAGAGGTTGTATGAGAAACAACACAATAAAATGGCGAACCACGTAGCGAGACACATCACTGATGTGATCAGGCCAATGGTCATCAATGTGACCCACGATATCATCTCCAGGTCCGGAACATCGAGTCCATGCCGATCCAACCTAATATGACGATTTACTAACAAATTTATCAACTTGCGAATCTTGATTAAGCGGCTGAACTCATATTACAACAATTAGGTTCCAACAGAGGAATAGTCAAGCCATTATATAGGAAGCCACATCTCGATTGAGTTGACACTATACACTTTAACCAAGAGAATTCAAAACTTCTAACTTCGTTGTTTTCATTGGCGAAGATTATCAATTGACTGTCGAACACATTGGCAGTTTATTGCCCATTGTGGAGAGGTAGGAACAAATGAATTCGTGAGACTTATGAGTTAGATGATCTGAAAAGAATAAAATTTAGAAAAAATAAAATCAAATTTGCCAATGGCAAGGAGGCACATGTCTTGATTATCTAATTGAAAAGGATCGAATGCTTGGTGAATTATCCATTTTGGGGCATTTATTTGCACCGCAAAAATGACAGTTATTGGTTATTATCGATATGTTATATATTTAGTCGATGGAAATAGAGTTTGGCAATTTATGAAAAACGTTATTGACAACTTGAAGGATCAACAACTTGATGAATCGACAGCTTGAAGGAATCGATAAAAAGTGGAGTCGACGATCTTGGATTCAACCATAAAAGTAGTGGAGTAAAACAACCGTCAAGATAGTGAAGTCGGGAATCGTCAAGAAAGTTGAATCGACAAAACAGTCAATGTATTGGAGTTGATGTTACGGTCGATGCAACCGTTTGTAAATCTTTCGATTTCTATATTGTATTTATGGCTGTAGACGGTAGTTCCTAATAAAATTTCGACATGTCTTAGCTGTAGTTTTTGGATCTTCGCCGTCGATTAAATGGGAGCGTTGCGCCTTTATGTCATCAGGCTTTATCATTGATTAAATTCCAGCAAAACATATGTCCTTTCAGCTCCCTTTGAAGTGAAATTATCGTCTTCCTCGTGGATCTATGATGTTTCCTCTCTCTGGAGTCACCACCGAACCTGTCACCATTCATAAGAAATCCAACAACGATTGTCGGTAAAAGATACTTGGTCGAGGTCGCAAATTTCGGTGGTACACATGTAAAATCAAAGGGACCGGTGCAGGTTGAACCTTTTCTCCATTGAGGAGCTTGTCTCGTGCCTTGCTCCTCGCCTAGACAGTAGACACGTATGCAAAAAGAAAAGTCAACGCTCTGCCTCAGAAGCTACGGTCAGCCTGTCACAGCATACACCTAATGGTAATGGCCAATGGGGAGCGGGAGCGTCCCTGCTCGTAATAATTGGACTAATCAATGCAATTTCCGGTCGCCCGGCGGAATTAGGTCTAACTACACATGATTTATCTTTGTTTTATTCCCGTGAATTAGGTAGCTTACCCCAAATGGGCCTCGGCACATAAGTTCAGATTTTTTCGCTCGTGGACCAAATTACGTCATGGATTAGCAAGAGCTCGTTGCGTATCAACCAAAGTATAACACGTAAGTGATGCCTTAAGAAAAAAAAAATTATCGGAAAATTTTATAACACGACATATGGTAAGACGGCATATTTTATCCAAAAGATTCCATCACACGACGTTTAACATGCACCGCATGAAGTTAACGTGGGTCAAAGTAAAGTGTACAATATGTATAATTAGGACCAGTTGCCTAAGACATCCCAACTCAATTCGCTGGGACATTAAGTTTAAGGATAAGTGCATTGAAAGTTTTAAAATTTATCATGAAAGTGGAATTGAGCCGTAAAACTTATAAAAAATGCAATCAATTCCTAAAACTTTTTAAACTGGTGCAATCAAGTCTGTCCGTTAACTTCGTTCAATAACTCCGTCCAACTTGGCTAAAGAAATATGCTAACGTGACTTTTTTTTTCATTATTTTTTCTCTCTTACACGGCACTGACGTCGCTAAAATGACACCGGTTGAGTCTAAATATGATTTTTAATGAGTACATTACGAAATAAGATAACTTAAAAGTAGGGAAAACCAGCGAGGCCGGGCCGTGAGGGCTTCAGGCCTTGCTTTGCATCATCTTTCATTTATTTATACATTTAATTTATTTTCAATCTAATTTAAATGCATTTTAACCTTATCCTTCATGTCTTAGCCACGCCGGCGTCACGTATAACAGAGAAAGTAATAAAAAGGCCACGTCAAGTCGGCATTTTTCTTTAGTAAAATTGGACAAAATTAACGGAAACACTTGATTGCACCAATTTGACAAATTTTAGGATTTGATTGCATTTTGTTATAAGTTCAGGACTCGATTACACTTTCTTAACAAGTCTTAAAACTTTCCGTGCACTTATCCCTCAAATTTATAATCCGGTGACATTGTTCGCGCATTAGGATCAAGAGACAGCAAGCTTTTTCATGAAGACAAACTCTAAAACGTAGAATCCATTCATGGAGACGCATCAAAGAGCATCTTCAGGTTATAAGGCCCAACAACATGAGATGGCCCGTTCCAAAGCAGACCAGCCAGCTGCCTATTGGCGCTCTCGGTCGGATGGGCAGGATCGAACCACACGTACTCGCTCGGGTCGCCGCACAAATTGTAATTCACAGTCCCGTTCTTGCCCCCGCAGGTGAAGTTCCCATTGTATGCCCCGCTGCCACAGCAAGCGCTCTTCCCTTCCTTGAATCCTACCACCAGTAACAAGAGCGCCGCAAGAAGTTCATACCAACGTAAACACGGCGCAATCGAGAGAAAAAAAAAAACACGCTACGTTAATGATGAAGCGGAGATTTTAAGAGGGTCGGTGACGATCCTCCTGTTGGAGTTCAACACCAAATATGTGGCATGTTGGCAGACCTTCCCATTCTTCCTTGGACGGTGGAGAACCAAAAGTTTGACTTGGAAGGTAGCCTTCCATTTGGTCATTGAAAGGTGGACGGTAGCACACCTTTCACAATTCACATTTGTAGCACACCTTCAAAGTTAGGCAAGTTAGGCAATATTTATTTTACACTTGAAGGTCAACAAATTGATGCTTAGTTAGGCATGGAAACTCTCTATAAATAGAGATGTCTTGAAGGCATTTGAGATATGCCATAGTTGTATTTGTGTGGTGTTAGAATATAGAGAGCAAGAGAGTTAGAGAGTTGTGATTTTTTGTATCTCAAGCTTAGGAAAGCTTGTATGTGTGTTTTGTTTGTGTAAAAGCCTTAGCAAGGCTATTTTGAATACCACTCTCATTTTACATATTCGAAAACTCTCTCGCCTTGTAACCACCAAATTTCCGCAAAGAACCATCCGGGTTTCTACATTTGGTATCAGAGCCACGGTGTCGAAGGATCGTGCCGGAACCTAGGCGGTCAAGAATCCAATCACGGAGACCGAGATCCTAGAGTGGACGATCGAGGATCGTGAACCCGGAGATAGCTATGGCATCCACAAGTTCCGTTCAAATGCAACTTCCAAAGTTGAATGGGAGAAATTTCAACAACTGGTCCGTCCAGATGAAGGTTCTATTCAAATCACAGGATTTGTGGAACCTGGTTGAAAGTGGCTACAACGAAGTAGCCGATGCCGAAGCATTCGAGGCTTTGAAGAAGGAAGATAAGGATTCGTTGGTCGAGTCCCGAAAGAAAGATCAGAAAGCATTATATGCGATTTTTCAAGCCGTGGAGGAAACGATATTTGAAAAAATATCGAGTGCCGAGACCGCGAAAGCTGCCTGGGATATCTTGCAGAAATCCTACAAAGGCGATGATCGTGTCCGGCGGGTGCGGCTTCAAACTCTTCGAGGTGATTTCGAGTCTTTACGCATGAATGACTCGGAAACAATATCGGCATATTTTGATCGTGTGCAGGCCATCGTTAACCAATTGAGGGTTAATGGTGAAGAACTTCAAGATGTTCGTGTCGTAGAAAAAATCTTGAGGTCTTTGACCGAAAGATTTGACTACGTCGTCGCAGCGATCGAGGAAGGACAAGACGTATCAACTCTCACGTTGGAGCGGTTGATGGGTTCATTATGCTCCCATGAGCAAAGAATGAATCAGAAGTCTACGGGTTCCGTTCCCGAGCAAGCATTGCAAAGTCGGGTCGCTCAACCAAACCGAGGAGGCTATCAAGGCGATCGAGGTCGCGGAGGAGGCCGAGGAAGATGTGAAAATTCGAGTTTCATCAGAAAGTATAAAGCACGTGATAAATCAAAGGTAAGGTGCTTTAAGTGTAATAAGTTTGGACATTACAAATCCGAATGTCAAGAAAAGACGACGGAATATGCACATACCGTCGATAATGCTGAAGATATGGTTCTCGCATGTACCATAGATTATGGTAGTTCCATCTTTTGTAATAAAAGATGTTCCAAGAATCATAGAAGGAGCAATGTTGGTAAGTATGACAAACAGTCAAAAGGACATCGAAACTGGCAGAGACGATCAGCAACGAGAAGCTCTCAGCCAGGGGGAGCTCATCGAGATCATGATAAGAACAACAGGAAGCGTAGCGGACGGTGCTACATATGTGGGAAAGTAGGTCACTTTGCTAGAGTCTGTTGGTTCAAACAGGTAAAAGAAAAAGACATGTCTTTTACCATGAAAGAGCACGGGGGTAAAGAAGAATTGAGTCTTCAAGCAACTGTTGCAACAGAGGTTCAAGAAGAACTCGCAACCACGAGGATCATCGAGGCAGATAATGCGATAGCTACTGAGATGTCTCCGAAGAAGAGCAAGTCAAGTGAAAACTCAAAGAAGCAAGTTGAAACTTCAACAAGCAGAAGTGAGAAGGAGCTGCTGGGGATATTGAAAGCAAGGGATGAAATGCTGAAGCAAAAGAATGAGGAGCTCAAGATCAAAGAAAGAGAGCACGAGAAGCTCCGACACGAGCTCAAGAAATTGCAAAAGTTTAAGAAGTATTACCCAGAGAAAAAGATCCCAAGGCGCAAGGATCATTGGAAGTGGGTAGAGAAAAAGTCCTACAAAAGAAAAGATCGAGATGCCTCTACCGAAGTGCTTCAGATGGAGTTGAATAAATTGAATGGTGAAATGAAAACCGTCAATGAAAGGTTTGATGAGATGAGTATCAATCTCAAAACTCTCGAGACTACGGAGACTGCAAAGAAAGGAAAAGTGATCGACGCGCAAGTTCGAATGGCGTTGACAAAGTCCAAGCTTCGCAAAGCTCAGTCAGAAATTGCAGTTGTAGAACCAACCGAGGAAGATGAATATCATATGTTATAGAGTGAAGAATATTAGGTGTTGAGGGGGAGTGTTGGAGTTCAACACCAAATATGTGGCATGTTGGCAGACCTTCCCATTCTTCCTTGGACGGTGGAGAACCAAAAGTTTGACTTGGAAGGTAGCCTTCCATTTGGTCATTGAAAGGTGGACGGTAGCACACCTTTCACAATTCACATTTGTAGCACACCTTCAAAGTTAGGCAAGTTAGGCAATATTTGTTTTACACTTGAAGGTCAACAAATTGATGCTTAGTTAGGCATGGAAACTCTCTATAAATAGAGATGTCTTGAAGGCATTTGAGATATGCCATAGTTGTATTTGTGTGGTGTTAGAACATAGAGAGCAAGAGAGTTAGAGAGTTGTGATTTTTTGTATCTCAAGCTTAGGAAAGCTTGTATGTGTGTTTTGTTTGTGTAAAAGCCTTAGCAAGGCTATTTTGAATACCACTCTCATTTTACATATTCGAAAACTCTCTCGCCTTGTAACCACCAAATTTCCGCAAAGAACCATCCGGGTTTCTACACCTCCCGGCAAAACTTTTGGGACATTACCGAATTTCGAGCTGTGCAGGGTTCGCGTGGTGAGGGAAGTGTAGTAGTCGAACAGGGCGTACGAGAATCCGGCTTTCTGATACGCCAGCTTCCTCAGCAGCCTCGACAGAGCGATATTGTGCATCTTTGCTAGCACGGACAGGTCGTGAAGGCAGCCGTCGATCCCCGAGGATGCTCGGGTGGCGGGCAAGCACCCTATCGGCCCAACGTTCTGGAAAGCGAACTTCCTCCCTCCAAGTGCATATACTTCCTGCATTAATCATTCATTTCACACAGAGAGCACAAGTTAGTGTTTCAAACCACCATCCTTGTACTTCAAGTAAACTTAAGTATTGAACTTAGGATTGTGGGTCAGAGCTCCTACTTTGATCACTGCTGTGAAATTGCCCAGCACCATAGTCATGAATGTCTTCTTGTAAGCAGCAGTGAGGACAGATGATTTGGGGTCGGTTGCGAGGGCCATGTAGTCGTTCCCTCCCATGCTGAACAAGTAGGCCGCGCCGGACAGCAACTTGTGCGCATCCTCGTCGCCGAGTTGTTGCCTCAGCCGCTTTGCCACCTCCTCGAAATAGCTCAGTTGTAGCTTCAGGTGTATCTATTTCCCATCAACGAATCAGAAATCTATGGGGTGAAGGTTTCCAATTCCATGTCTTTTCCTACTGGCCAGATAATTTAAACAGTGGTTGTTTCCGTCGTGAATTTTCACTGAGTTGGTTAAATAAAGCATTGTTATTTCCTAACCGTGATTTAGCGGATATTCTGGTTTCAAGAGCTAAGGTTGCTCCATCAACAGTCGTTCCAAATCGACGATTACCGGATGCAAAATGATGCGACAGGCACACAAAGAAAGTGCCCAAGGGATCCTCGATGTCGAGCTTCTAACTCCATTGGGCACATTTTGTATCAAGCAGGAAAAATCTATTGCTTTCAATGATGTGTTAATGTATGCTATGAATTTTCAAGTGTCGTATTTACCAAGTAGTATGGCTGATTCAAACTCTTAAGCTCCAATCATCAAAATTTAGCTAGAACTGTGAAAACTAGCAGACTAAGGAACGTTCTCTTAACTCTCTGAGACTGCGAATCTTACCGTCCCTGGACGAGTCGCTGGGAGGACGCCTGCTCCAGCAGATGCGAAATTGACACCGTCGGTGTAGTTACTGAATCCGGGCTCCAAGTATGGTCTGATTAACGGCAGCTTTGCATATTCAGCTGCATCGAAACAAAGACGACCCAAACGTAAGACAATTCTTGTGGAGGAGGTACATTGATATCTCTAGTATACTGAACTTTCTGGTTCATTGAAAGAAGATTCACTTCTGTGACATCGTTTTACCGATGAAGTCGGGGACGATTCGGCCGTCGCAAACTCTTCCCGTCGGGTGCTTGAAGAAGGTCTCTCCATAAGGGAAGTAGTTCGTCTTCACGCTGGTGTTCAAGTAAAGGTTGTTCCCGGCGTCAAACAGCGAGTCTCCAAAGACGAAGAGAGCGACATGGTCTTCCGGCAACCGGCCGAGGCAGGTGGCCGGAAGGAGGAGGATTGCGCATGCGGCAACCGATGTAATAACCTCTCGAAGCATGGTGAAGGGAGATACGTGCCGTGCTGTGGTAGGTGAAAATGTTTGGATCTAAGTAGTTGAGAAACTTTGTGGCATGTGAGGTATGGCTTTAAAGGTGACCATGCTAAAAAGAACGAAAGAGAGTTCACACTCACTTTATCTTTCATAAAAGTTAGAATATATAAATATCAAACCACGCCTTCTTATAACAGCTTAAACTTTTAAAATAGTTGGCTGTGATCCCATAAAATCTTTCATGGTATGAGAGCAGGATATCTTGAATTCAAACATTTCCATGCCTATATTTGCCTCTTTAATAAATATGTTCATATTTAGTACTAGGCAAAAAAATCAGACTAAGCGTGAGGGGGGTGTTGGAATATATAAATATCAAAGTACGCCTCCTTCTAACAACTTAAGCTTGCAGAACTGTCATATTGTGCGCGGTGGAGGTCTTTGCGAGTCAATCTATGTAGCACAGATATGTGTATTTTGAGATTTTTTACGTATCGGATATGGAGGGGTATCCGATACGCTCGGACACGCGGTCAACGCGTATCCGATACGCTCTGGACACGCGTGACCGAATGATCAATGCCCCTGACACGCGTGTTGGAGGGCAAGATAGTAAAAAAACACTCAAATCTAACCTAATTTCACCCTTGAATGGTCGAACCTCGGTCGCTCTGCTCCTTCTCTCTATCTCTGGTCGCGCTCTCCTCTCCCTCGTTCTCTCTCACGGCTTCCTGATCCATCGACTTCAACGCCCTTCGACGCCTCGCCGGTCGCGGCTCGCCGCCTCGTGGCCGCTGGCCTCCATACTCCCCACAATCGTTGACGGCCTCCCAGCACAGCTTAGTTGCCCTGAATTGCCTCAAGTCCTTAGCGCACGTCAATCTCTGTCCCCTCGCCGTCGCCACCTTGTCGACACGCAGTCGTCATCATCATCTTCAAGGTTTCTCATCTCTCTCGTCTGTAGTCGGATAGTGTCTAAGTAAATCAGTGATACACAGATTTCTGAGCTTTTCCTTTACGTTTTTTTTTTTTTTTGCTGAAAGTTGCTGGCTTTAGCTATGTCTGTGATCATAATTTTTCCGTGTGATGATTTCGCGGCTGGCTATTTTCTTTCTTGTTTTCCCGTGAAATTTTGTTGTCAGTCTACAATTTTTAGCCTTTAAGTCAAATTGAAATCGGACCTCATGTTGTCCTAGAGATACTGATTCAATGACTGGTGTTATGTTCATGTCTTATGTTTAGAATTCACGTGAGTTGGGGCAACAGAAGACAGTGCACTTAATTAGAGTCAGGGCAACAAAACGTGAACAAATAACTTGACATTGTATACATACGCATCCTAAAAAAGAAAAACGGAACACTGAATGATTTCTTCTATCTAGAGTCAGTGCACTTAATCAGAGTCTCTATGTTTCCATAACACCTAAAAAGTGGATACTTATTAGTGATAGTGCTTACTACATGAAGAACTCCTTTTGTGGTGACATCAAATGCTCCAGCTATGCCATTTGTAGCGTTTATCCAGTCGATAATTTTCTGCCTTGTTGTTTTCAGAATCTTAGGTCTTATGTGCAGCTTTGGTTGTTTTCACTGCCACTTAACAGTGGTTGTGCTTGTGGTATGCATTGGTTTTTTCCATCACACTGTTGAATTTATAGTTATTGTGATTGTATTTTTTGCAGAGTAATCTCAAGTATGGACAGTAGCACTTCCAGTATACAACCACTTACATCCACTGATAAAGAATTAAATAAATCATTGTGGAGGTATGTCGCTAGGTCGGGTGAACATGACGATGCGGGTGGGAATTGCTCTTGGAAATGTAATTTTTGTGAAAAAGATTTTAGGAGTTCATACACGAGAGTTAGGGCCCATTTGTTGATGATAGGTCGAAAATGGATTGCAAAATGCGGAAAAGTAGAAAAAAATATCTCTTGGAGATGGAAAGATTAGATGGAGAGGTGAAAGCCAGATTAACGAGTAATGTGCCAAAAATGTGCCTTTGTCCCCTTCCAGTTTTTCAGCTACTGGTGGTAATATCGATAGGATAGATTCATCATTTGACTCTAGGAAAAGGAAGATTGAAAGCGAAAGTGGGAGTGGGAGTGGGAGTAAAGGATCAATTGAGAATGCATTCAACATGACTCAACGTGAACATTTGGATCATGAGATTGCTAGGATGTTCTATTCGGCGGGCTTGCCATTTAATCTAGCAAGGAATCTTTACTTTCAATCTGCTTTCACTTATGCCGCTAATCACAACATTGCGGGATATGTCCCACCAAAATACAATATGTTGAGGACTACTTTGTTGTAAAAAGAGAAGAAAAATATTGAGAGCTTATGTGTACCTTTCAGAAACTCGTGGAAGGACAAGTGTGTAAGTATTGTGAGTGATGAATAAAGTGACTCACAAAGGAGATCATTAATTAACTTTATGGCGGTGTCGAATGGAAATGCTATATTTATAAAATCAGTTGATTGTTCGAAAGAAAGGAAGGACATGCATTTCATTTTCAACTTAATGAAAGAAGTCATCAATGAAGTCGAGCATGAGAATGTAATCCAAGTCATTACCGATAACGCTTCAAATTGTAAGGCCGTGGGACAACTCATTGAGATTGAATTCCCATCTATTGTTTGGACTCATTGTGTGGTGCACACCCTTAATCTAGCTTTGAAGAACATTTGTGCCGCAAAGAATGTGAAGACCAATCAAGTAGTATATGAGGAGTGTAATTGGATTACAAATATTGTTGATGATGTTATGCAAATCAAAAATTTCATCATGAACCATTCTTTGAGATTGGCAATATACAACGAATTTGTTCCCTTGAAGTTGCTTTCCGTGGCGGATACATGTTTTGCTTCAATGATTGTGATGCTTAGGAGGTTCAAGTTGATAAAAAGTGATCTTCAAAACATGGTTATTTGTGAGAAATGGAGTATCTATCGAGATGATAATCAAGGGAGGGCTAGGTTTGTCAAGGAGAAGTTGTTGGATGATATTTGGTGGGATTCAATTGATTACATACTTTCTTTCACAGCTCATATATATGACATGCTTAGAATTTGTGACACCGACATGCCTTGTCTTCACTTGGTTTATGACATGTGGGATTCAATGATTGAAAAAGTGAAGAAAGCTATATATACACATGAAGTGAAAAGGCTAGATGGGGAGTTTACATTTTATGAGGTGGTTCATGCAATTCACTTGGATCGTTGGAGTAGGAACAACACTCCACTTCATTGCTTGACACATTCTTTGAATCTTAAGTAAGTTCTATACTCATATGAGATTACTATTATATTAGTTTCTTTCTTTGACGTGATAATATAATACTCTCTTATTCATTTTGTTTTGTTGAATAGGTTTTATAGTGATCAATGGCTCAATGAAGACCCGACTCGAGTTTCTCCGTACAAGGATTATGATATCAACCTACAAAGAAAGAAATGCATTAGGAAATACTTTTCTACGGAGGATGAGCGTCGAAAGGTGAATAAGGAATATCTAGACTTTGCATCTAGAAGCGGGCATTTTGATGACTATGACTCTATTTAAGAGCGTTCTTCTATGGATCCTAAGGATTGGTGGCTTAATCATGGTGCATGTGCACCTATGCTTCAAAGCATAGCTTTAAAGCTTCTTGCACATCCTTCTTCTTCATCTTGTGCTGAGAGGAATTGGAGTACTTTCTTGTGCCGAGAGGAATTGGAGTACTTACTCCTTTATAAACTCAGCGAGAAGAAACAAGATGATCCCAAGACGTGCAGAAGATTTGGTTTTTATTCATAGCAACCTTCGTCTTTTATCAAGAAAAAAGCCACAATATTTCGAAGGAGATACCAAAATATGAGATATTGGCGAAGACGCATTTGATACATTTGAAGAAGTTAGGGGTGCTTCAATTTGCGAGTCTTTCACTTGATGAGCCAGATATAGAATCCGTCGTTTTGTCAGAAGGAGTGGATCACGTAGATGAATGACTTTTTGTTATATTTATGATGAAATGTGGTTTGTTTTTTGTTTTCCACTTATGGTTAATTGTTAAATTAAATGGTGGCAATTGTGGATCTTTTTCAGTCAAGTTTTATGGAGTATTAGAACTTTTGAAGTCTGGAAATTGTGGATTGTTGGAGAACGTGGTTTTGCTAGAAACAAAATTTGGACAATTTATGGAGTATTTGAACTTTTTTTTCTAGTTTTTGACTAATATTTTTCATCAAATATGAAATAGTTATGACATTTAGACATATATGTGATGTTTGGAGTTCATAAAAAATTAATTTAAATGTATATATAAAAATATGTATTTAATATATAACGTATCCCAGCGTATCGGAAATCTCTTTTTTTGAGAAATCACGAATCAACGTATCGTGTTATATCGTGTCCTATATCCCGTATCCTATCGGTACTACATATGAGTCGATCTCTTGCCAGCTGCACCGGTTCAAAAGGGTTTTGACTGGTTCGATCAAGTATAAGACAACCGGCTCGGCCCGTCTCTAGTTCGTTTTTGAAAACGCTGGCAACAAGCGGCTAATAGTCGCCCATCATCGACCAGGGAAGATTACGCCACTGCAGATCTTTCCTTTCGAATCGGCTTTGCCCATGTGCAGAAACCGAGTTTGTGCATAGTAGATCATAAATGCAACGTGAATTGCATCGATTACATAAACCATAGAAGTGGGCCGGCGTGTATTCTGGGAGTACACATGAATCCACGTGTATTAAAATAAAATCAAAGTTCACTTCACAGGTATTAAAAATTCGCGTGGATTGATTCGAGGTGGGAATGCGGCAAGTCAGTCAACTGCAAAATCTATTTTATCTCATGATTTGAAGTGATTTTGTGATGGTGAGAATACAAGAAAAGGAAGTTCAGCTTTAACTGGTGGTGGGCGAAGAAAGACCCGATGAGTCCGGCGCCTCTAGCGTTGGTGAACGCGAGCAGAAGCAGAACTGCCTATTCAATTCTTCTCCGTTCAACGCCAAAACTGATAAGAAGTATCTCCTGTTGGAACTTTGATTTCAAAGTCCCATATGAAATTGAATGAGAAATGAAGAGTTGTTTCGGTTCGTAATAGAAATGAAAAGTGGTTTCGTTTTGTCGAATCATTTCGATGAAACCGTGCGACTTCGTGACGTTTCATTGAATCTTTTCGACGAAATCAAGCATTTTCGTCGACGAACCCTTTCGACGAAGCCATATGTCTTCGTAACTCTTCGATTCACTCTATAAATAGAACATTGACCATCGCACCAAATTAGAGTATCAGACATGAGGATTAAATACGAGCATTAGATACAATTGTTATGTTCGTCATTCATTCATCTTGTGCGATTATTTCGCAAAGTTGCGTTCGCCGGAGTCCTTTGAAGAAGTACCGCTTCAGAGGAACGTGATCCGTTCTATCATGTGAGACAATTGTTCAAGAACCTCGGGTACCGATTGAGGGGACAAATTTGTCTTAAGGACACAACGTTATTTCGTTGGGCTCGGATAATTCATTTACATATAGATTACTTGGTTGTGATTGATTTCAGGTTTGTCTATCAACCTTAATTTTTCATATATGAACTTCAAGCACGTATATCCTCTTGGTGGACAACATCTCCTGCAATAGAAACATTACTCTTGGATCTATCCCATTTAAACCGCTGACCTGATACCAGGAGAAGATATTTGAATGGTTGCCACACCCGGCACACCGCATCTTCACTCAACCGTGATGTGCAACGATCACCTAATGACCGGGTGATTCTTTGCCTAACATCTCACCTCAGGTTTGCAGACATTGCGCAACGGTAATGCCATAGAAACTACGCGTTTTATTGCTCGAGAGTCTCAGAAGTTTATAGATGTAGCATACAACACAGAGCGCCTGCTATGGCATTTCGAAGAACGTCTTCATATTATAAGGCCCGACGGTGTGAGGCGGTCCATCCCACAGCAGAGATGCGAGTTGCTTGTTGGCCATCTCGGTCGGATGAGCGGCATCGAACCACACATACTCGCTTGGGTCGCTACACAGATTGTAAGCGCTTGTTGTGCCATTCTTTTTCCCACATGAGAATAGTTGCCCATTGTATGGGCCACTCCCACAGCAAGCACTATTCCCATCCTTGAACCCTGCACCCAACAAAAGCATCATAGATATCGCAAGAACATCAGCAGAATTTCTGCACCAAAGAAGAGGACACATGAATTGTCCAATTCAATGATCAAAGTGAATTGACACTGAATGACCATGCTGTCACCGGAAACGGTGGTCCCCGACAACCCTCTTGAATTTCTACGATGGGTTTGAATTTACAGGACTTGGGGTTGGGGATTTACCGAATTTTGAGCTATATCGAGTCCTCATGGTGAGGGAAGTGTAGTAATCGAACAGGGCATGTTTGAATCCGGGTAGCCCCTGTTCGATCCTCTTCAGCAGTCTCGACAGGGCTATGTTGTGCATCTTCACTATCACGGTTGGGTCATGCAAGCAACCCTCGGACCCGGACGAGGCTCGAGCAGCCGGCATGCACCCGATCGGTCCGACGTTCTGGAAGGCGAATTTCCTCCCTCCATGTGCATACAGTTGCTGCAATATCATCCATAAAAATAGCTTCCTTTCAGTTCCTGAATTCTTTTCGAGTTCAAGAAATGAAATTGGGTTAGTAGAGCCTGGTCATATACTTTGATCCCCACTGTGAAATTTCCCAGGACCATGGTGATGTACGTTTTCCTGAAAGATGCAGTTGATTTGGTATTGTTCGGAATGGAACCGTAGTCATTGCCTCCGATGCTAAACAGATAGACCGCCTTGGAGAGCAACTCATGGGCATCGGCGTTGCCTAGTTGTTGCTTCAACCCCTTCACTACCTCCTCGAAATCGTTCAGTTGCAGCTTAAAGTACAGCTGATCAAAGCCAATTAGACAATCCATCAGAGATAATCGACTTGCTCAATACTTATTTTAGAAAAAGAGAACAACTTTACATCAAACCAGAATAGCACGGCGAAAAGCGTATGTCTTACAGTTCCAGGACCAGTTCTTGGGAGAACGCCGGCTCCGGCGGACGCAAAATTGACCCCGTTGGTGTAGTCGGTGAACCCAGGCTCCAAGTACGGTTTGATGTATGGAAGCTTCGAATATTCAGCTGTATCAGGAAAAGAAAGGATCACGTAATTAGCTTTCGCATTCTAGGAACAAGCTACAGTTTCTTCTTTTGAAAGCTTCAGTAGGACTAGTCATGTGGCAAAACAGAATTTAGGGGGAAAAAGGGACAAAACTTTGCAGGAGCAATTCTTACATATGAAGTCGGGAACGATACGTCCATCGCAGAGCCGTCCCGTGGGGTGCTTGAAGAAGGTCTCTACATAGGGAAAGGAATCACCCTTGCCACTGTCGTTTAGGTAAATGTTGTTCCCCGCGTCCAAGAGCGAGTCCCCAAAGATGAAGAACGCCACGTGGTTCTCCGGCAGCTTGCCATGGCAGCTCGGCGGAAGCAGGAGGATTGTGCAGAAGGATAATGTGAGGAAGAAGAGTGAGCTGAAACTATCCATGTGAAGCAATATTCACTTCGAATGTTGAATGCTAAAATGGCAGAGTGGCTTCGGAGCACCTAAAGGAGACGGTTGATATGAATTTAGGACCAATTGGTACTACTTATACAATCACTTTATGCTTGCGTAATTCAGAATTTGCACTAATGACGACGTCGTTTCTCACTAATTTAAAGAATGAGGACCATTCCTAAACCGACGCAGCTGCCTGTGATCGTCGAATGTGGTTCCAAAATGCGTTGTTGGGGACACTTCTCACGAGCTCGCGTGCCCCTTAATCTCAACTGCATCGGTGTTCTCATCGTGTTGAATGTTTGGTGGGCATGCAGAAGATGGTCAACTGGATCGACTCTGTCTCTACTCGAGTCGTGATAGGACCCTTCTTCCTTCCCTTTTTTTTTTTTTAAATGGTGAGTACCCAAGAAAAGATGGCTTCATTGCATCCGGGAAGGCCAGGGAGCCTGTCAGACCATCTTGAGTTATACTCATTTCCTGGAGAGTTCGATTTACATACGTTCAGATTCTTGGACCTGCCCTATCCCGGTTTTCTCGAGGAGCCGGATCGCCGGTTCCCACCGGCAATGCAACGGACGTGGAAGAGGAAGTGAACCATTCCATTTCCATCAATGTTTATGGGACACCACATCATCACTCGACTGTGATGTGTGGCCGTCGCTTAATAGCTGGGGCGATTCTTTGCCTAACATCGGACCTCGACTCAGATTTATGGGACGGCAACGAGAATACATCACACCCGACTTTGCGGACAGCGCACACCAGCAATACCACGGAGAAACTACGCGTTTTATTGCACAGAGAGTCCCAAAAATCGTGGATAAGAACATAGGACATGAAACAACAACTACTATGGCATTTCGAAGAACATCTTCATATTGTAAGGCCCCACGGTGCGAGAGGGTCCGTCCCACAGCAGAGACGCGAGCTGCCTGTTGGCCGTCTCGGTCGGATGAGCGGCGTCGAACCACACATACTCGCTTGGGTCGCTGCACAGGGTGTAACCACTTGTCGTGCCATTCTTTTTCCCACAAGAGAATTGCCCGTTAAACGGACCGCTTCCGCAGCACGCACTCATTCCGACCTTGAACCCTGCAACCAAACAAGAGCATCCCCAGTTAATTTTCAAGAACATCAGCAAACACCTGCCCCAAAGACGAGACGCACGAATTGTCCAATCCAACGATCAAATGTGAGTTATGATAAATGATCGTGTTTTGATTCGAATAGGTTGTTCCACGACAACCCTCTTGGCTTTCGATGGCGGGTTTGAATTTAAGAGGACTTGGGTTCGGGGACTTGCCGAATTTCGAGCTATATAGAGTCCTCATGGTGAGGGAAGTGTAGTAATCGAACAGGGCGTATTTGAATCCCGGTTGCCCCTGCTCGATCCTCTTCAGCACTCTCGACAGGGCTATGTTGTGCATCTTTGCTATCACGGTCGGGCCGTGCAAGCATCCCTCGGACCGGGACGAGGCTCGAGTGGCCGGCATGCACCCGATCGGCCCGACATTCTGGAAGGCGAATTTCCTCCCTCCATGTGCATAGACTTGCTGCAACATCATCATCAACAAAAAAACAGCATCTTGTTAGTTCCCATTCTCTTTTCAAGTTCAAGGAATGAAATGGGGTTAGTAGAGGATGGTCGTATACTTTGATCCCTGCTGTAATATTGCCCAGGACCATGGTCATGTACATTTTCCTGAAAGATGCAGTTGCTTTGGGGTTGTTCTGAATGGCATTGTAATCGTTCCCTCCGATGCTGAACAGATAGGCCGCCTTCGAGAGCAACTTGTGGGCGTCGGCATCGCCTAATTGTCGCCTCAACCCCTTCACGACCTCCTCGAAATAGTTCAGTTGCAGCTTAAAGTATAGCTGATCAAAGCCAATCAGACAATCCATCAGAGGCAATCGACTCGTCCAATAATTATCGCATCCAGAAAGACCAGAAAACGAACAGCTTCGCATCATAACCGGAAATAGCACGGTGAGAAGTGCAAAAATGTCTTACAGTTCCAGGATGAGTTTCCGGGAGAACGCCGGCTCCGGCGGACGCGAAATTGACCCCGTCGGTGTAGTCGGTGAACCCGGGCTCCAAGTATGGTTTGATATACGGAAGCTTTGCATGTTCAGCTGTTGCCAAGGAACATAAAGGATCACAATCATTCGAGTTCGCATTTCTTCGCTTGTTCGAAAACCGTCACTAGCGGTAGTCATGTGGCGAAAATAGAATTAAGTTGGGGGGGGAAAAAGGGAAATGTATTAGCAGGAGAAAACTCTTACATATGAAGTCGGGAACGATCCGCCCGTTGCAGACTCGTCCCGTGGGGCGCTTGAAGAAGGTCTCTCCATAGGGCAAGGAACCGGCCGCGCTGCCGCCATTCAGGTAAATGTTGTTCCCCGCATCCAAGAGGGAGTCCCCGAAGATGAAGAACGCGATGTGGTTCTCTGGCAGCCCGGCGCGGCAGCTCGGGGGAAGCAGGAGGATTGCGCAGCAGGACAATGTGAGGAAGAGGGGGCGGAAACTATCCATGGGAAGCATGGTCATCATTCGAGTGGCGAATGCTAGCTAAGGGCAGAGAGAGTCACTTCAGGACCAAGAGGTGTTTTTCTTTCTATAGATCGCAGTTGGAGGATAGAAGCCATGGCGAGAAATTATTGGACGAAGCCGACATCGCGATCTAGCGAGGACAGGGACATGTCTGATCAGTATTTTTTTGGCCATTAGATCTTGGAAAAATTTTGGGTGGGGCCGGATCATGCGCCCCATCATCTCTCTCTGTCTCTTGTGTCAGAGGAGAGAGAGACGGTGGGGCGCACTGGGGCCGCCCCCACCCAATATCTCCTCAATCGTCCCGAGGCAATGATTTCCTACATCTATCGTAGTTGCAGGGAAAAAAAAATTTAAAAAAAATCTTACATTGAAACAATTAGTTCTCGCGGTTGAATAAAAGGCTATTGAAAAATTTGCTCAAAATTGCGGCATGATCAGACACAAATCGGGTGGAACGGAGTCCTTCTCATCGTACTCTTGATTGACATCAGTAGGTCGATCAACAGTGACTCTGCCAAAATTAAAGAGATTTGACCGCGTGAATTACAAATTCGAGGATACATTGAAAAGAAAAGTGCAGCTGAACGGATCAAATAATTCTTTCTTGGAGAAATCATTTTTTCTTTCCCACGTGAAGATAGGAAAAAAAAAAAAATCCGAAAGTGCTTGTGAGACTATCATCTCGTCTGGTCTTATCTTTTGTTCTTGTTTATATACTCGAAACTTCCGATACATCTATCTTACTAATTAACAAGTTCCACGCAGCTGCTTGTTAATTTCGAGTGCGATTCCAATTAAGTGGAAGATGAAGTTTAAAAAGGTAAGAAAGAAAGAAAGAAAGAAAGTGAGAGAGAGAGAGAGAGAGAGAGAGAGAGAGAGAGAGAGAGAACAAAAGCATGCGTCGGACGGTGAATCAACGGTTTTCACGCGTTTTCGTTGACCAGAGTGGTCCCAAAAAGCACGGAAGCAAAAGGCAATAAAAGCAGCAGACGATGTCATCATCAACGACGTCACTTTTGATGATGATGCGCCATAATTCGGGGGGGACCCACCTGATTCTGGCGGGAAAGAAAGGGAAATTCCAGTCCGTGATGATGTGGCGCACGATGGACAATAATTTTTTGGTAAGCTAGGCTCTGGCGAGAGATCAACGTCTTCGACAAGAGAGACTCAAAACTCATGGGGAGTGACGAGTTCCCTTTGATGTCATAGATATGGCCCATGGGCACTTTTGTTTTGGTTTTAGCACCAATATATCCCATGGAGAACGGAGATGTTGCAAAAAGAGATAGATAATGGACAACACACTTCGACGGCTTTAATTTTTCTTTGGATTAACTTCATTTGATTTTTAATTAGATTTGGTTTGAAACGTATTTTCAATCCTTTGAATGGTTGACATATTATCAATTTTAATAGACTTGACTCATATTGAACCGCATCACAAAAATTACCCGGACTTACGAGAAATCCTCCATTTGCGAGCACACACATTAGTCACCAGTTAGGGATATCAACAGTTTGGTTCGATTCGGATATCGAATGATACATGAACCGAACAGAGCAACACTTTTGGTAATTGCAATTTTATCTCAATTTTATCTCGTGCAATCACGTCTCTTTTTCGAACTTACGTATGCATATATATATATATATATAAAGGCATGGATTACAACGAATCAAAAGCCATTTCAGTTGGCAACATTCTTTTCTCCCTCGCTTCCCAATAAATGAATATTCAAGCAGCCTCGGCTCTTCAGAATTGACCCGAATCTCTCCATTGCTGCTCGGAGAGCAGAGGTTTTCACAAGCCTCGACTCAATCCACGGTCCTTGCTAAACCCCTCACCCCACAACAAGTGAAGCGAGCGATCTGGAGAGGATGCTTGTTGAGCGAGGTGTGCTCTGCTTAGGGTGATCTCTTGATCTCGATCAGCGCGCGACAAACAGCCTTTCAGATAGATAGATTCACATAGAGAGAGAGAATGGGTCGTGCCTGTGTTTGTAAGCGCTTTTAGAGAGAGAGAGAGAGAGAGAGAGAGAGGCCACAATGCGATTTCGCAAAAGTCCTTTAGCGGCTAAATGATTTTGGAGAGCATTTGAGATGCAATCGCATCTCCCCAAAGTGAGTTAAAAAAAGTAGCTAAATACCATTTGCATTTGTCCAAGAGACTTTAAAGCTCCAATGCTCATCTCAAATGTTGAATCAAACAGGGTTATATATGCGCAGTCATAGTCTTCCATTTTGCACCAAGAGTGATCGATATCTCACCAGTCTGCGTAAGGATGAATGAAATTTCGGTCTGCAAAATCAAGTGTGTGCTATGTCCTTTCCCTTTAGTTCTTCATCCCAACAAAATATAGAGAAAAGCCATAAAGCACAAACCGCACCATCGAAGCAACAACGATTACACAAGGCGCTCTAAATCATCCACAGCAGGCGGAGATGGCACTAAACACATATATGATATATCCAAGCTAATCTCAGTCTCCGACGAGTCTACTGAAGGCGATGACGTCCGAGACGTCCTTACACTAGTGCGCGAATAGTTGCCTCACGTTGGAAGGCCCTGTCACGGGCACCGCCGCACTCCAGATAAGTTGCGCCAGCTGGTAATTCGCGGCCTCCGTCGTGTGCCCGCCGTCGAACCAAATGTACTCGCTCGGGTCACTGCACACCTCATATTTCTCCGTCCCCCCGCAGCTCGATCCTCGGTATGGTCCAGAGCCGCAACATGCCGCCTGCCCGTCCTTGAAGCCTTCACAAACAAGGGAGAGAGAAGAAATTCAGAGTCATCAAAGAGTCCTGAGCCATAAGCAATGTGATCATTGTGATGATGCTGTGGAACATTGGGTCTTGGCACCTAACCATATTTGGAAGGGTTAAAGGTCCGATCTTTGAGCGAGTTGTAGTAATCAAAGATCGAATACTCGAATCCCGGCAACTCGGTCTTCAATTTCCTGAGGGCGATCGCGAGCTCTCGGTTGTGAAGTCTGGCATGAGCTTGCAGTTCCTCCGCACAGCCAGTTCCGTTGCTCCTGGCTCTCATGCTTGGCACACAGCCCAGAGGCCCTGCATTCTGGAACGCGATTTTTCGTCCTCCGAGCCCATAAATTTCCTGCATTTGATGGATCACAACATCCATTAGAACATGCTAACTACTAAGAAAGATCAAAATTGTCAGCGCAATCAGTTGACCGCTGGGTTTTACATGGAACCAAAGCAAGAGATCAGTTCACCGATTCTTTCTATGCTTGTCCATCTCTTAATCTGCTCTATGCAACTAAACAGCCAGTTGCGGTTACCTTGAGAGCCGATGTGATGTTGCCGACAACTATCGATACGTATTCGCGGCGGTACGATTGAGTGGCGTTTGGTTTAGTGCTGTAGAGGCGAAAGTAGTCGTTCCCTCCAATGCTGAACAGATAGACGGCTCTCATGAGGACACTCTTGGCCCCGGCATCCCCCAACTTGGCTCTCAGCGATTTCACCACTTCCTTGAAGTAGCCCAGTTGCTTTCCCAAATTAATCTGATTCAAATTCAAGGTAGGCGAGATTAATACCAAGTCTACAGTAAATTAAGCAACTATGCACATTCCATAAGACTACAGCAATGCTGCATTACAATTTACTCACCGGTCCGGGATGATCGCTGGGCAGAACACCGCCTCCGCCGGACGCGAAGTTAGCACCGTCAGTCAAATTTTGGGTCCCCGGTTGCAAATATGGCGGAAGAATGGGCAGCTTAGCAAACTCAGCTGCATATTCAAGACAACACAGTAAATTGTCCATAGACATACCAAGTGAAATCCTGCTAAAATTTATGAATCTATGATGCCATCATGTGTGCTGTGTCGTTTAATCCAAGAAAAAAATTGCTATTTTCCTAAATGGACTGGACATAGCACCAACCCGAGAAGAACTAAAAGCGAACGATTGGTCAAGTGAGAAGTGTTCTGTTTTCTGTACCGATGAAATCGGGGACGAGTCGACCGTCGGAGAGCCGGCCGGTGGCGTGCTTGAAGTAGGTCTCTCCATAAGGCAGGGAAGTGGCCATGCCGCCGCCGCCGCCGGGAGTGGCGTTCAAGTACTGGTTGTTGCCGGGGTCGAAGAGGGAGTCTCCGAACACGAACAGAGTGTTGTGCTTCTTGGCAGAGCATACGGCAGGGCCGAGCAGGACTGCCCACAGAAACGCTGAAGCATAGAAAATGGAGGAGCAGCTCCGCTTCGCCATGTCTGCAGGCGAGTGATGGCAGCAGCCGGCGAGCTGAGTAGGTGCGGAGCGTCCTAGTTTCTCTCTAAACTTCGCCGTTCTCTGTTCTTGTCCGTTTCGCTTCCGTATTTATACAACCCCGTCCGTGGCTTTTTTTTTTTTCCTTTCATATTCGCCCCCCGATGAAGTGAGAAGTACTAATTTCACCCCCATTTCATCCCACTAGGCTTATCCCCTTCTGAAGGGCACTTTTATTATTCTGACCATTAAAGTACATCATGCCATGGTCTCATTTATTTCAACAACATCATGGAAGTCATGTCAATTATTTGGACAGATGATGTCACATCCCATTTCCGTTCTGTGTTTAGCTCTAATTTTCATATTGCAGATGGCTAATGTCCGATTGAATTGATTGGTGCAGGAACAAAGGTTTAAATCTACCGATTAGCTAGAATGTTTCGGCTGCATATATCTTTATAAATAATACATCATTTAATACATTATTTATTGTTTTTCTTGGTAGATGTGAGTATGGGAGGAAACTATCCTAATATAAAATACCTCTTTTTTTTCTTTTCTTTTCGGAAACTAAAATTGAATGACTTTACTCGTGAGTCGGACGGTGTCCCCAAAATTGCAATTTCCCCAAGAAAAGGGGGTGATGTGATCACGTGCACATGCCATAAAGCACGTGCACGGCTTTCCGCAAAGATGACTTGGCATTGACTTCCGCCTGTGAAAAGGAAGCGCAAGCCCATCCCTTAATAATGCCGGCCTTGTCCGTTAAGTTGAATCTGATGGGTTTCCCACTTCGTAAGTCAATACCCAAGATTCAACGTGAACACGGTTGCGTGGACTCCTCCGATGATGGCGGTCAACATTTGGCCTCTTCAGTTCACTCTGCTCTGATCGGAACTCGCCGACAAGAAGACAACGGCCGACCAGGATTCTTGGACTATTTTAGAGTGTCCCCATGGACGTTTGGGGAAATATGACGCCACCGGTGACGTACGAGGGTTAAAGCAAGCAAAGACAAAGCACACAAAAGAACAAAGGCTCATGTGAATGCGGCCTGTTTCGTTGAAGCTTTTCTAAAATCCCCGTCAATCGTGTGTACTACTCTCTTTATCCTCGTCGTTTGGAGCAGAAAGATGGGCACCATCAACTCTTGACATCCACAAAAAAAAGACATTGACTCCAACACCATCGAGCTTTGTCTAGAAAAACCCGATTCCGATACCATACTGAACACGACTCCCTGCAAATCAACTAGTACGTAAACATTTCCACTGAATAGAATGATTTGTTGGCATACAGATAGTTCTGGCTAGGGGTGTCAAAAGTTCGGTTCGGTTCAGTTATTCAAATAACTGAACTGAACTGAACCATTAAAAAATATGTGCGAATCGAACCAAAACCCGTCCGAACTGAACCGAACCGAACTGAAAAACTCAATTCGGTTCGGTTCGGTTCGGTTCGGTTTTCTGTTCGAACTTCGATTTTTTTTTTTAATTTTTTGCTCCATAATGACTTAAGTAAATTGAAAAAGAAAAAGAAAAAAATAAAATAAAATCAGGGAAATTGATGACAAACCAAAATAAATGAAACCACAGAGAGCAATGTTTTGGCTAAGCCTGCGCGGGGAGACTATGGAGGACCACAGTCTCGACGGTGAGCCTCGGTCCGAACCCGAACAACACGCCCCACTCGAGCCCCTCGCCGGCGGTCTTCAGCCCGTCCTCGGCTGACTTCTTCCTCATCTCGTCCAAGATGAACAACATGCAGGCGCTCGACATGTTCTTGTACTCGCTCAGCACGTGGCGCGTCGCCCGCAGCTTCTCCGGCTTGAGGGCCAGCTTCTCCTCCACCTGGTCCAGGATAGCCGCCCCCCGGGGTGCGCAATCCAGAAGAGGGAGTTCCAGTCCGAGATGCCGAGCGGCTGGAAGGCCTCCACCAGGCTCTTCTCGTTGTTCTTCGAGATGAGCCCGGGGACGTCCTTGAGCAGGTGGAACGTGAGCCCGACCCCGCGGAGGTGCCCGTCGATGGCCCCGTCGCTGTCTGGGAGTATGGTCTGGGCCGCTGAGACGAGCTCGTACATCGGCTTCTCGACCCCGGGCACTGGGTCCGACCCCACGATGACCGCGGCTGCGCCGTCTCCGAACAGGGCCTGACCGACGAGGCTGTCGAGGTGGGTGTCGGTGGGGCCGTGGAAAGTGACGGCGGTGATCTCGGAGCACACGACGAGGACGCGAGCGCCCTTGTTGTTCTCGGCCAGGTTCTTGGCGAGGCGGAGGACCATGCCGCCGGCGAAGCAGCCCTGCTGGTACATCATGTAGCGCTTGACGGAAGGGCGGAGGCCCAGCAGCTTGGTGAGCTGGTAGTCGGCGCCGGGCATGTCGACGCCGCTGCTGGTGCAGAAGACCAGGTGGGTGATCTTGGACTTGGGCTGGCCCCACTCCTTGATGGCCTTGGTGGCCGCCTCCTTGCCGAGCCTCGGGACTTCGACCACCACCATGTCTTGCCTCGCGTCCAAGGAGGGTGCCATGTAGGCGCAGATGTTAGGGTTCTCTTTCAAGATCTCCTCAGTCAGGTGCATGTAGCGTTTCTTGTTGAGGTACGAAGGGAGATGCACAAAGAGAGAGAGGGAGCGGTAGGCTGCATTTTCATTTTAGAACAGTTCAGTTCGGTGCACCACCGAACTGAACCCAAAAAAACTGAACCAATGATAAAATCGTGGTTCTTTTTAGTAATCGAACTGAGAACCGAACTGAACTGAAAATGTTCAAAATTTCAGTTCAGTTCGGTTTGGTTCGGTTCTTGGTTCGGTTCGTGGTTCGGTTTTGACACCCCCAGTCCTGGCAACGACTAGGGGTGGGTGGTTCCGAGGTCGGGTCGGCCAAACCTTGGAACTTGGATCCTATTCTATACAAGGTCGGTTTCTAGATTTCGGTATCATGAACTGACTTTGGACTGACCCTTTCGGTTTGGTTTCAAAACCCCGACCCTGGAATAGGACTATGGGTGTGCAACCGGATCGGATTGACCCGAAACCTGGATTGGCCCACCCGAAAAACAGGATCAGGAACCGGTTCCCCTTCAAATCGGTACGGTATTAGTTCTAAATTTTGAGAACCGATTTAAACAGGTTCGATTTCCGGTTCTAGATGTAGGCCCATCCGGACCGATTTTTAGAACCGATTTTTAGTTGCTATTAAAAAAAAATGAAACCGTAGGTCTCGACTCCCTAGTGCATCGCTGTCCTTGTTGCTCATGCTCATTGCTCACGGCCCTCGGCTCTTCATCTCCTCTCATTTAATTTTTATTTGTTGGATTGCTCCTTTCGGTGGATTGTAATTTTTATTGCTCATTTTATCGATACTTATATTATTTTGATGAAAAAAAAGGAAAATAGGTTTTCGGGTAGACCCTAGAACCGGATCGAAAAACAGGGTTGGTTCTAAAACAGGTTCCAAGACAAACAGGATCGATTCTAAGTTTCAAAAACTGAAAGTCGGTTATAACAGGGTCGGTTTTAGGGTCTAAGTCTAGAACCGGCCCACTCGACTCATGGTCACCTAAATAGGACGACACCTTGTCAATTCCCACTTTTTGGGACCTAGGATTGGATCGTTTCTCGCGGGAATCGAGCCAGTCCGATTCGGTTTCACGATCCACTTAGGATCGGTACTCACCCTTAATAACGTACAAAATAATGTTGACAATGGACACCAGCACGATGACACGAGAAGGGTTGGCTGCCCTAGAAAAAAACTAGGAGATAAATTTAATCGGTTTTTTGGGAATTGCTGACGTGGCGGACATACGCCCATTTTTCAGGATGTCGTGTGACTTGTGTCTCCATCACCAGGCACAGGGGATCATCTGCCCTTTCCTCAGAAGAGCAGGCCATACCCTTGGAATCTAGGCCGTCCGTGTTATGAATGGACGGCCTAGATTATTACTAAAAAAAATAAAAAAATAAAAAACCCAAAAAGTTGCCTCCAAAAATAGGAGATCTGGGCCGTTCGTCTAAAAACGGACGGCTCGAATCTCAAGGGCAGGCGTCTGCCATTCTAAGGAAAGGACAGATGATCCGGATCCATCGCCAGGTGGGCTTCTTGTTACCATATGCCCCAAAAAACTGGTTGAATTAGGATCAAAGTGCTTCGAAAAACTATCGAGACTTTGGCGCTTTGAGCGACCATAATTCAATGTTTAGTGACTAGATTTGAAATTCCGCAAACCCGTGAGGAACTTGTTGTCAAATTGGTCATTCTCGAGAGCAAACGAATGATGATCAACCGATGCTTGACCGAGTGCTTTTTACAGCATTCAACTTCTTCGCGTGGCGTTTCATAATTCCTAGTTCGCCGCCAGACTTGCTGCTCCTGCAAGATGCAACTCTGAGTGCCTGGTAGAGTTGGATGATCATGTTTAAGAGTTGCTCTTCATTAGTTCCACGAATGGTTTTAATTAAATAAAGGGGAGTCGAGTTTTTTTTTTTTTAACTCGATTATCAGATTCGGTTCAGGATATTGTTAGCTCGTGAGTTGGAGCGATGATACTGTCGATGAACAACAGAGGATACAGAGAGGACGCTGCTTTTCTTTATGGTTATCCTGGTGCAATATGCACGAGCGGCTAAGGCATGTATCTGCAACATTCTTCCCGGAAAAGTTCAAGATCTAAGTTGCAGTTCTTCGAGTTTCTCATTTCTCTGCGAAATCACAGATGGAGGGCGTTTGTTTGTGGTGTTCGGTCCAGGGAAGTCGGCATATGATCGGTCGTAGGATGGCCCCATACGGATTAATTGGGATGGCCTAAGTGCGGTCAACCAATGTTTATACAGGACCGGCGAATTGACACAAGTGTATGGATATATGCTGGTTGAGCCCACGCGCTCAGGGAGGACCCCTGAACTTCTTTTTTTTTTTTTGATACAGTCATTGGCTGATCCATACTCTTGCATAGAAAGTTTGGTTTGACACCCATTTGTTCAGTCATTCGGTTCATTTGAAAGACCACGAAATGGTCCAATAAGAAATCTTGAACAGAGTTTCCAAACTGTAAGGCTCGGTGACATCCGGACTCCCGCTCAAGAGCAGCTGAGCGAACTGCTTGTTTGCCGCCTCCGTCGGATGGACAGAATCGAAGAACAGATAATCCTTCGGATTCTCGCACAGTTGGAATTCATTCACAGACCTCTTCCCTGTGAAGCTGAAAATCCCCTGTATGGATCGCCTCCGCAGCATGCGGCTTTGCTTTCCTTTAAAACCTGCAAAAACCGATGATAATGTCCGTCCCATGTTGGAAACATGAGATAAGGCATCCTTTCCATGGGTCGTGGGGTGCGTCCGCTTATCATATTTTGTAGGGTGCTCGATTCTTTCCATGATTGTAAGTAGGCGTTGGACTGTGCATACTTGAATCCTTCTAGCTGACTCTGAAGCTTTTTTAGAAGCCTGTTAGGGCTTTGTTGTGCAGCTTAGCTAGAGTTATTCCCCCTTACAGGCATTCACCGGAATTAGCGGGTCGGAACAATTTCATGGCCGGTGGACACCGCGACGGCGGCAGACCAAACCCGAACTTCCTCCCGCCTTTATTATACAACTCCTGATAAACATCGCATATATGACAATAACAAAACACTCTCACCATTTTTTTCGGGATTTACAACAGATATAGTGAGAACAAAAACCGCATGTTCACGATGTTGGGTTTATTGCTACCTCGAGCACGGTCATTAAGTTGCCGATCACCATTACCACGTACTGCTTCCCAGTGGAAGTCTTGAGGACACTCGAGTTGGTCATGAAAGGGCTCTGTCGTTGCTTCCAATGCTGATCAGTAAACAGCTCTTGACAATAGGCTAGTGGTCTCTGCATCTCCCAATTTCATCCTCAATTGCATTTCCATCTTCCTAAATTTGTCTAGCTGTGACTTTAAGCTTAAAACCTGCAAGACAAAGAAGAACAAATTGAAGTCTTAACTAAACTTTAAACCACTTCAGGAAGAATCACCAAAAGATCAGGACATTCGAATCCTTGGTAAGTTTTGTTTAGCGCTCCGGCTCCAGCAGAAGCGAAGTTTGCCCCGTATATAAATTCATGATTGCCAGGTTGTAGGAATGCTGGAAGCAGTGGCAGCTTAGCGAATTGAGCTGCGATGCAAATGGGATAATCACTCAGACTTTCGATCAATGAAGACTTATGACTTGACTCGGCAGTGCGAGCATTGATCAGCATCTGAAAATTACAGATGAGATCCGGGATCAGACAGCCATAGGAAAACCTTCCCGTGGGATACTCGAAATAAGTTTCCCCATAGGGCCAGAAGTTCGCGCAGCTATCGGCATTGGTGTTTGGCTTCACGAAGGGGATGTTGGCGGCTGCTTTGGATGAGAAGGCATGCGCAGAACACCCAAACGAGCAAACATTTGAAACTTGAGCTTGCCATTTGAACCGGGTTAGGTGGACCTTGTGTTGGGACTCTTCCCTACATCCGCATTTTCCATTCATAGTCATTAAGGTACAGAGCATGCATTTGACGTTAGCAAATTGCACAACTTGGATCAAGTCATGTTGATTTATAACATCATTAAGGTACAGAGCAAGCAAAGATATCAGCAAATTTGCACAATTAAGATATGTTGGTTTTCGTTATGATTTTCCGTCCACCCTTTCTTCGATTGAACTATTGACCCTCGAGACAAGAGTGCGGCACTCAATTTTTCATCAAGCAGCTTTGGTTTAAGAGCCTGTTCGCGATCATAGACTTATTCTAATTTGTCAAGTGAAACTTTCTAGCAAACGACTTTCTTTATTTGGTTGTTGTTGCTTGGAGAATAAGGTTGCGTATGGTAACGTTTATGTTCTCGGAACAACTTTTAGAACAGAAACACTTTTTTCTGTTTTCGTTCCCGGCAACCATTTTTGGGAATAGAAACGCGTTTGGTGACTGCAAAAAATTTCTATTAAAAAAAAAACAACAGAAATGCGATTGGTAACTGTATAAAGTTTTTGTTCCTAGAACAAAAAGAAAGAAAGAAAAGAAACGCTTTTGATAACTGCAAAAAAATTGTTCCTAATTTTTCATTCAATTAAGGGGACTATATAGATTAAAATTAAGACGTCTTTATCTTTTTAACTTATTAAATCAAATTAAATCTCATTTGTTCAATTTACTAAATCAAATTAGATCAATATATGTATAAGTAATTTATGCACGATTTATCAAATCACAATATGGATGAGATCAACTATAAAAAAAAATTGAAAAAGAAGACGAATTGAAATTGGACATCGAGAATATCAAATATATTTTCTATAGATGTGGAAAATTACAATTATGAGTCACATGTAAATGTTCCCAAGTAGTTAAAAATATGATTATCTTTAAATGAGAACCCCTAGAAAAATATTAATTGCAGTTTGAGTGAAACCGGGGGCTAAAATAAAAAATATTTACGCATTTAGGTCCTTTTAGTCTAATTGTGCAATTTTTTCAAACATGAGAACTGAAATGAGATGCGGGTATCAAAGTCTCATGTCATGACGCTAAAAGTAAAAAAATATTGGCTAAAACGATTTAAAATGAAAATTTTTAGCCAATTTAAGAATATTTTTGCAAATTTTTCTGACCACGAATACTATTTTTCCTGATTTTCGGTTAATTTTATAATTAAAATAAATCCGAAAAATGTCAAAAATTACAAAAAATATTTTTCATTCAAAATTGGTTTCTAATGCCAGGTCAAAGCTTCCAAGGTTTATTTTGTAATTTTATAATTTTTCTGATATTTTTAATTAATTTTATAAAATAAAATGATAAAAAATTAAATGCCAACATCGTGCAAGAACAAAAGAGAAGAGAGTGTGTTAAAAAAATTATTCCCAATTGTTTCTAAAAAATGTTCTAATTATGTTTTTAAAAAGTGTTCCAGAAATAAATAAGTTTTTTTTTTTGTTTCAAGTTTCTGCTCCAAAAGTATTTCTGTTTTTCAAAAGTGTTCGTAGAACATTTTCAGAACATTTTTTACTATACGTGTTTCTGTTCTCAAAGTGTTTCTAAAACATTTGGGAACAAAAACACTTTTTCTGGAGTGCTACCATACAGGCCTAAGAACATGTTTGTGCATGAACTTCAACCATTCAAAGGGAAAGATGAGGGGCTTTGAGCTTGGTTTTGAACTGAAGTCCATTGACTTGTTGATCAAGTAGATTAATCAAGTATTGAGGCGGCCTTCCATACGCTCTGAATTCTCTTTTGTAAAAGACAAGAAACTATGAAGCTTCATTGACTATTGGGGAAGATGAAGAGCCAAGGCCGGCGTTTTGCTTCCTCACCATTGCCTCCTCAACTTGTCAATCATCACTGTGAAATCGCAAGAATAAAATCAAGCCGAGATGAGACTCATTTATTCATGACACTGCGCTCAATGCGTCGTTATTCTGTACCCATACTTTGAAAAACGAAAAAAAAAAAAAAAAAAAAGGGGCTCAAACATGCCCGCTTTTGAACAATGCTTTCAGGTTACGGGGTTTGGTTACGCTTGGACTTCTATTCCACATCAACTGCGCAAATTGTTGGTTGACCCGTTCACTCGGATGATAGGAGTCGAAGAACACGTACTTCTCGGGATGACTGCGCAACGAATATTCTCTCACCCCTCTCATACCTCCACAGCTCGAGATCGAGCGGCATGGGCCGGAACCGCAGCACGCCGTTTTCGTGACCTTGAAACCTGGAATGAAGTTTCAATCAGTCCTAATGGTTACGTGCTTCGAATGAGGCAGTTAAGGATGCACACCGATATGAAGGGCTAACTATATTTTGATGTGTATTGGATTCGTTCACTGAGCGAAGTGTAGGAGTCGAAGTAGGAGTGCTCGAATCCTGGCAGTTGAGTCTCCAGCTTTGCGAGCATCGATGTAAGAGCGGCGTTGTGAAGCTTGGCGAGCTTGTTGGCTTCACCTAAGCAAGAACCATTTCTGGTTGTTGGTCTCATTCCTGGAGCACACCCCAGTCGTGCCTACTCACCATCACTGCAAATTTTCTTCCTCCTACTTCGCATATTCCCTGGAAAGAAGAAGAACCAGAAAGCCATTCCTTATCGTCCCCTTGAAATGCCTTGGAAATTGACAGATGTTTAAGCAAAATCTTATTCATCGTGGGGCGTGAGGTTGCGCGGTTAAGGTCGCCTGGAGTTATGAACTAATCGACATGCACGAAAATTGACAGAAAAATTTGATCAAAACCTTGAGCAAGGCGGTGATGTTTCCGATCACCATCCCCACGTAATCTTCCATGGAAATGGACTGGAGCAGAGTGGAATTATCAGCAGCCTCGCCGCGTAGTCATTGCTTCCGATGCTTATGAAGTAGACACCCTCCGAGACTGCTCTCTTTGCCTTCTCATTCCCCACTTCCTTCCTCAAGTTCTTCTCCAGCTCTTCCATTTGCTTTAACTGCGTGTGCAAGTTCACGACCTGACCGATAAGAAAAAGAAGAATTGCGCTGTGATTTATCCATCTGTTGATCTGGAAAGGACGTTTAGCGCACTCGAAATGAAAGTTCCGTAGATATAGTTTTATCACAAAATGGGAAAGCACTTTGTGAATTATAAAAGAGTAAAAATCCACAAACCTTAAACTATAACCACGGTGATATATTTACCCTTATTTTTTTTGTGACACGAAAAATCCCAAATTTGTATCAATGTGACGCATTTACCTAATTTTTTTTTTGTGACACTAAAACCCCCAAACTTGTATCCATCTGACACATTGTGTAACTAAAAAATATCTTCAATAACTTAAAAATTCGTAGTCATAGATCTTCAAAAGGAATCGCTCAGTGTCAAAAAATTAATCGGGTACCACTAAACAAGAGGGTGATAACCAGATGAGCGTCTATAATGTGATTCGTTTGTGTTACGATAACCCATCGGAAAAATTCCTGTGTTGAAGTTTTAAATGAGAGTAGAGTTCATTGACCTTCGATATTCAAAGTTACATGGTGTAACTATTGTGTATCTGCTTCTCTTTGCCGATACCTAGGGCTTCTTGAGTACTCTAGAAAATTCTTGAGGGCGATATGGAATAGTTACACTATTCTAGAGTATTCTGGTAATGAATGTAGGTAATTAGTAGATGAGGAGATTGAATCCCTACCATAAGATCAAGATGAAATTTACGGTTATAATCAGAGGTTCCATCTATAAATAGGATGCCCTCCCCCTCATGTGTACCTTCTCACAAGTAATAGAATTGTGAGCTTCTCTCCCTAGAATTATGATCCTCATTTAATTGGGAAAGAGTTCGCTTTGATGTGTTTTTTTTCTCCACATTGATGTATTTTTTTTTCGTTTGACTTTTTTAGTCAAAAAAGAAATCTTATTCTTTTATTTACAAATTTGTTAATATGTCTGTTTTACATTATGCTTAACACAGACTAAATATATAAGTTGAGGTCATTTTTTGTTTCAATTTTGTAAAATTAAAAATTAAAAAGCTTAAATTGGTCTTGACACCTAAATTTTGATTTTTAGAAATTCATTCATTTATTCATAAAATGAGAGTTAATCATAATTCACGCAAAAATAAATTCTTAGGCATTGCATTTTCATTTTTTCTATCATACATCGGTGTTCGGTCGAAGGCGAAGTGATTGAGCTCAATTTAATAGGTGAGGAGACCAAAATCAATTTGGAATTTTCGATCACAAGAGGGGAATTGCCGAAAATTATTTGGGCTCCGTCCATTTTAATTTTTTTAGAACAAGGCTTCTAATTAATTATCCATTCAGTTAATTAGGCCCAAAATTCGCGTGAGTGAGCCCGTTAATAATTGAAATTTTTGGCCAAGCCCTATACCCCATGGTGGCCGAATTTTATGAGTGTCCTAGCCCAAGTAGGATTCCTCAAAGTCAAATATTACAATCCTACGGCCATCATCCCCTCTGAAGTTTTAACAGTTGTTGACACTTGATTTTCGATCAGTCTTTTTCAGTTCATCTTTAGAAAATTCATAAAAAGTTGAAAAATTACAAAATCAGCTTTGGTGACCTTGGCCAAGCTTAGGGAACCATTTTTGAAAAAATAATTTTCCATAATTTTTGCATTTTTCAGTATTTTTTGGAAAATAGGAAAATGCATGGAAAATCAATAAAAATAGCTCTTGAGGTCATCAAAATACGAAAAAATAGTCAATATTTTTATTTTAATTCCCTTTTATTTTTTACCTCAAAAAAGTCAAAATTCAAGTTCGATTTTATGTGTCCCTTTGTTACACATATAGTTGAACTTGGTTAAAAAATGTCAATTGAGTCTTTTAATTTTTAATTCCGGCATTTTGAGAGTTTTGACATTCAATCCAATTGTCTAAATTGCAATTTATCCCAATTGTTCATCAAAATTGTCCAATTGCCCGAATTGAGCAAAATTGCATACTTTTTATTACAATTTTGTCCTCGGATTTGGAAAAAAATGAAATTACTTTTAATCTAGGGGGCTATCACGCTTGAATGAACATTCACTCATAGGTTTTTAACCTCTCCGAATGCATTGGTGGGGTTAACTGGACTCGATTTGGTCATTTAGGGCATTAATTGAGTAGATTTCATATTTGGATTAAACTTGAGATTTGGGGTTTTTGCATTAATTTGAACAAATTCTTCACAAAAATCACATTCCTAGATGAATTCCATGCCATAGAATCTGATTTTAAAGTCAATTTCATGATTTGTGGACATTTGGGCGCCCAATTTGAATAAAAATGTAGAATCGGATCAACTGGGTCGGGTTGGCGCGACCTAGTTGACCCACCCTAGTTACAGAAGCTGTTCTTCCCTTGTTTGCGCGTGAATAGAACCTGAGAGAGGCAAAGCGAAATTGGACCTCAAATCGGTTTACCCAAATGACAACGTCGCTCCGATCAGCTCTCCACACATCCTCGACGAGCTTCAGATGGCAAAACGACGTGTCGCACGTGCGGGTCCAGTCGGGGATGCTTGTAACATAATTGGGCGCTATAATAGAACGAGAGGGGAAATTGGTTGAGGGGGACCTTCCAAAATTCGATCAAGAACGAGAGAGAGAGAGAGATAGAGAGCAAAAGAGAGAACATGGAGGAGGGATCAAGAGGATCTCGTCGACGCCGTGCCTTGCCGCGTCTCCGTCGTCGCCAGCAAGCTCAGGCGACACTCTGTTATGTTTCAGTCAACGTGGAGCTCCTGAGGAGATTGTCAATGTCCGAGAACGATTCAAACCGATTGGAATGATGAGATCGTTTACTTAGAGTTTAAAGAAGTTTAGAGACCACCGTCAACCATCGTAAAGCGTCGCTATCGCCGCCAAACTGGTCAGTCCCTCTCAATCCGATTATGCTATGTTTTTAGATCGAATTGATGCTTGATATTGATCGCACCATTCGAGATTTGTTCATGCGTTTTCGACCTTCGTATAGGGTCTAGAATCATGGCTAAACCAAGGTTTACCATTTCTTTGTGCATCAAACGCTAATTTCTCCATGGCTAAACTCCTCCCGTATCTCACCGACATTACAAACGTGGACCTTCATTGGGCGATTGCCAAGCGACGAGCATGACCAGGTAAGTTTCTCCAATTCTTTGTGATGATGCTTGATGAATCAAATTAGAGTAAACACGCTAGAAATGGTTAGGGAGTTCGTATGCTGGTTTCGCCGGTATTTGCAGATTTGGCTAGACATTGAGGTTCGGTTTAGGCCGATTTAGGTTGTTTTTCTTGGCTGGAATTGACATATATTAGAGTAGACGAGGTGAAGATTCGAATGATGCAAAAATCGGGGTATTTTGGTGGGTTTTGGAACCACACTTCCGGCGAGGCGCCGGCGGTCGTCTTCCCCGACGAGGTCAATGGCCGTTGACTATGGTCAACGACACGTGGCACTGACCTGGCGTCCACGTATAAGCCAAGTCAGCGATCCGTGTGCTGATCTAAGTGAGAGATAACGAAATTGATCTAACGGCCATTAAGTTGCCATGTGGCAATATCTTGAGCGTCCGTTCAAGTGGACAGGAGTTTGGGCTGAGGCTTTTGCGGATCGGGTTGGCCATCTGTGGGTCGGCCTCTTGGTCTTTTTGTGATCGGACCCGGTCTGTAAGATTCAGACCGAGCCGATCGCATTCTGGCCCATCTAGGCTTCGCGCGAACCGAATGGGTTCTGCGCGAGCTGGGCCGAGTTCATAGATCCGGCCTGGCTCCAAATCATTTTAATAAAATATTTTTCTAAAAAGAAAATGGTTTTTTTAAATCCAAAAAAATGAAAAATTCTAGAAAATTCTAAAAAAATGTTAGAAAAACCTAGAAAATACAAACAAATAAGGAAAAATTATAGAAAATTCCTAGGAACTCTAGAAATTCCCAAAAATTGAGGAACAACCATAGACAATTGGTCGTTCCCATTTTTGGAATTTCTTATCAATCATATCCTGATTTGACAATTATGCCCTTTAGAGGTTAATTGTCCCTGCTTATATATGAGATATGTCGAAAAGGCCTAGATTTGGATTATGGTTAGTTAGGTGGCCAATCCTTCTGTTTGGATTTTCGAATCTCATCTTTTTTCTAAAATGACAATTTTACCCATCGAAAAGTAAATCGTATTTCATATTCCAATTGAGTTGTGAAAATTGTTCAAAATTAGGATTTGGGCCTAGTGGTTGACCAATCCTTCTGTTTGGGATTTTCACTTTTCGTCATCTTCTGAAATGACGATTTTACCCCTCAAAGGGTAAATCATTTCTAAAATTCCAGAAAATTCTGAAAATTGCCAAAAAATAGGAAATAGATTGATTCAATGATCAATCCTATTTCTGACCCTCTTTGACTCCAGATTTCTTCTAAAATGATAATTTTACCCTTTTTGGCAAATTGTCTCCAGATTTCTTCAAAATTACGATTTTGCCCCTCATGGGCAAATCACGTCTAAATCATTCCTGAGCCATGATTGACACTTCTCTAGGCCAATAGGGCCTCACTAGGGATGCCATACTGTATTCATGTGATTTATCCGCATGTCTTGGATCCTTGATTTGAGCACTACGAGTTGCCAGTCTGTCGCGACCCTTCGCCTCGTGTTGGCAAGGGTTAATGGGCCGTCCTATTTGGTTTGGTCGGACGTGGGCCTCTCCCAAGGCACATTACCCAAATCGCAACGGAGGTATACGTGGTTGACCTTCAGTGTGGTCTAGTGACATGTGATACGTATACATGCCAAGGAGTCGCCACCAATCGTTTCGTGGTGGGTACGATTGGAAATCCTATCGAATATTCGAGAGGTTCTATTCGATTCTGCGAGAACCAGAGAAATGGGATCGGGGACTTAGTTACGCCAACTATCAGAGTTGACGCCCTTTCGGTGCCTAGGTTGATTGAATTATCTAATCCTAAGATTTCATGCAGATGAGTGGGGTACGAACCCTAAATCTAGGAGTTCATGTAGATAGGAGTGACTACCCTAGCACTCACAATCAATAAAAGAAGGTGCGCAATCAAGGATCCAAGACATGAGGATAAATCACATGAATACAGCATGTCATCCCTAGTGAGTCCTTATTATCCTAGAGAAGTGTCAATCATGGCTCAGGAATGATTTAGACGTGATTTGCCCATGGGGGAAAAATCGTAATTTTGAAGAAATTTGGAGATAATTTGCCAAAAAGGGCAAAATTATCATTTCAGAAGAAATCTGGAGTCAAAGAGGGTCAGAAATAGGATTGATCATCGAATCAATTAATTTCCTATTTTTCGGCAATTTTTAGAATTTTCTGGAATTTTGGAAATGAATTACCATTTGAGGGGTAAAATCGTCATTTCAGAAGATGACGAGAAGTGAAAATCCCAAACAAAAGGATTGGTCAACCACCAGACCCAAATTCTAATTTTGAGCAATTTTCACAACTCAATTGGAATAGGAAAGACGATTTACCTTTCGAGGGGTAAAATAGTCATTTTAGAAAAAAAAAAAGATGAGATTCGAAAATCCAAGTAGAAGGATTGACCACCTAACTGACCCTAATCCAAATCTAGACCTTTTCGACCTATCTCATATATAAGCAGAGATGATTAACCTCTAAAGGGTATAATCATCAAATCAGGATAGGACTGATAAGAAATTCCAAAAATGGGAACAACTAGTTGTCTGTTGTTGTTCCTCAATTTTTGGGAATTTCTGGAGTTTCTAGGAATTTTCTACAAATTTTCCTTATTTTTTTTTTTGGGTTTTCTAGGTTTTTCTAACACTTTTTTAGAATTTTCTAGAATTTTCCATTTTTTTGGATTTAAAAAACCATTTTCATTTTAGAAAAATATTTTATTAAAAATATTTGGAGCCGGCTCGTGTCTTTGAACCTGGCCCAGCTCGCGCGGAACCCATTCGGTTCGCGAGGAGCCTAAACGGGCCAGAATGCGATCGGCCCGGTCTGAATCTTACAGATCGGGTTCGATCTCTAACAGGCGAAGAGGTCGGCCCGATCCGCAAGAGCCTCAGCCCAAACTCCTGTCCACTTGAGCGGATGCTCAAGTTATTGCCATGTGGCGACTTAATGGCCATTAGATCAATTTCGTTATCTCTCACCTGGATCAGCACACAGATCGCTGACTTGGCTTATACGTGGATGCCAGGTTAGTGCCACGTGTCGTTGACCATAGTCAGCGGCCATTGACCTCGTCGGGGAAGATGACCGGCGGCGCCTCGCCGGAAGTGTGGTTCCAACGCCAAAACCTACCCAAAATACCCTGATTTTTGCATCATTCGAATCTTCACCTCGTTTACTCTAATATATGTGAATTCCAGCCAAGAAAAATGACCTAAATTGGCCTAAATCGAACATCAATGTCCATCCAAATATGCAAATACTGGCGAAACCACCATACGAACGCCCTAGCCGTTTCTAGCGTGTTTACTCTAATTTGATTCATCAAGCATCATCACAGAGAGTTGGAGAAACTTACCTGGTCATCCTCGTCGCTCGGCAATCTCCCAATGAAGGTCCACGTTTGTGATGTCAGTGAGATGCGGGAGGAGTTCGGCCATTGAGAAATTAGCGTTTGATGCGCAAAGAAATGGTAAATCTTGGATTAGCCATGATTTTAGACCCTATTCGATCGAAAACGCATGAACGAATCTTGAAAGGTGCGATCAATATCAAGCACCAATTCGGTCTAAAAACAGAGCATAATCGGATTGAGAGGGACTGACCTGTTTGGCGGCGATGGCAACGCTTTACGACGGTCGACGGTGGTCTCTAAACTTCTTTAAACTCTAAGTAAACGATCTCAACATTCCGACCGGTCTGAATCGTTCTCGGACGATGACAATTTCCTCAGGAGCTCCACGTTGACTGAAACAAAACAGAGCTCGCCTGAGCTTGCGAGGCATGGCGTCGATGAGTTCCTCTTGATCCATCCTCCCTGTTCTCTCTTTTGCTCTCTCTCTCTCTCTCTCTCTCTCTCTCTCTCTCTCTCTCTCTCTCTCTCTCTCTCTCTCTCTCTCTCTCTCTCTCTCTCTCTCTCTCTCGATCGAATTCTGGAAGGCCCCCCTCAACCGATTTCCCCTCTCGTTTTGTTATAGCGCCCAATTCTATTACAAGCATCCCCGGCTGGACCCGCACGTGCGACACGCCGTTTTGCCATCTGAAGCTCGTCGGGGATGTATGGAGAGCTGATCGGAGCGACGTTGTCATTTGGGTAAGCCGATTTGAGGTCCAATTTCGCTTTGCCTCTCTCGGGTTCTATTCATGCGCAAACAAGGGAAGAACAGGTTCTGTAACTAGGGTGGGTAAACTGGGTTGACTAGGTCGGGCCAACCCGACCCAGTTGATCTGATTCTACATTTTTATTCAAATTATGCGTCCAAATGTCCACAAATCATGAAATTGACTTTAAAATCAGATTCTATGGCATGGAATTCATCTAGGAATGTGATTTTTGTGAATAATTTGTTCAAATTAATGCAAAAACCCCAAATCTCAAGTTTAATCCAAATATGAAATCTACTCAATTAATGCCCTAAATGACCAAATCGAGTCCAATTAACCCCACCAATGGATTCGGAGAGGTTACAAACCTATGGGTCAATGTTCATTCATGCATGATAGCCCCCTCAATTAAAAGTAATTTCATTTTTTTCCAAATCCGAGGATAAAATTGCAATAAAAGTAAGCAATTTTGCCCAATTCACGCAGTTGGGCAATTTTGGTGAAGATTTGGGATAAATTGCAATTTAGACAATTGGATTGAATGTCAAAACTCTCAAAATGCCAGAATTAAAAATTAAAAGATTTAATTGATATTTTTTAACCAAGTTCAACTATATATGTAACAAAGGGACACATAAAATCGAACTTGAATTTTGACTTTTTATGAGGTAAAAAATAAAAGGGAATTAAAATAAAAATATTGACTATTTTTCCGTATTTTGGTGACCTCAAGAGCTATTTTTATTGATTTTCCATTCATTTTCCTATTTTCCAAAAAAATACTGAAAAATGCGAAAATTATAGAAAATTATTTTTTGTTCAAAAATAGTTTCCTAAGCTTGGCCAAGGTCACCAAAGCTGATTTTGTAATTTTTCAACTTTTTATGAATTTGTTTATGAATTTTCTAAAGATGAACTGAAAAAGACTGATCGAAAATCAGGTGTCAACAACGGTCAAGATTGAATCTTATAATATTACTCTAATCTTTTCTATATATACATCTCATGCACTTGGGGGAGGGGGGAGAAAAAATATTTTGCACACATACACACCACTATCCCCTCTCTCTCTCTCTCTCTCTCTCTCTCTCTCGATCTCTCTCTCTCGATTACGATCGATACTCTCTCGCCGCCGCCTCCTCCCTCTCAACGCCGCAGCTGCCGCCTTCGTTTCAGTCCACTATCGCCGCCTCCGTTCCACACGCCACCACCACACGTTGCCGCGCTGCTTTCACAGCTGCCCGTTGGCGCGCCGCTACTCTCTCTCGCCCACGTCGTCGCTCTGATGCCCGTCGCCACGCTGCCATGCTGTGCTGTTTGCCGCCGCCTCTGCTGCCTAGTTTTATTCTCACGCGAATCAGCCCCGATTTTATCCTACGCATTAAGGAAACGTCGAGCACACTTGTGGTTTAATTCGAGTATGATTTTTGGGTGATTTTCATATTGTTTGACTGCTGTTTGTTCGATGTTCCTACACATGCATCTGTTTTTGTTCGAAACATCTCTTTTTTGCATGTTCTATGTCATTAACCCTTGCAGAAATTTTCAAGAACTGAAAAGATGAATCTTTGAATGCTCTAGCGGTCATTTTGCATGTTTTTGACACTGTTATCGAAGAAAAACGCAGATTCTATTTTATGAATTTAGTCAAAGAACGACCTTTTTGATCTAGACTTCAAAACCTAATTTTCGTCAAGAGCATTTGGATTTAGTCAATCTGACCTATCGCCGTTTATCAACCGAATATTACGTTATCAGATTTAGAAGATTCAGAATCGTATATTTGAGTATCGTGCAATCAGTTTGATTGATTTGGGATCGTAGTTTTCTATTTTATGAATTTTCCTTTTTGTTAGTAAACATTATAGAATGTACTTTTGGGTATATAAATACCCCTTTGAGCTTAATGAAATATATACGATTCCTGATTCAATATGGTATCAGAGCCATCTAAGGCTAATGCCTCTTTTCAACCCTAGCTTTCTTCTTCTTCTACCTTTTTTTTTTCTCTACAACAGTGATCGGCATGGCTTTGACCCCTACCCCCACCACAAACTCTTCCTCTATTCTTCCTCCATTCGGATCTGCTCACCACTTTCTTTCTCTGCGCCTCACATCGTCTAATTACTTGCTATGGAAAGCACAAGTTGTCCTGTTTCTTAAGGGGCAAAATCTCTACGGTTATGTTGATGGGACTAAATTGTGTCCTTCTGGTGAAGCCCAAGCAGCTCTCTGGCAACAACAAGATGCTTCCATCATGAGTCTTCTAATTGCATCCCTATCAGAATCGATTTTACCTCTCATTCTGGGTAAACCCACTAGCAAAGCCATATGGGATGCTCTTACTGCTTTCTTTGGCTCTGCTTCCGCTACACGTATGCTCTCTCTTCATCTCAGTCTTCAACGTCTACAGCAAAAACAAGACGAATTAGTTATTGATTTCCTTCAACGTGCTAAAAGCATAGCCGATGAGATGGGTGCTGCAGGAAAGCGTCTTGAACTGGAGGATTTCAATTTCCACATCTTCCGTGGTCTCCGATCTGATCTCCAGGACATTGTTCCTACCCTACTTGGTCGTTCTACACCAATCTCGTTTACGGATTTTCAAGGCCTTCTGCTAAGTCACGAGAGTATTAAGGCCTTCCAAAAGTTACAGATCTCCGAGCCTCCCTCGCAGGCTAACCTTGCTACAGCCAACTCAATTCAACGAGATTCCTTTGCTTCTGCTTCCACCTCTCTGGATTCATCTTTCTCTGGCTGTGGTCAATCTAGAGGTCGTGGGGGTCACGGTGGTCGCTTTAACCGTGGTCGTGGTGCCCGTGGTGCTCAACAAGGTCGATTATGGTGTTCCATCTGTCAACGCACAAATCACACTGCCGCCACTTGCTACTATCGCCCTCCAGGTATGCCTTATTACCTGCCTCCTACACATAACCCTTCTTCTGCTACATCTTTCCAACGCTATCACTCTCTCAATGCCAACTTGAGCTATGCTCTTCCCCCCCTTTTACCTTCACCTACCAATACCACACCTTGGTACCCTGACACGGGTGCCTCCCACCATGTCACGCCTGATATACAATCCCTCACTTCCTACGAAGCTTATCATGGATCGGATCAACTACACGTGGGAAATGGTAAGGGTCTCAAAATCACTAATATTGGTACTTCTTCTATTCATTCCTCCACTTCAAATCTTTCTTTACGCTTAAAAGATGTTCTTCATGTCCTTGATATTATTAAGCGTTTACTTTCCGTTCAAAAATTTGCGACTGACAATAATGTCTTCTTTGAATTCTATCCTTCCCACTTTGTTATTAAGGATCTAGTGAACAAGGCGATTCTTCTTTCCGGCTCGAGTAGTGGTGGTCTTTACACCATACCGCAACAACCTTCAATGCCTACTGCCAATATTGCGGAACGGACTTCCATGGATGGCTGGCATCAACGTCTTGGCCATCCTCATGAGCATCTCCTACGTTTCATGATTAAAGAGAATAATTTGCCGTGTCAGTCCAGACGGTTGAGTCATTTATGTACAGCCTGTCAATTGGGCAAGGCTTGTCGTCAATCTTTAGGATCATCTCTAACTCGTAGTTTATTTCCATTGGATTTAATTTATAGTGACGTTTGGGGTCCTTCTCATTTTGTTTCGACCGAAGGTCATTGCTATTTCATTATTTTTGTTGATGATTGCACCAAATTTATTTGGTTTTATCCTCTTAAAGCAAAGTCGAATGTTTATTCTATTTTTCTTACTTTTCAAGCTCTTGTTGAACGTCATTTTTCACGAAAAATTAAAGCCGTTCAAACAGATTGGGGTGGTGAATTTCGTACCCTTCCATCCTTTTTCTCAAAAATCGGTATCGCTCATCGCCTCTCTTCTCCTCATACTCATGAACAACAAGGGGCGGTTGAGCGTCGTCATAGGCATATAGTTGAAACTGGTTTAACATTATTAGCTCATGGCTCTGTCCTTCAGCAATATTGGCACTACGCATTCGAGACGGCGGTCTATCTCATCAACCGGATGCCATCCAAGGTCACTAATCGCATTTCTCCCTTTCAAATGGTTTATAGTCACCCCCCGAATTACTCATTCTTAAAAATTTTTGGGTGTCGCTGCTTCCCATATTTACGTCCTTATAACGCCCATAAGATGGATTTTTGATCCATTCCTTGTATTTTCTTGGGATACAGTCCCTCTCATACAGGGTCTCGTTGTCTTGACCCTGTCACAAATCATTTATACATTGCCCGACATGTTCGTTTTGATGAAACATGTTTTCCTTTGCAACTCCTTCCATTCTCGGTCCTTCACCTAACTCGACTCCATCTACACCTATTCGAGTACCATGGGCTTTGGCCCCTATTGGCATTCCTTCCCCCACCACTATAGTGCAATTAGAGACTCATACACATACTCCCACAGTGTTATCTACTGCCGATTCATCCACCTCCCGCTCCATAAAAATCAGACCCCTCCATGATCTTTATCATTCCACCTCCTCATCAGCTTCTTCACGACCACCACTACCCCCACCTAGGGCAACACGCACCCACACCATGTAACTACGCTCTCGTCCTCCTCAAATCAACACCGTCACCACCCCTCTCACTGAACCATCCTCATTTACCCAAGTCAACAAAATCCTAGAGTGGCGTGCAGCTATGAGTGATGAATTTAATGCGTTGCTAAAAAATGGCACTTGGTCTTTGGTCCCTCGGACTTCCTCCATGAATCTCGTTGGGTGTAAGTGGGTTTACAAAGTTAAACGCAAAGCGGATGGTAGTCTTGAGCGCTATAAAGCTCGCCTGGTCGCTAAGGGTTTTCATCAGCAGCAAGGCTTGGACTACACAGAAACCTTCAGTCCGGTTGTTAAAATTACCACTATTTGCTCTATTTTATCTATTGCTGTCTCGCAAGGGTGGTAAGTGCGACAACTGGATGTGCACAATGCTTTCTTACATGTGATTCTTTCTGAAGAGGTGTACGTGGAGCAGCCTCTTGGGTTTGAAGACCCAACCCATCGTGACTATGCTTGCAAGTTGCATCGTTCGCTATATGGTCTCAAGCAAGCTCCGAGAGCCTGGTTCCAGCGACTTTCTCAATTTTTGCTTCATATGGGATTCTCAGCATCACAAACAGATCCATCATTGTTTATCTATCGAAGAGGCACTGAGATCATTTATTTTTTGATCTATGTCGATGATATTCTAGTTACAGGTAATACGCTTTCCACTATCAGTTCCATCTTAAAGAAATTGTCCGCAGAGTTCTCCATTAAGGATCTCGGCCCATTGCACTTCTTCCTTGGAATAGAAGCAATCCATCAATCTGCAGGGCTACTTCTCTCTCAAGGACGTTATATTGATGATCTTCTTCACCGAGCTGGGATGTCTGAGTGCAAGCCTGTCCGAACTCCTATGGCCACAACTACAAATCCATTCCGCGATTGGGGATGCTCTAATGTCTGATGCTACTCTATATCGGTCTATAGTTAGTGCCCTCCAATATGTGACATTGACAAGACCAGATCTCTCCTTTGTCGTTAATAAAGCAGGTCAATTCATGCATGCGCCGACTGACGACCACTGGCAAATGGTGAAACGCATCTTGCGTTATCTTAAACATACAAGATCGTCTGGTTTGTTTCTTTCCCGATGCAATGATACTCGCTTGCAAGCCTTTTCCGATGCAGATTGGGCTGGTAGCTCTGATGACAGGAAGTCAACTGGAGGGTATGCTATTTTTCTGGGTTCTAACTTAATCTCTTGGAGCTCTAAGAAACAACGAACCGTAGCGCGCTCTCCCACATAGTCTGAATATAAAGCCCTTGCTGATACTGCAGCTGAACTCATTTGGCTTGAGTCACTCTTTCAAGAGCTTGGGTTCCCTCTTCACGGTTCTCCCATCCTTTGGTGCGACAATATTGGTGCCACTTATCTGTCTGCTAATCCAGTTTTTCATGCTCGTACCAAACATGTTGAAATTGACTTCCATTTTGTCCGTGATCGTGTCGCCAAACGACAGCTCAATGTGCAATTTATCTCCACAGCAGACCAATTGGCCGATGCTCTCACTAAAGCTCTTCCTACATCCCGTTTTGAATTTTTACGAGACAAGTTGAAGATTCGCAGTCCCGACTCTTCCACTTGAGGGGGTGTATCGACCGAATATTGCGTTATCAGATTTAGAAGATTCAGAATCGTATATTTGAGTATCGTGCAATCAGTTTGATTGATTTGGGATCGTAGTTTTCTATTTTATGAATTTTCGTTTTTGTTAGTAAACATTCTAGAATGTACTTTTGGGTATATAAATACCCCTTTGAGCTTAATGAAATATATACGATTCCTGATTCAATACCGTTTAAGTCCGATTTACTATCTTCAGAAAGTCGATCTCAAATTGGAATGGTTAAATTTCCGAAAATTGAAGAAAGAATGTGATTGTGATTTCGATTGTTGTTCCTTATGGATATGTTTTCTTCACTTGAATTGCTATATCCTGAAGATTCCTAAAAAGACTTTAGTAATAGAAATCCTATCTAATTGAATTTTTTAGAAACCTTATCTCATAAAACTTTAGGCATTTAAAGTCAAGATAACAAAATCTGCAAAGATATCCCCTTGGTGGCCGATTTTTTTTTTTTTTTTAGAAAGGGGCAAAGATAGTCTCATCCATGCATATTATGCAAATATTGCATATTTCATATAGTTTAGGATAGCATATCTTAAATATCATGCATATCTTATCTTTATTTCTGCATTATCTCTTGCATAATCTATTCTCATATTTTCGAATTTCATATCTTGCATCACATTCCATACTTTTCAAAATATCTCATGCATATCTTTGAGTTATACCACATTTTCATGCATTTTTATGCATTGTCGAAAAATAATAAAAGAAAAAGACCAAAAAAATCTGCTCATTTGTTGCCGTGATCTCATCATATTTTTTCGAAATTTTGCACCCATCCACCATTGATTTTTTTTTTCCGAAAATTACATGCATTGCATTATCATTCGCATGCCTCATTATCGCATGTTTATGTCGCATGTCTATTGTCTGGTCATTCTGCATACCCTAATCGATTGAATGAGTGTAATTGAAATTAGGGTTAAAAGGATTAATTCCCCAAGTCCGACTGAGAATTCTAGAGTGTTCGATCATGGAAAGTGTCGAGTCAAGGTCGAGAAAGAGAATTTCTTCGGAACCCTTCTTAAGGTGAAGAAAAGCCGTCGAGTGATCAAGACTATCCCGAAGAATTCGCCGGCCAAGAAGATTGACGCCCTGAAGCGAGAACAAGCACTCCACGAATGTCGTCATGCCGCAAGCTTGGAAAACGAAGGCATTGGAGATAATTTTGATTTTCTTTGACTAGTGAAGGCTTTGTCCAATGGGCTGTCGACTTAGGTTAGGTTCGATTTAGGACATTTTTTAGGATTTTGTCGCATCCATGTACGACACATAATTTGAAATGGGGGAAGAGTTCAATCGTTTCATGTCTTGTGTTAGCTTCTTTTTGTCTCGTCCGAATCATCGTGCCATCTTCTCGCATGTCATCTCGTCATTTAGATAGTTTCACGTCATTGCATCCATGCCATTCATGCATTGCTTATAAAAAGAGAAAATCTAAAAAAAAAGTCACACAAACCAAATCAAAAGACATTTTCATGAAATTGGTACCGAAATGGCATTAGTTTTAATCAAACTAGTGTAATCAAGTCCCCGAATCCACAATCTCTGGTTCGTAGAAGTAAAATGATTCTCCCGCTGTTTTACTTAGGTTCCTAATCAATCTACCAAAAATGATTAGTGGCGGCTCCTAAATTAAAAAAATCATTTCATCTAAATTGCGAATTGGTAGGGCTTGGGAAAGTCCGTATTAGATTAGTTAATTCATTTGATTATCCTAATAATCCATTTAGCCTAATTTTAGGTCGCGACAATTGGTCACGAAAAGGACTTCTGAAAAATGTTCCCATCAGATGTAAATTTTTTTCAAGTTGCTTCCTTGATCCTTGCTCGGATATCACAAGAACCTTGCTCTGGAAGTATCACGATTCACATTATTAATATCACAAGTATATCTTTTGGAAAGGTTTTCCTGTTTCGGTTATCCGAAACGCGAAAATACGTCGTCGGTCACATCGAAGCGGTGAGTATTGATCAAAAGGTCGTTTCCATGCAACCGACCAAATTTGAGCGCAATCAGAGCTCGCCAGCCCAAGTGCGAATGATAACTCTATTTTATATAGAGTTTATTTATTATTTTAGACTTAATATTTGCTTAGTTTTAATTGAATTTGATATCTACTTTATTGTTTTTAATTGATTTTGTAGGTAACACAATATTCAGATATGCAAATTTGAAATCAAGGAGAATCAAGCCTATCTTAGGGAAATATTCAAAATCCAAAACTAAATTAAGTGTTTTGTTATTGGGAGAAGTCTATCTTTGGGAAGAATCTTTGATTGCAATCCTATTCTGATGTGATTCAGTCTTTTACTTGAAAACAAGAAGAGATCCATATGAAGGAAAAAAAAGAAAGAAAGAAAGAAAGAAGAAGAAGAACATGATTTTTCAAGAGGAAAGAGAGAAGCCAGACGTTTAGGGTTTCACTATTCTTCCTTTCAATGCCAGATGCCAAGTGAAGAAGAAGAAGATGAATTCAAAGTCAATCCTTGATTATTCTTGGTGAACTTGTTCTAGTTCTTCATCATATTTAGTTTAGTCATCGTTTTTAGTTTAATTTTCATTATGTTCTAGACTACCTTCTGTTAGAGTTACAATATAGCTTAACTATGATTGATTAATTTTTCAGACTCGTTTATGCAATTCTAAAATTCATATGTGAGAGTTATATATCACGTTCTTAATGATTTTAAGTGCTTGATCACCACTTAAATGATTTTTGTTGCATGTTTGAGACCGAAAGGAGATTCCGTGCACGTTCTTTATGATATAGATAGAGATATCTTATGTTTTTTTTTTTTTGCAGTTTCAGTAGTAAATAAATCGAGGGTGGTTTATTGAATCCAGGAACGTTCATAGATCTTAATGCATTTGGGTTTACTTAAATTCACATGGACCAAGTGTGTGTTGCTAAATCCAAGTAGAGTTGCTATACTGGATCAATGATAGTGATTTAAATTAAGAAGTTCTACCATCACACTATGAATTCAACTTGATTGCATTTCGAGATTAGTTAATTAATCTTGATTGGTTAAGTGAAATTGGACACTCTAACATTTTTCATTCTTGATAGAAATCCGTTGTTCGTTGCTTCTTTATATTCGAAATTTCTCATTTTATTTTGATTTGCTGCATTGATTAATTTATTTTTATTTAGAATTGTTGATTGCTTTATTGAATCTTTAATTGGTTAGATAAATTTGAGAATTGTTCACGTTTAGTAAGTAATTTAATTGATTTGTCTATAATCTCCGTGGGAACAATACTTTATTCATCACTTTATTACTTGTTCGATACGTGCACTTGCGTTGCTAATCAAGAGCACAAGTTTTTGGCGCCCTAATAACGCAATCAATTATTGCATCGTCCGTTGGTAATCTTGCTGAATTAGTCGAGTTTCCTTAACAAACTGGGTAAACTCCTCTCGTGTAACAGGCTCATTGGCATGGCCCTCAGCTACGGAGGTATTTTGATTCACGTTATCAGTCATCGTCGCACGGAGAACCTTGCTGTTATGCCAAATGACGCAGGAAAGTAACAACAGGAAAGCTTTTCCAAAAATATACTGAAATTTGATAAATAAATAGTGAAGATTACATAGAGCGAACGTCCTTTATATAGATAGGACTTCTTTAGGAATTAGGATTCCCTAAAGATAACATAAAACGAGATAATGAAAATAAAATAAAATCAAATCAAATATAATATTGCGATTATCTATATCGCAAAGTTTCCTAAAATCGAGAAACTGCCTGAAAACCTATATAAATGACTCCGAAACGCGAAAATACAATTAGTCACAGTATAACGGTGAGTATTGATCAGTGGCCTGCTCCATGCAACCGACCACATTTGAATGCAATCGGAGCTCGCCAGCCCCAAGTGCCAATGAATCGCCTTGATTTCTAGCGTTCGCGTTTTTCCAGAAAATTACACGCCAGTTGTTCTACATCATTCCTAATGCATTCTTCATTTACAATTTATCAAACAATTTTGATTTTCATGAGAAAAGGCTTTTTGCCAATGCTAAACTAAGAGCAACCATAAATTTATGATTATAAATTGGGAAGGGAAAATTTTAGCTGTTGTCCAGCCCATACGAACGAGAGCCGCGATAAAAGACAGAATCAAAGTGGGTTGTCCGCAACCATAATTTTACAACTTCTTCCCTTCTCAAAGTCAAAGATAAAAATGCCAAAGTTGATAGCTGATTCATTTTTTACGTGGGAGTTAAGAATCAGGGATAAAAAAAAAAGAAAATCAAAAAGAAAAAGAGTTTTACACAGAAATTCCACGAAAACGGAGATCTATTGTTTTTATTTTTTTTGGTCAAGCAAACGGAGATCTAATTTAAGAGACCAACATCCTATCACCATGTGATTAATTCCCTGTCAATTATTAGAAATATTGCCTTTGTCCGAACATTGAGCCAACAATTGTCCTAATTATTATGAAAATGGCGGATAATTAGATGGTTAATTCTTAATTGTAAACATGCGGATCCGATGGAAAGCAACACATGACACGTTACACAATAATGTTGAGTTCGTGACTATGCACATATACATATTATTTAAGTGGGAAGACATGTCAAGTGGGAAGACATGTCCAGATGAAATAAATATGATATACGATGTGATTTATTAATAGATTTGTATTTAGACGAGGGATATGCACTAAATTGGCATCAGATTTATCGTACTTCTCTCTCTTTCAGTCAATTACGCGTTTTTCCTTCCTTACGGGTCGGTCTTTTTATTGTTAAAATGAAGAAGTACTTAATTGTTAATTTCATTGACATATACGTTACATGTTTTATATTTCCAAATAAGACACTTGTCTTACGAATATGTCATGATCACTTTACGCGACCTACCCTTCGCCTCTCCCGGGGGTCCTAGCGGGTTTAGAGGTATTGCCATCGATCAATGACGTGGACCCTATCACACGCACTCCCACAAGCCAAAACGGCGTCATACGCGGGGACTGATGGTGCCCGCAAAACGGCATCGTCACAGGGAGAGGGAAACGGCACCGTTTCGCTCGCGCCCTTGCGAAGCTCGAAATGGTGTCGCTCCACCCCCGCCAGGACGATGTCATACGGGCTTCCTTTTTCTTCGTGAACCAGCTGAGACCAAATTGGTCTAACCGGCGCCCCTCTGGCGGCTGACTAGTCTAATTGACCCATGGGCATGGTGGAGCGCGACCCGGCGCACCTCAAGGTGGCACCAATTCGCATCAGCGACCACTCCTCCAGCGTGCCAAAATCGCTAAAGGTCTGGTCACCAACGACGCTAACCCCATGGACCTATTTGGTCCAATCGGTGAGCCGCCGACGATCAATTGGTCCCGCTGACCCATGGGCTTTGGGCAGGACCTCATTGTCATTGCAGTCACTGGGCAGTTGACAATTTGGAACGGCGACCCCTCCTCCGGCATGACAGAAACGGCAAATATTGAACCCTCCTCGGCGCAAATCCAAACTCCAATTAGCCGGTTCAACCCCCGTGAACCCGGTTCGACTGGTCTCGAATTGAAATCCATTCCCCCCACCCCCCCCCCCCCCCCAAAAAAAAAAGCTGCCGGAACCTATTTGATCTCGGTGCCACCTCTCCGGCCACCACCACTCAAGACCAACCCATGGGCGTTGGCCTCGAGGCTCTTGCGATCCCTGGGCAGGTTCTAATTTTCACCGGCAACCCCTCCGGTGACATGACAAAGTCGCCGAAGCTCTGATATTCACGCGGCCTCCCCTTTCTCAGACTCCCAGACCTACTGGCGACCAAAATGGTCCAAAACGGCCGAAGCAGCACAACACACAGGCAAGGAAGAAACAAGGCCAAGCATCAATTGGTAGAAATGTGCCACGGTTTGGCTTTAAATTGGTCTAAAGGCTTTGGGGATTCTTCGGTGAGCATTTCATCGAACAGATGGTGAATAGTTTTTTCAAGACTTACTCGGTGAAAACGGAGCGAAACTGAAGCTAAAAAACACCATGGACGATCTAAAGGGAGTTCATACTGCAGCGTTGACGGCCTGGAAGCTCGCCAAACTGAAGCAAAAGCTTCGGCTTGGCGAGCCTCCTCGGTCCAAAACAGAGCAGACTACGGAGAGGGGAGACTGACCTGATCAGTGGCTCAAAGGCGACGAGAGGACGATAGGAGATGACTGGGAGGTTCCTAAAGCTTCATTAGCGCGATCGAGCCGCAGCGACTTCCTCTTCCCTGCGAACTCCACCTGCAACTTTCTCGGCTCAAACTCATTGTTCACCACTTTTGCTGACAATCGGGTCCCTCCATCCCTGGAGCTTTGAGCTCCTTTATATAGGGGAATGAGAAGAGGGTAGTTCAAGCTTCGCGGCTGTGCTTAAACAAACGGCTAGGAATCGCCGGACAAGCCTGCAGCGGCGTCGCAATTACTCGCCTCGCACTCGAGTGCTTGCGGGAGAGGGAGCGAGAGCTCGAGCGGGCCCGGGTTAGGCCGCGTGCTCGGGAAAAGAAGGGAATCGGGCCTGCCTCGCGAGGAGAAAAAACTGCGTGGGCTAGGCGGCCCATGCGGATTCTGGCCGACCCGGCCCGGTCCAAATTTCAAACTTCTATTTATTTTTTGTAAAAAATAACCAAATATAAATTATAATTTCCAAATTGGCAAATCCAATTTAACCATTCTAATATTTTAAGCCTTGAGGAAAAAATAAATTACATTTAGCAGGTAGGGGTGCAAAATGTAATTTATAAATTATAATTTCCAAATTTGCTTAAATTTTCGGGCCTTTTCGGATTGGGTCGGGTTGGGCTGGGCTGGCCCGGGCCGAATCGCGGCCCGAATTTTTTAACACACATTTTTTCTTTTTAATTTAATTTATTTTATTTTATTTTTATTTTTATATTCTTTCATTTGATGGGTTTGTTAATTGATTTTGATTTCAAAAAGTAAAAACAAAGGAAAGAAAAAAGAATCCGACTCGAGCTCGGTATTGCTCAGTTTCGGTTCGGCCCAGCCCGTTGACACCCTTGTTAGCAGGGATCGATAAAATTAAATGTCAACATCACTTTAGTGGACAAAAACCTTTAGAATTCATTATTGGATAAAAAGACCATGTGGAACCTTACTACAACAAGTCAATCGAGTTGTGTACCGAAAGCGTATTAGTTCAAAAAATTACCCTAATCATTTCACCGTATATAAAATCTCTTGTTACGTGAGAAGTGAGGTATCATAATGTTCCTCATTTGATTTTTAGTTGACCCCAATAGATTAGTGGTGACTCATTCATATATAATTCTTTCTTATACAAAAAATTCCAAAGTCGCGCGAGGTAAGGATTTGAAAGAATCAAGTCAATTGAAGATCGTTGGTCTACCTTTGGCATTACCTCTAAGCCCGTCATCCTCTTCCGCGTGAATATCAATGTCACGTGGATGACCAAGATCGTGCCAAGCAGTGCTACATCATGCTACCTTCGAATGGTGCATGTAAAGAAATATCACAGGAAAGACAAGGTATAGACTCAGACATACGAATCCTTGGTAAGTTTCAGGTAAAGCGCCAACTCCACTGGAAGCAAAATATGCCTCATTTATTCAGTAAATGAAGTCTGATTCCCTTTATTCGCATTATTACAAGAGTGATGCAATCCCAATCTAAACCGTAATAATATGCCTCATTTATTCATGAGATGAAGCTTACTTCCCATTGTTTGCCCAACCATCTGAAAAGGACAAGAGATCAAACGTTCCCATGTTTGAACAATGCTTCCAGGTTATAAGGCTTGGTTGTGCGCAGGCTTCCATTCCACATCAATTGTGCAAATTGTCGATAAGCCCTCTCGCTCGGATGGTAGGAATCGAAGAACACGTGCTCCCCGGGATTAGGGCACAACGAATACTCTCGCACCCCTCTCATGCCTCCACAGCTATAGTTCCCCCCATATGGACCCGAGCCACAGCACGCTGATTTCCCGTCCTTGAAACCTGGAATTTAACTGGAGATAAGCGAAAATCCAGGGAGTAGTTTAACTTGTGCAAAAAGTATGCGAGTGACTGACCATATTTTGATGGGTATTGGATTCTTTTAGCAAGAGAAGTGTACAAGTCGAATAAAGAGTACTTGAATCCTCGTAATTGAGTCTCTAGCTTGGCCAGAGTAGCGGGAAGAGCCACGTTGTGAAGCTTCGCTAACTCGGTGGCTGGTCTTGAACAAGAACCGTTTCCGGTGACCAATCGGACATCTGGGAGGCATCCTATAGGCGGCATAGTGAAAAATCCAAATTTTCTCGCTCCAACTTTATAGATTCCCTGGAAAAAGAAAATTCGGTCATTCATTTATCGCAGTCCACCTATAAAGATCAATTATGATAATCGAAAAACGCGTCATCACATCTGGATTCATCGTTAGATCAAGTGAAAAAGATCAAATTTATAGGCTCACACTCAAATTGGACAATACACGACCTAGAAACAAATAATGAACATCAACTCGTAAATATAGATTTTCGAAGGAATTGCTGAGTGTCAAACAAAAAAATGAGGTACCCACTAAGCTACAAACAAGAACATGCCTTGGTCAGCAAAATCCTCCCGACAATGACGACTACCCCGTTGACAATGCGGATAAGAGAGCCAACGAATCGAATGGATAAAGCCAATAATTCATTTTATAATCCTTAAACACGCAATTTCCATAGAAGTATCCTAAAAAATCTACCGTGGAATGAGCGACATGTGCTTTGACCCAAAACAAAATGAGTGACATTTATATTTCAATAAGTTCTGAATAAATCCTTCGACAATTCAAAATTGAATGTTCAAATTATTTTTCTACACCGACGATGGACTCGATAAAGATTAAATTTAAGAAACGGTGGGAATTTATTGTCGTTTTAGAGGGTTCATGAAAGTTGTCTAATGGCTTGTTAATAGACATGCGGTCTTGCTGATAAATAGATTAGAGGATGAATATGTTAGTATCATAAGTGCGGGGTTCGACTACAACATTCTGTAAAGTAATAAAAAAATAAAAATAAAGAGGTGGGAGTTAAAAATAAGTACAAAAAAAAGGTAAATTATGGGCTTCACGTGTGAGACCCAAATCAAATGGGCCCCACCCGATTGTGGCCAGCCAGCACTGGGTTGGGTGCCCCCATTTGGAGACATGTGTCCCCTCTTTCTCTCGAGAGTCTCTATTTCTCTAGAACGGATCGTCTGCCCTCATTGATTGAGGGCAGACGATCCGAATTCATTTGGAAGGGACTGTCCCCTCCTGATTGGCCAGGGTGCATTGCACCCGGGCCACCCAAAATTTTTCCGCCAGCACCCAGTAGGCGGAAACAAATGATATACATTTTACCTCGAGCACAGAGCTGATGTTGCCGACCACCATCCCCACGTAATCCGCCATGGAAATGGACTGAAACAGAGCTGGATTGTTCAGAACCGGGGTCAAGTAATCGTTGCCTCCGATGCTCAGCAGGTAAACGCCCTCCGAAACTATTCTCTCCGCCCTCTCGTCCCCCATCTTCTTCCTCAGATCCTTCACCAGCTTCTTGAACTGCTTCAGCTGCGTCTTTAGATCCACCACCTACACAAGCAAAAACTGAGGAAGACGACCCCAGAAGCGGTACATGGAAAGACATCAAAGATAAGAGACTCGACGTACAAGCCCCTGGTAAGTGTCGGGCAAAACGCCAGCTCCACCGGACGCGAAATTCGCCCCTCCCACAAATTCGCCGGCGTTCTTCAGCTGGAGATATGGCGGAATCAGTGGCAGCTTCGCATATTCAGCTGAATCGCCCGAAAAGACTTTGATTACGCAATCGATCATTCACGAGGGAAGAAAAAGGCGAGCACATGGAGAAGTCGTACCGATAAAGTCGGCAATAAGACGACCGTCGGTGAATCTGCCGGTCGGATAGTGGAAGAAAGTCTCGCCGTACGGAGGGAAGTTTGCCCTGAAAGACGCGGTGGTGTTTATGTAGTTGTTGGTCCCGGCGTCGTTGAGGGAGTCGCCGAAGACGAACAGAGCCATGCCGTGTTGGGGCCGATGGATGTCGCAGCGGGTGGTCGAGAAGAGAAGGCTGGCAAAGATGGCGAAGGAAAGGATTTGGAGATTCGGAGCCGACATGGCGATCTTGGGTCGGACGATGCGGCAAGTACTGGGATTTTTGTAAGACTTAAATAAGAAACTTGTGAAGAGGGCGGCTCGGGATAGCTCTTCCCCTTTTTGGCCAAACATATGAGATCCGGATTCTCTATGACGAAGGTAGAGAATCATTGAAATACCACCCATCCATCCCCTAGCCGCTGAGGGATGGATGGGTGGGATTTTAAGGTTTCTCTACTTTTATGGTAGAGAATCCTTGCCCAAACATATGACGACATAAATTGTCAGAACCAAACTTTCTTGCTGGGGCATTTAAGGTCGCGCATGGTAGCGTTTCTGTTCTAAGGAGCATTTTTTGAACAGAAACATTTTTTTGTGTTTCTGTTCAAAATTACGATTTTTAGGAAAAAAACGCGTTTGATAATTTAAAAAAAAAACACATTTTCAGTAGCCGATCGGAGGTGGGCGACGGCCGACGGCGGGCGACCGGCGGCGGCGGCCGGCGACCGCGACGGCGTACGGCGGCCGGCGACCACGACGGCGTACGGCGACCGCGACGGCGTACGACGAGCGCGGCCGGAGACCCGCGGCCGGCGACCGTCGACGGTCGGCTTTTAGCGAGGCGGCGAGTGGTAATCGCGTCGGCGATGATGGATGGTGGTTTCAAAAGTGTTCCAAAAAGTGTTCCCAAATCCCAGAAGCAAGTTTTTTTTGTTCCTTCAAAAGTGTTCTTTGGCACAAAAGTGTTCCGCGGAACACTTTCGGAACATTTTTGAACCATACGCGTTTCTGCTTCAAAAGTGTTCGGAACACTTTTGGAACAGAAACAGTTTCCCCAGCCACCATCCATACGCAGCCTAAAGGTGTTTGCTTGCATAATTCGCGTTCTCCCTTTCACAGCACATTCCATGTTGTTTTGCGGGCACATATTATGCAAGCACCAGTAAGTTACGGATGGGCAATCGAGAAACCGAATACGAGCACCAGAGTCTCAGATCCAGTTTCGACGGATCCAACTAGGGCCCCAAATATCGGGGCATCTAGGCTTCGGGCCCTGGCCTCAATGAACCCAAGCTCGGGCACTGGAGAGTCGGAGACCTGGTCTTGGATGCCGGGAACCCAAAGATCCGGAAATCAGGATTGGGTTCCCCGTAGAGTTTCAGGTCAAGAATTAATCCCTAGTTATATTTTAAAAAATGATTTCCAACTTTTTAAAGAGAAAACTATTTCCCTGACTAAAGCATTGGTTTCACGTTTTGACTAGGAATACAGTTTTCGTTAACTCATTTTCCTGAGCGAACCAAATGCAAAAAAAAAAAAAAAAAAAAGTTGAGGAAAGTGTTTTTTCCGATTTTTTTTCACAAAATAAATAGAGCCTTATAAATCGGGGAGATATGATGGGACAACTCCAAGTTCCGTACACCACATTCTTATAAGAGGGCAAGAGGTTTGCCTGTTCGAGATAGTTTCTATAAATTTTGATCACTCGGCAAGTTATGTGAGGTGCCTATGTTAATACGGCGAATGATGAACGAAAAACAACCAATGAAGCACCTAAGAGGGAAATGATTGATGTATTAAGCGGGTCATAGATGTAACGTACTAATTCGAAGAGGATTAGAAAGCCCACCATTTTCAGAAGAGCAATGTTTAAGAAACCTAAACATAGTCCACGAGATCGATATCTTAAACGGGTCACACATTCAATATCCAATAATAGTCTGTCTCATCGGTTAGCGTTCAATTTTTGTTGGCCAATCTGAATATACTTATTATTTCTCTAACCATATAATCCTTTCCGGGAGAGCTCATCAACTTTCTAAAATACATAGGTAGGCCTGTCAAGTTTGACCTCATCTCAAGGACATTAACTGTCACGCCCCGATTCCCGAGCCCGCAACAACCCTACCAAAACGCCTTAGGTCATAAAAGGACGACGTCCCAAGCACGTCATCGACCCATTATTTTTATCTTTTTAATTAGCGCATGCGGAACGTGCTACTCCTGGACAATTTTAAAATTTACAGGGATAGAAAAGTAGGATAAATACAACAGTCACATTAACCAACATCAGCAAAGATCATTTTAATTATTTGCTATTAATCTTGGGAAATATGTATACACAAGCCCTATCTCAGGGTCACTTCCTACGATCATCAAAATACCATATTAGGTTTGGGGGTTAAAAACTACTACATGTCTCCAAAAAGGGCTCCACGCCAAATCTACTTTGGGGTGAAAGCCAAGCGAAACCTCCATCACTGTGGTCCTACAAATGGTAACCCACGACGAGGTGAGACATATAATCTCGTCAGTCAACGCCTAAGTCCGAGTAGGACAATGACTCGCCCAAAGCATCTTATACATGCAAGGCAATATCGATAGCAGATCAATAGCAAACAATCCATGCCATAGTAACTATCACATGATAAGGTCAACATTTCAACGAATCATCAACCACATGCATACTTACCCTACCTTAGCTCACACATAAATAGTTTATATACATGCAATCAATTGCATACAGCCAAGGCATATAACAAGAACACTTATCACATTTCGCATACGCAATGCGCCACATGTGTTCTAGTTATTAAAGGCTATTAGGCCTGGCACACTAGTCAGTTGGTGGCCTCCTGGCATGACCAGGCATCGTCCCTTACTTCCGGCGACGACATCCAATAGTCCATGTGACTCCGCTTGACAAGCTAGAAGACAATGACTATCGATACGGCATGGCACTACCGAGAATTCCTATAGGGGCTCGGTCCTTCACAAGCTGCGACCGGCAATAGATCAGCCAGAAGACAATGATTGTCGTGCATCCGATCACTTATAAGACAATGCTTGTCGGGATTACCCGACCGACCAGATGACAATGATCATCGGAAATCCATTATATGACCACACGAGCACACCAGACAATCAAGCTAGTTCTTGTCTTTGCATTTAGTCAAATGCACTTACAAATAATTGTGCTCAAAACTTGGCACAAGGCCATTTTATGCTCAAAACTTCAATGCACATGCGATCACATATGCACATATATTATCCACCAAACCTTGCATTTATATACATGATAATCAATCATTAAATTCACATCAGTCTTGACATTCCACGGTCATCAAATAATCTCCCAATAATAAAACAGTAATTTCATGATAATAACCGTCTAATAATTAATTAACAATTATTTATTTATCCCTGCCATATTTAATTAATCAGTCTCGATTAATTAATCCGTATTCCAATTTACATAATTAAAATATTTTAGCAAGCTCGATAACAAATAAATAAGTCGATTATTATTAGAATTAATATATCCGACGCTCACTAATTATTCTAATCGCAAGCAATTTCAATTAAACTAATTCTCGAACGCAGTTAATGCCCTATTCAGAGTTTAGGGTTAACTCACAAACTCTGACGGTCAATGTCGAGTCAGATACGGTAATAATGACGAATAAGGCTTTGGAACGATGGTGATCCTCGAAAATCTTCGGGCACAAACTTTTGACTTGGGCTCGAAAACTTGGATCCGGATCGTCTGCCTTTGCGATCTGGGCCATTCGTTTTTAAACGGACGGCCCAAATCTCCTATTTTTAGGAAGCAACATTTTGGGTTTTTTGTTTTTTATTTTTTTAATAATAATCTAGGCTATCCATTGATAACACGGATGGTCCGGATTCAAAGGGCAGGGCAGACGATCCCTTCACCAGAAACTTGGCCCACGGCTTGGCCACTCGGCTCAGAATCTTGGCCCACTTGGCTTACGAACTCGGCCCACGGGCCCCGCTACACGGGCACAGGCTCTCGGCCAAGGCCCAGGAATACCGGCACACGGTCCCGGCCAAGGCCCAGGAATACCGGCACAAACTTTCGGCCATGGCCCAGGCCGACGGGCACACAAGCCAGACGAAACGGGGCACGGCCGATCAGGGGTCCGGAACAGAGGAACCAAGCGAAGGACGTCGTTTAGGGGTTGAGCAAGAGCTGATGGTGGCTGTGGGTAGTCGGGTGGACGTTGGGGGACTCGGAACAGGAGCCAAGCAGCAGTTACGAGGGTCGGATGGGCGTCAAGAGCTCTGGACAGCAGCTTCACGGTTCTTGTTCACGCCATGGGGGCGTCGGGTCGGCTATCCGACGACTCAAACAGTGGCTGGAATGGTATCAAGGGCTCGAAACCGTGGTCACGGGTGTCGGGACAAAGAGCACTCAGCGGAACAGATCGGGTGCAGGGAAGTTTCCGGCGACGGCTCTCGATCAAGTACGGGAAAGGAGCAGAGGCCAGCGACGGGGCTCTTTGGTGACTCGAGCTGACGTGGGTCTCGGTGGCCGATTGAGGTCGCGAGGCTCAAGGTCGCGAACTGTGGATGGGTTCGGCTAGGTGATGGGGAAGTGGGACTGAGGCGTCGGGGTGAGGTGGTGGTGCGAAGGAGAGGCGGAGATGCGGCGGCCGAAGGTCTGGTGTTCGTCAGATGAGGCTGGTTCGCCCACGAGAACAAGAAGAGAAGTTGCAGAATATAAAGAGAAGAAGAAGGAGGCAACGAAGAAGAAGCAGACGTGGGAAGGGAGAGTGTTCCATCGGTCTACAGAAGTAACGAAAAAGGAACAGGGAGAGAAGCTGAAACTTTTGGGAAGAAAAGCATCTCCTTCGGTTCCCTGCTGACTAGAGAGGACAAAAAGAAAGAACAAAAGGCCACGTGAGACACCAAGGAGAAAAACGTGAGCAGCAGATTGGGACTTGAGATGGAGCCCACAAAATTATTCTCCCCCTTCTTTTCAACGATCACTTGCCGCAAGAGAGAGAGAGCGCATCTCGGCTGATGCCCACCCAAACGGGGTCCACCAATATGAAATCTAACTCACTTAATAATTTTGTCTTATTTAAAATAAAACAAGGGTAAAAACGTAATTTAACAAATAGGCATCGGTTGGTCATTTGACTCGCTTGCCTGAGGGTAAAATTGAAACTTTCGCATTTAGGATTCGCTAAAAGTTGAATTTACGCGACGAGTCTCGATTCAACAAGTCAAAGTTTGACGATTCAAACTTGACTTTTTCTGACAACCGTTCCGGAATAGCCAATCGTCGTCTTCTAAATCTTCAAAACCAAATTTCACTTTTCACACTGAAATTTATAATTTCTTTTAAAGACGTTGAAATTCCAGGACGTCACATTAACTGTGATGCGGACCCCAGCATTATAGTTAAAAGCACATGACCAAAGAGAGAACGACTCTCATTTATTCGAACATTTCACAAATCATTTAAGGAATTCAAGAATTTTGAGCAACACTAGGGCTCATTTGAACGTCCTCGTTCTTTAACACAAGTGCAACCATACAATCAACCCAACATCATCCCTCATTGAGTAATGTTCGAAAGGGATGTGATTATTTAACTACTATTTCAAGAAAGAAAAAAGAAGAAGAAGAAGATTCAATTCAAGCACCCTCATGCTTGAACAATACTTTCAAGTTGCGAGGTCGGACTACACTCACACTCCCGTTCCACATCAACCGCGCAAGCTGCCGGTTAACCCTCTCGCTTGGATGGCCAGCATCGAAAAACACGAACTTCTCAGGATGACGGCACAATGAATATTCCTTCACTCCTCTCTGGCCTCCACAGGTCGAATTTCCCCTATAAGGACCCGAATCGCAACACGCGGTTTTCCCTTCCTTGAAGCCTGAATTAATTTCACACATCGAAAATAAGGACTTTATGAAATGAAAAAATGCACAAATCCACAGGTGGCATAGAACCAAAATGATGGTTAAACTCAAGCAAAATCAAGTGCGCAAAGAACACAAACGACTCACCATATTTTGATGGGTACTGGATTCTTTCACCGGTTGTAGCGTAGAAGTCGAAGTAGGAGTACTCGAATCCTTGGAGTTGAGTCTCCAGCTTGGTAAGAACTGAGGTAAGGGCAACGTTGTGAAGCTTGGCGAGCTTGTTGGCTTCGCCTGAACAAGAACCATTTCCGGTTGATGCTCTCCTGCTTGGCACACAGCCAATTTGCGCCAATCCAATCATTGCAAATTAATTTTCTTCCTCCTACTTCATATATTCCCTGAAAAGTAAAACTCAGAAAAGCCATATCATCCCCTTGAAATGCCATAACAATCACCAGATGTCTAGTATATGATATATCTTAATTGGATATCCAAAATGGCACATGGAAAAGAGAATGAGGAAAAATTACATTTAGAACGAACTTAAGGGCGGCATCTCATACTCACTTGTTAGTTCGATGTAAGCACTCATGTTTAGTTGCGCTGTTACACTATATCTCCATTGAGCATGCTTAAAGATCATATAATTTGAATTCGATTTGTTTTCGAGCTTGTCAATATTCATCGATGTTACGACAATACGGAAACTAAGACGAAATTGAGACAGATGAGAAAAACGGAACACACAAGATTTACGTGGAAACCCTTGCGGGAAAAACCACGGGAGAGAGGAGAGGCAAAATCCACTATGAGAATCAAGGGATTACAAAAGAGGCAACGTAAGCTTCTCTCTTATCTAATAGTTTGAGAAAAGAGCAATATTTATAGTATTACCCCTCAAACCCTAATGTTGGCCCAAGGCCCATAACTTAAGCCTATTTCCTATTCAAGGCATACATAACAAATCTCCACCTTGACTTGAATTCCCAAGTAGACATAAATATTAAATCAATCTTCTCCTCCCACCAGTATAAAACTCAGCTGCTACAAACATTAACCAAATCCAAGCAGTGCTTGAATTTAGTAAAGGGCAATGACTTTGTCAACATATCAGCTGGGTTGTCTTCTGTACCAATCTTCAAGACCTTAATATAGCCATCAGCAAGAATGTCTCGAATATAATGAAACCGCACATCAATGTGCTTTGTTCTCTCATGATACATCTGATCTTTAGTAAGATGTATAGCACTCTGACTATCGTAATGCACAACAGTCACATCATCATCCACACTGAGCTCTCCAAATAAGCCTCTTAACCATATAGCTTCTTTGATTGCCTCTGTAATAGCCATATATTCTGCCTCTGTAGTAGACAGAGCAATTGTATGCTGCAAAGAAGCTTTCCAACTGACTGCACAACCCCCAACAGTAAATATGTACCCTGTCAAAGACCTCCTTTTATCAAGGTCACCAGCATAATCAGAGTCAACATATCCAATAAGAGTTTCACAGGTTTTCCCAAACTCTAAACCATAATCTGAAGTACCCTTCAGATATCTTAAAATCCACTTCACTGCTTGCCAATGAATTTTACCTGGGCATGATAAATATCTACTTACCACGCTAACAGCATGTGATATGTCAGGTCGAGTGCAAACCATAGCATACATAATGCTACCAACTACACTAGAATATGGAATACCTGACATATATTTTATTTCATCATCTGTATGTGGACATAAATCAGCTGATAGTCGAAAATGAGCAGCAAGAGGAGTACTCACTGGTTTGGCATCTTTCATGCCAAAACGATCTAACACCTTCTCAATGTAGCTTTTCTGGGAAAGATACAATTTTCCTCTTTTTCGATCTCGCTGAATTTCCATGCCAAGAATTTTCTTCGCAGAACCTAAATCCTTCATATCAAATTCAGCGCTCAACTGTGCCTTCAAATTCTGTATATCAAATTTATCTTTTGCTGCAATCAACATGTCATCAACGTATAACAGCAGATAAATATAAGATCCATTTGGAAGTTTGCACAGATATACACAACTATCATATTTGCTTCTACAATAGCCAAGTTGCACCATAAAAGAATCAAATCTCTTGTACCACTGTCTAGGTGATTGCTTCAAGCCATAGATAGATCTTTTCAATAAACATACATGATCTTCCTTACCTTCAAACTGAAAACCCTCAGGTTGACCCATATAGATTTTCTCTTCAAGTTCACCATGCAAGAAAGCTGTTTTCACATCGAGTTGTTCCAATTCTAAATCATGCATAGCAACTAACGCAAGAAAGACCCGAATAGAGCTGTGTTTAACGACGGGTGAAAACACATCATTAAAATCACTCCCTCAATCTGACTATAGCCTTTAGCGACTAGACGTGCTTTAAATATAATGTCTTCAACTCCAGGAATACCTTCCTTTCTTTTGAAAACCCGCTTGCAACCCACAATCTTCTTTCCTTTTGGTGGTTTGACAAGCTCCCAAGTTTGATTCTTTTCAAGAGATTCCATCTCTTCATTCATAGCAACTAACCACGTTGCTGAATCTTTGGAGGAAATAGCTTCCTTTTACGTTTTAGGCTCATCATATTCTATCGACTCTGCAGCTGAAAGAGCATAAGCAACAAAATCTGAGTATCCATACATCTGTGGAGGTTTTACTGTTCTTCTCGGTCTATCTTTGGCTATGGAATAATTTTCTTCTTCAGATTCTTCAATCTCAATATTATCAGTCACTGACTGAACTGGCTGTGAAGAAGATACTTCAAACTCCACCTTCTTTGGTGCACTTTGTAGATTTTCCTGACAAGTATCTAATGATTTTTTGACAGGATGAAACATAGCAGACTCATCAAAAGTAACATCTCTGCTAATTATAATCTTAGATGAATCAGAGCACCAAAGCCTATAACCTTTTATACCAGAACCATAACCAAGAAAAATACATTTTTTCGCTCTAGGCTCTAGTTTTCCTTCACTAACATGTGAATATGCTGGACATCCAAATATTCGAAGAGAAGAATAATCAACAGGTTTACCTGACCATACCTCCTCAGGTGTCTTGTTCTCAATAGGCATGCAAGGAGAACGATTTATTAACCAACAAGCAGTATTGACTGCTTCAGCCTAGAATTCCTTGCCCAAACCGGCGTTAGACAACATGCACCTTATTCTTTCTAATAGGGTTCTGTTCATACGTTCTGCAATACCATTCTGCTGCGGAGTATACACTGTAGTATGATGTCTCACAATTCCTTCATTCTTGCAAAATTCATTAAATTCGCTTCCACAAAATTCTAGCCCATTATCTGTTCTCAGCCGCTTAATTTTCTTACCGGTATGATTCTCAATTAATGTTTTCCATTGCTTGAAAGTAACGAAAACATCACTTTTTGCCTTGAGAAAAAATACCCAAACTTTTCTTGAAAAATCATCAATAAAAGTGAGTACATACCTAGAACCAAGGCCTTTCGATGGAACTCTAGCAGGCCCCCAGAGATCAGAATGAATGTAGTCCAGAGTGCCCTTTGTGCTGTGAATTCCTGTTTTGAAACTGACTCTTTTCTGTTTCCCAAAGACACAATGTTCACAGAAATCCAGTTTTCCAATTTTCTGACCACATAAGAGACCTCTTCTACTGAGCTCCTCCATCCCTCTAATACTCATATGGCCTAATCTCATATGCCATAATTTTGTATTATCTGAATCTGTCATATCAGAAGAGACCGCAGCTGAACCAGTAACAGTAGAGGCTTGCATCTGATACAAAGTACCAATTTTAAGCCATTTCATCAGCAAAAGTGAACCTCTCAAAATTTTCAGAACTCCACCCTCAGCAGTAAATCTACAACCATTGGCGTCAAGTGTACCCAATGAAATTAGATTTTTCCTCAAATCAGGCACATGCCTGACATTATCTAAAGTTCTGATCATGCCATCATGCATCTTAATATTAACTGTGCCAATCCCAATAGCTTTGCATCTAGCATCATTACCCATGAGAATAACTCCACCATCATGTTCTTTATACGTAGAGAACCAATCTCGATGAGGACACATATGATATGAGCAGCCAGAATCAAGAATCCAACTATCACAGAATTTATCTTTATTATCTGCAATCAATAGCCAATCTTTGTCTTCTTCTTTAGCAACATCAGCTTGAGCAGGATTTTCGTTTCGCCTATTCTGTCTATTCTGATAGTTGCGATTGTTATGACGATTGACATTCCCATGATTCTGTTGATTCGAATTATTTTCTCTCAGCTCCTTTGCCTTCAGTTTTAGGCAATTTATCTTGATATGCCCTGGAGACTACCAATAGTTGCAAATCATATCTCTATGCTTAGACTTTGACCTGCTCCTGCCACTATTTCTTCTCTCAATAGATCTTCCTCGAGCGACTAAACCAGCCCCATGATTATTACTACCATCAGAAGTCAATTCTGTATCGAGTTTCTGCTTATTTAGCAGACTAGTCTTGACATCTTCAAAATCAATAGTTTCTCTACTAACAATCATGGTCTCTCTAAAATTCTTATAAGAAGCAGGTAGTGAAACTAGCAATAAAAGAGCTTGATCCTCATCTTCAATCTTAACATCAATGCTTCTTAATTCAGCGATAAGAGCATTGAACTCAGAAATATGGGATTTGAGAGAAGTACCTTCAGCCATACGGAAAGTGAAGAGTCGTTGCTTGAGTCTCAATCGATTTGTGAGAGACTTTGTCAGAAAAATACTCTCCAACTTCGTCCATAAACCTGCTGCTGTTTTTTGATCTAGTACCTCCTGCAAAACTTCGTTCGTGAGGCATAACTGAATAGTGGACAAAGCTTTCTCATCCAATTCTTCCCATGCTTCATCTGACGGTTCCGGCTTTTTAAACAAAGTTTTCTTCAAACCCTGCTGCGTAAGAACGGCTAACATACGAACTTGCCATAGGTTGAAACTGCCGCTCCCATCAAACTTTTCGATATCAAATTTTGTTGCCGAACTCGAAGCCATAACTTATTCCGAGTCGAAGAAGTGCGCACGAACTCCTCGAACAACACGAATTGAAAACCCCTAATCTCACGAAGTTGCTTGCCTTTTATTTGAAAACGAGCTCGCACGATCTTGCAAGCCTCCTCGTTGAACAACCCCTTTTTGTTTTTTTTTTTTCGGCGGTCGAATCCACGCACGATCTCGCACGATCAGAAGTCAAGTCTGGATCTCCAGCCACGTGAAAACCCAGCCACAAAAAACCAATCACTGAGAAGCCAAGTCAAGTCCTTCGTTCTCGCTGAAGATTTGCTCCAGTTAAAGTGCTCCAATTCGGACGAGAAGCTCTCTGACAATTGGATGATGGCGCTAATTAACAAAAAGAAACGAGAAGCAATCTGAACAACCACCGAGAATTAAAGTGCTCCAATTCTGATCGTGCTTTTAACGTGCTCCTGATTCGAATTCGATAGTGCTCCAATTGACGTTTTGCTCCTGAAAACTGAAGACCTCTGACGCAAAACCAAATTGAAGATTGAAGACCTCCTTTTAATTGTGGCCCTCTGACGCAAAACTGAGAAGCTGGACGTGGAATCGTCCAAACAAAACGAAGCTGTCCAGCAATTCGTCCAAAATCGAGAAGGCTACTGAAATAAGCTGGGATGTCTGCCGAACTCACCGAATTCACCAAGATCCAAATCGACGAAAAATCCAAATCGCCGAAATCAAAATTGATGAAATCCGAATTTCCGAACTCTCGTGTCTCTCTTTCGTCGACGGATGAACCTTGAGCTCTGATACCAGTTTGTTACGACAATGCGGAAACTAAGACGAAATTGAGACAGATGAGAAAAACGGAACACACAAGATTTACGTGGAAACTCTTGCGGGAAAAACCACGGGAGAGAGGAGAGGCAAAATCCACTATGAGAATCAAGGGATTACAAAAGAGGCAACGTAAGCTTCTCTCTTATCTAACAGTTTGAGAAAAGAGCAATATTTATAGTATTACCCCTCAAACCCTAATGTTGGCCCAAGGCCCAGAACTTAAGCCTATTTCCTATTCAAGGCATACATAACAATCGACTTTTGTATTATAGATCTGTCGAATCGTGCTCGCTTGTGCCACAAATTTCAAGAAATTACCAAAAAAGGTCATCAATATGTTGCAATTTTGTCACTTTAGTTTTACACTTCTTTTTTTCCCAATCGTGCTTTAAATTCTTAGGATTCTTAGTAGTTTCGTACCTTGAGCACAGTGGTGATGTTTCCGATCACCATCCCCACGTAATCTTCCATGGAAATGGAGTGAAACAGAGCTGGATTATAAGAGAAGTAATCATTGGTTCCGATGCTGATCAAGTAAACACCGTCCTTAATTATCCTCTTTGCCTTCTCGCTCCCCATCTCCTTCTGCAGCTTCTTCTCTAGTTGTTCAAGCTGCTTCAGCTGCATCTTCAAATCCACCACCTGATAAAATTAAAAACACGAACTTGTTCATTTCCCACGTTTCTTGCAATCTCAGAGTGGAAATACCCATGTCAAAAAAAGGTGAAAATGGACATACATATCCTTCATAAGTTTCAACCAAAGCGCCAGCTCCGCCGGATGCGAAATTCGCCCCTCCCGTGAATTCATCATCTTTCATTTGGAGATACGATGGAATCAGCGGCAGATTTGCATATTCAGCTACATAACCAAAAGAAAAACAAAAAACAAAAGATAAAACAAAAAAACAACAAACAACAAACAAATAAATTCAGCAGTAACTCATGAGGAAATAAATAGAATTTGTGTACAAATTAAGTTACCGATAAAGTCGACAATGAGACGACCGTTGGAGCATCTGCCGGTGGGATAGCGGAAGAACGTCTCGCCATAAGGAGGAAAATTTGCTCTGAAACGTGCAGTGGTATTTATGTAGTTGTTGGTCCCCGCGTCGTTAAGGGAGTCTCCAAAGATGAACAGAGCAACAACTTTCCGGGATTGATTGTCACAGCGAGCAGAGACGAAGAGGCTTGCGAAAACGGTGAAGAGAAGGGTGCGGATAGTCGGAGTCGACATGATGAACTGTGTTGGGCGATTTCGAAGGTCTCGAGCTGGTTATTTGTAAGGGACTTCCTAGGACAGATTTTCAAAGCCCATGATTGGCAGCAGCGTCAAAGGTTTTCTTTGGGAGTATGAATTAGCTGGCCAACGTGCGTACTATCTTACGCATGTTCCCGATCAAAGAAAATCTGGTCGTAGAAGCCAAAAGGTGGTAAATCTTTTCGGTGGAATTGACTTGGACAGATCCATAGTTGGCCCGCCAAGGCATGAGTCGTCTCTTACTATTGTTAGTCGATCCTCTTATATTATACAACAAAGAGAAGAATTGTATAGAGACTTATCTTTTCCTTATTTACTTTTTCCTTTACTTTTTTCAATTTTATTTTTCCCACTTTCCCTCTATCGACCACCATCAGGCCTCGTTGATGGTTGGCGGAAGTCATTGGCCTCGGGCGAGGCGGGCCGCCCTTGCCTATGCTGGCAAGGGAGCCCTCGCCCTCGTTGATCTGGCGAAGGGATGCCCTTGCCAACCCAGGAGGCCGGCCCTCGCCTGATTCGGAAAGGCGGCCCTCTCCAGCCTAGGCCCGAGGCAATTGAGGGAGGCCCTCGCCTGAGGTCGGCGATTGCCAGCGGAAGAAACGCGAAAAAATTGTAAAGAAGTAACATAAAAGAAATACATAAATTGGAACAAGCATTAAAATATTATTAAAAATTATTCATTATAACGCCGGTTATGCCACGTAGGACAGCTCAGAATTGACGTGATAGGCTTAATTAGCAAAACATGAAAAGAGTTAGGACTCAATTGACAAAATTAAAAAGATTTAAGACTAAATTGCGAAAATGCAATAGTTCTAAAACTTTTTGGACAATTTTCCACACGGTCCACATCCATCACTGTCCCATTGGATTCATACGTCAATCTTTCAAAAACACTTTTGTGCTAGGATACGGATCCTATTGATTTAAATGGTTATCTCAAGATGAGCAAAAGCGCCTCTTTCTTAAAAATATTTGGCGGTAATTTCGTAATACTTTATAAACCCTAATGGTTTAATAGAAGAAACGAACCTTTTGTCGTTGAAATTGGGACACGAACAACATAATTTCTCATTTGCAAGGTTTCCAGCTTTCCCTTCAAAATCTCGATTTGAATTCACTTTCCTTCCATTTTCTCCTCAAACTCTTGCGCACCAAAGTGGGCATAAATGTACACGATCGGATGTGTTATGATGCCAAAGCTACAATATGGTTGGAGGTGTCAAAATGGGTTGAAAATCCACATTTTAACGCATATTCAATGAGATAAATCAAATATGGATTATTCAGGCTTCAATAAATGGATTGTTAATTGGTTTGATTTGTAAATTTAATTATATATAGGTTGTAAATGGGTTTAAAGACAAACTCATATTTTAACCCATTTACTTCTCATTTTTTAAAGGTTATTAGTCGAGTCAACTCATTCATTCTCCTCTTGAAATTTTTTTATATTGTAATTTCGGATTTTTTTAATTCGTAATTTTTTAATTTTGTTTTTTTTTCTTTCTTTCTTTTACATAACAAATATCCGGCCACTGAACACCCGCCGATCATTGGCCATTGCTACGTGGCAAGTGGCTGACCCAGGGTGGAGGGGAGAACGGGCGGCGCTAGTTGCTGATCCTTATTCGCTGGTTAACAGATTTAATATTGAAGTGTTTTAGCAATAGGGTTGGGTCGGTATGAGTTGGGTCCGGTATGTCGATATACACGCATGAGTTATGTTAGGGAAGTCTCACATCGAAGAATACATAGCAACTAATATATCATGTTGTTCCATGACTCATTGGCTTAAGTTTTTGAATTAATGTGAGTTTAACTAGATATGTCTACAAACTTGGACTTAAACTCTCTCTTGGCAATCTCCCTAGGTGAATGTATCAGATTTTTGCTATACACTTCCAACAAATGAAATCATATTCGATGGTCGATTAAGTAAGGGCTTCAAAATCTATTCAAGTGTTTGGCTGATGAAGTTAGGCCTAATTTTTAGGTGGCGGGCATTGTGGTGTAACAATACAGGCCTAATGGAAGACTTCATAGTGTTGGAACTAGCAATAACACCTAGAGAGGGGGTGAATAGGTGCTTATGAAACTAATTGAAATCTATGGGGAAATAAAACAATTTCAATCCACGATCAGGAACAAGAACAATATAATAACGTGCAAACAATCTAAACACAGAGATAGAGTTTAGAGTAAAGAAGGTGCACACTGAGTTTATAGTGGTTCGGCTTGTTAGGCATACGTTCACTCTTCCACGATGACAGCCGATCGGCTGGATTTCACTAGAATGATTTGATGAAGATTACAAGTCACAATGAGCACTTAGTCTTTCTCTTGCAAATCCTCACAGTGAAAGAAATTGAGAACTCTCAGAATAATTTTGTAAATCTAAACAACTCTTGTTCTTTTGAATTTTTGGTTCACTTAATACTCCGCAGATCATCATGGTTCTTCCTTTATACTCCTTTGCCTCCAAACTAGCCGTTGGATAATCCATCAAAGGATCGCTCTTCAATCTTTGATTCGACGTCATCAATCGTGATTGAACGAGACTGTATCTGAGAAGATATGATAACCGTTGAAGTAGAATCCGAACCCTTCTGATTTAGCCGCCCATACAACCAAATCTTCAGTTTCCAAAAGTGGAGTGGATTCAAATAATTCACAAGATATATTCTTGGAAGGTAATATCCAATCGTAGATTTCCTCCTACTTTGATTGAAAGGAATATCTTGTCAATCAAATATTACAAACTTCCATTAAGAAACTTGCCTTAATCGGAAACCTGCCATTCGTGGGTCTTCAGAATCTGTTTAGTAGATAGATGCATAATCTGACCAGTGTCAGAAGCTATCTTTAGAAGAAGACTTTCTAAATCTGGACAGATAACTTGGAATGGTAATTCTGAATTTCAATAAAGTCCATCTGACACCTCATATAGTTCTTTAAACGAATAAACATCAAAGTGAAAAACCATGTTGCATTTGACTCTCAGAAGCAACTCCATCTGAATATCTTCAAAAGCACTCCATCTGACCGTCTTCAGAAACACTCTTTCCGAGCATCTTCAGAAGCACTCCTTCCGAGCGTCTTCAAAAGCAACTACATGACTACTCCTTCTAGAGTCTTAATGCTAGAAGTGGAATAATACAAGCTTCTGTTTACACATTCTTCCTACAATAAAGAATTACAAATATCACCCAGATTCTTACTAGAATAGATAGTTTTGTCATAATCAAAATAGAAAGAAGATTTTCACAACAATCTCCCTCTTTTTGATGATGACAAAACTTCCGTAATATCAACAAGTGTATAAAGAATGAATGATGAATCTTTAATAGATAGAAAGTGTAGAAATATCACCAGCGAGTCTTGATTTAAAGTAGTTTCAGACAGTTTACATCGTGCAAACAATATAAAATAGAGGCTTCTCTCCCCCCATTTTGTCATCAACAATAAACAAAAAAGTAATTTATGGCATAAAAGTTTCAATGCATAGTAATGAAGGTGTCTCTCCTTCTGACAGAATTGTTCAAAGAGAAAATAACAATAATGGAGCTTAAAAAATTTAAATAGAAGAAGGTTGAGGCGATTTGGAAGAAGAAGGAATATCTTCAAGCTCGTTATCAGCCTCCTTTGTGGAATCCTTAAGGTAGTCTGCTCCCACCTATAGTGCATGATCTCGGATGGCTTGAGAGCGGGGGAATTCTTGTGCCACATTCTCATTACGAATCAGGGTGTATGTCTGCATATTCGCCATCTCAGCACAAAACATCCTGTCGTAGAGATCAATAGACTTCTCAAGTGTATCAACCTTCTAGGCTAAACCTTGCATCTGATCATCTATCTTCTTTTCAAAGCTAGTCATCTTCTGCTCAAGCATTCTTTCCATGGCGGCCATACTCTGAACTATGAGCTGTTGAAGTTGTTCCACCTACTTCTGAACGCCAAATTGAGATGCTTTTGTTTCAAGGAGCTCTGCAATAAAAGTATTTACAGTCTCAATTGGATTCATCTTTTTGTTAGTTGATGATTTTCCTTGTCCGGCAGATTCTAGCACTTTTCGAAGCCTTGTCTCCCCCTTTGTTTGAGGCTGGTCTTCTGAGTGCTTCAGGACAGATTCAGAAAACTGTAATTTCTTCCATGATGATATCACCAGAATCTGGCAATGTTTGCTCCCCCTGAGCAATAACTTCCTTTCCCTTAGCCTTTGCTCTTGTGGAAGTTTCTTCCTCTGCACAAATATCCATTTTCTCTATCTAATCAGTCTGATCTTTTACTACTTGCTCCTCTTGAGCAATTGTTTCTTCTGACCCTAGAACTTCATGGTCAGTAGTCTCAACATCCTGTTATGCTACTGCCATTTGTTCAACTGTAACAAACTGAGCATTCCACATCTCATCTTCTTCATAGAAATTAACAAGTGTCTCAACATACTATCTCTCAATCTCTTCTCTTTTTGTGCAATCTCAACTTCGTACTCAACATTATCTATTTCCTGTGTCTCATAGAGACCCTCTACTTTGTCAATAGAGTCCTCCTGTTCAAACTAACTCACAGCTTCTCCAGCTGTTTCATCTGCATCTGCTACTCCTCCATAAGGAAGCGAGATTGTAGCTTCTGAATATGATACCTCAGTATCAGTTTCATCTTCTGGAAATTCCTCATTATCTGAGGAATCAACTAATCGTCCTTTGCCGGCTATGACCTTTCTTCTCTTGGGAGATCTCTGTTCTGTTCTATCTTCAAATTCTACAAGAACTATGTCAGAGTTCTTGTTCCTCCACCCACTCGCTATTAACTGAAGATGAAGGGTCGTCACTGTTCCAGCATAAGCAGAGGAGGGAGGGAGGGAGAGAGATGATCGTCGTCATCCTTGGCCCCCAACATTTTCTGGGTCTCCATCGAAGCCAAACCCAAAAATGGATTTCGAGCGCTGACGGCGAATCTACAACTCAGCTCCAATCGTAATGCCATCTCCCCTGCTGCCCATCACCAATCCATCCTTATGTCATGCTTCCTCTTTCGACCCCATCTCCTCGCTCGCTTGTTCTCCAACATCCGCCTTTTTCCTCTTCAAGGACAGCGCCGCCAATGGCGACCCGATGTAGAATCTCCTCATCTTTTCCCCTTTCGACGATGAGAAGGCCGCCTCCGTCAGGCCCCTCCTCTCCGGGGCCTTCACTTACGACTCCACTGTACCCCCGACGTCGGCCCTTTTCTAGGTTCTTACAGCAGCGACGAGGTGGGGAGGGAAGCGAGAGAGGAGATGGGGTCGAAGGGGAGGGACACAAAAAAAAAGGAAAAAGAAAAAAAGAAAAAAGCATAAAAATTATTGAAAAATCATAAAAAAATTAAAATTTATTAAATATTCTATCACCTGTCGCCGGCCGACCAAAATTCGCCGGATGGAATGAAATGACACAATTGTAAAAGATTAAGGACTGAATTGGTAAAAAAAAGGTTTAGGACTGAATTGTCACAATTGCAATAGGTTTGAGACTTTTTTGGTAATTTTCCCCCGAATTCCAATGCTTAAGAATCTGTTAGACGGATACGGCTGTTGATGACCGGTGCTTCATGGCAAGGAAGGCTCTCCGCTTTGCAATTGAGGTAACAATAGCGGCTTACGGTGCGACTGCCATGCACGTCAGAATTGCAGTAGAATAACTCGCCCAACGACTAGAACTTGGCTAAATTGCTACAATGATAACAGCTCAATTGAAAATTTGAGAAAATCATCCTGAATTTATAAGAAATAAACTGAAAGCTTCGTAAACATGATGGATTTTTGAGGTTGGGGAACAGCTGGTGAACGTCCTGGTGTGGTCGCTTGCAGTGCAAGAGCTCTCGGGGCTATTCGTCATTGGACAAGCCTGCAAAACACAAAACGATTTCGCCAAGAGTGCTAGGTGAAGGTTGGTCATGACAACTGTATGCAAAAAAGACGGTCTTCACGTGGTGACACGCCAGACTTTTGACGACAAACTTTGTTAGAATGCACGTGTGAGTTGTGCTAGGAGAGTTCGACATTGGAGAATTAATGTGATGTTGAGCAGTTAATATATTCAAGTTGGCCCATAACTCATTGATTTAAGTTTTTGAGTGAAGGTGGGCACAACTGGATATATTGACGGGCTCGGACTTGAGCTCCTTCTTGGCGATCCCCCCAGGTGAAAGTATCGGACTTCCGCTGTGCGCTCCCAATAAATAGTATCGGAGCCGATGGTTGATTGGGCCTCCAATCTATTTCGGTGTTTGTGACTATCTCAAGAAAGAAATCTCATGATTGACACTTGTTTCGAATGGAAATTATCTCCTGATTGACGCTTGTTTCGAGTGGTTCATGATCGACGCTTGTTTCTAGTGGAAATTGCCATCATGGTTGGTCTGGTGTTGACACCTAATTTTTTATCAGCCTTTTTTGGTCATTTTTTTAGAAAATTCATAAACAAATCCATAAAAAAGTAAAAAAAATTCAAAAAAAAAAATTACAAAATCAACTTTGGTGGCCTTAGCCAAGCCTAAGGAACCATTTTTGACAAAAAAATAAATTTTCATATTTTTTAATATTTTCAGAAAATAGGAAAAATACTTGAAAATTCGAGAAAAATATCATTTGGGGTCACAAAAATATGAAAAAATAGCCAATATTTTTATTTTAAATCCCTTATATTTTTGACCTCACAAAAAGTCCAAAATCAGATTCAATTTTAGGTGTTCCTTTGTTACACATATGATTGAATTTGAGAAAAAAATATCGATTGAGTCTTTTAATTTGCAATTTTGGCATTTTTAAGGATCTTGACATTCAATATGATCATCCCCCATTTTAATTTAGCTCAATTGTTCGCACAAATTTCCCAATTGCACGAATTGCATTGCATTTTAGTCCTTGAAATTGGGCATAATTGAAATTACTTTCAATTCAAGGGCTATCATTACAAATTAAACATGCTGCCCAATGGTTTTCATCATTTTTAATCAATTGGCATAGGTAATTTGGCCCAATTTGGTCATTTGAACCTTCAATTGCACAATCCCCAATTTGCAATTAAATAGAAATTTGGGGGTTTTTATTGAAATTGACATGAACTTGTGGGTAAAACCACATTTTTAGATAGAATTCATGCCCTAGATTCGAATCTGAGGTTCAATTGCAAAAATTTCCTATTAATTTGGGTTTAATTTTGAAAAATTCAATTCGGAACCGGTTCAAACCGGTTAGACTGCCGGTTGGACCGGTTGAACCGGTCCGCTACAGTATCGTCTTCCCCAAAACGCTCGTGCAGATGAACAGTGACAGATCGAGCTTTGAAGACCAAATTGAAGGTCTAATCGACCACAATCGGAGACACACTGGTGGGGGTTTAAAGCTTTAGATCGTTCCCCGTCGATTGACACCAAGATCACGACCAATGGTCGCCTGAGGAAGAAGTAATTGGCTGGTCAACCTCGCAGACCTGCGAAAGTCAACCGAAGCAAGTTCAGACCAAATTCGTACCAAATAGAGCTTGCCGGAGCTCCTAACGGGGATTGAACGGTTTCCCAACTAATTCCGTCGCCGTCGACATGCCATTTGGCACATGACAGCACGTGAATCCAAGTGGGCTAACGTCCACTACTCGAGCGGGAATCCGAAGGGGGGTATATAAGCCAGTCGGCCTTCGCGAAGCAGGAGGACGGTGGATTCAGTTAGTGGAGGGTAAACAGAATCAAGAGAAAGAGAGAGAACGAGAGAGAGAGAGCTCCCTTCCATCGCCACTGTCGAGGGTAGAGCTCGAATTTGCAGAGCACTGGTCAGGCCTTCTCAGGCCAAACCAAAACTCCTTAAGGTCGTCAGGAAGACGCTCGAGCTCCGAGGAAGCGATCGTCACCGACCGCGCAGCCCGAAACTGCCAGAACAGGTAATCCCGAACTTCGAGCTCAAGCTCTGGTCTTCAATGGTGAACCTTGATTTCGATTTCAATTCCTGCGATTCCTGTGTGCGTTTCATTCCTTGGACATCACTGACCATCATCGCATCTTCATTTTGCATTGATTTCGCCTGAGTACCTCGAATCAAGTCTTCGAACTTAACCTTCATAGCCGATAACTGTTCATACTCGCCTAGCCCAATCTAGGCCATACGAGCTCAATTGGAGCGCGGGGTAAGTTTCTGCACCTCCTGCCATGTCAATCTGTGAATGAATCGATCTGATTTTGCGTGGTCTGTACAATTGAACTTCCATGGCCGTACTCGGCACTTTGCATGATGCTCGTGATTCAGTGGGTAGGATGCTTTGATTCTTAGATATATTAGGCTAGAGTCGATCGCGAGTCGATTGCCATTGGTCTCGCACGATTCCATCAAGAATCCACCGTAGGATTGTCGCCGGAGATCCTCAGCCGTCCATTCCGCCGGAGTCGAGAGGTTGAAGACGAAGCAGACGTGGCATGGTCAACAGGTCAAAATTCCAGGTGTCGCGTCGTGATTGGTCCACGGGAATACTGAGTCAGCTAGACCGTTAGTCTGTTAGGCTGAGTTGGACCAGATCCAACGGCTATGGTTAATCGAGCTCATTCAATGGTGACCGTCCGATTAGAAATTAGGATAATTCGAAAATAGTTTTTAATCAGAAAATCAAAACTGGTTAAAACGGCGCCGTTTAGGTTAGTAGTAGAGCGGCGTCGTTTAGGTTAAGTAGGAATGGACGGCTCATATCAAGTCTCATGTTCTAATCGTGGCCGTAGATTTAAGTAAGTCAATCAGACGGTCCCGAGCGAGTCATCGTTTAATCTAGACCGTAGGTTCTAGTAATCAGATCCAATGGGCGTGGACTAGCCACGTGGTCCATTAGGGCCCGTCGGATTAAATCCGAATAATCAGAAAATAAAAAAAAACGTAGAAACGGTGCCGTTTCGGTCTGACTCAGATTTGAGCGGATCGGGCCGCCTGCCCGTGGGTCGTGGGCTGGGTCACCCGACCCGGTCTGAATAACATTTTTTTTATATTTAAAAAAAATCAGAAAAACACTAGAAAGTCCAAAAAAATGTTAGAAAATTCCAGAAAATTCCAAAAAAATGTGTAAAAATTGTGAAAAAAAATCCTAGACATTCCAGAAATCCCCAAAAATCGAGGATTGACCATAGACAACTGGTCAACCCTATTTTTGGGGTTTCTTATCCGTTCTTCCGAGACTTGACGATATTACCCTTTAGGGGTAAGTCGCCTCTGCTGTATATACGAGATGAAACCGATAATGCCAAGGTAAGAATTAGGGTCGGGTAGGCGACCAATTCTTAGGCTTGGGTTTTCGAGTCCCGTTCCTTTTCTCAAAACGACGATTTTGCCCCCTCAATGGGAAAATCGTTTTTCTTGTTCCAATCGAGTCCTGGAAATTGCTTAAAATTAGGGTTTGGGTCAGGTGGGTGACCAACCCTAATATTTGAGATTTTCAGTTCTCATCTTTGTCCAAAATGATGACTTTACCCATCTAAGGGTAAAATCACTTTTAAATTCTAGAAAAATCCTGAAAATTCTCGAAAAATAGGAAATGGATTTGATTGATGGCCAATCCTATTTCCCCCGTCTTTTGACTTCCCAATTCATCTAAAATGATAAATTTGCTCTTTCACGGCGAATTGCCCCTGAATTGTTCAAAATTACGATTTTGCCCCTCATGGGCGAATCATGTCAAAAACACTCCTAAGCCTTGATTGATATTTCTCTAGGCTAATATGGCCTCATTAGGGATGCCATGTTGCTTTCATGTGTTTTATCCGCATGTACTGGATCCTTGATTTGCGCATTTATTTTTACTGATTGTGAGTGATAGGGTAGTTATTCCCATCTGCATGAGCTCCTAGATTTAGGATCTGTACTTCACCCATCTGTACTTCACCCATATGTATGAAATCTTTAGATCAGACAAAACCCTTCAGCTTAAGTGCCGAAAGGGCGTCAACTCCAGCAGTTGGCGTAACAAAGTCCCCGAACCCATTTCTCTGGTTTCCGCAGAATCTAGTAGAAAGCTCACAACTATTCGATAGGGTTTTCGATCGAACCCTCCAAGAAACGATTAGTGGCGACTCCTTGGCATGTACACATATCACATGTCACTAGACCACACCGAAGGTCGACCACGTATATCCGCCCGTTGCGATTTGGGTAATGGACCCTGGAAGAGGCCCGCGTCCGATCAGGCAGCGATCGGGCGGCCCATTAGCTCCCTCGATGGCACAGCGCCTCGAGAGGGTCGCGACATCTGGCAAGAAGTGACCATGGACAGTTGGTCGTATAACTCGAGTCTTGGCAAGAAAAGACCATGGACAGTTGGTCTAAGATGCAAGATGGAGACCATGGGTGATGCAATCCCAATTTAGCAGTTGATGTTGGTCAGTTGCGGTGCATAGTTACGGGTGCAGTCCAATTTACTTGGAGATTCAAGTTGAGATAAGTTCGTGCGGAAGGATATTTGAATTGAGGGGGAGCAAAACTCGAGTCTTGGCAAGAAAAAAACCATGGATAGTTGGTCTGAGATGCAAGATGGAGACCATGGATGATACAATCCCAATTTAGCAGTTGATGTTGGTCAGTTGCGATGCATAGTTACGGGTGCAGTCCAATTGACTTGGAGATTCAAGTTGAGATAAGTTAGTGCGTAAGGTACTTGGATTAAGAGGGAGCAAACCTAACACTGAACCTTACACGTGAGGGGGAGATTGCTAGGATACACGTGTGAGTTGTGCTAAAAGAGTCCAATATTGGAGAGTTAATGTGGTATTTAGTAATTAATATATCCAAGTTGGTTCATAATTCATTGGCTTAAGCTTTTGAGTGAATGTGGGTCTAACTAGATATATTAACGAGCTCGCACTTGGGTTCCTTCTTGGCGATCTCCTCAGACGAAAGTATCCGAGTTCTGCTGCGCGCTCCCAACAAAGTCAACAAGTCCGTTCCATGAAGGATTAGAAAACCAAGGGTAGAAGTCTTCATACGTTTCTTTAATTGACTTGCAGCTTTTCCTTGCCTGCAAACACCATAATCAGATATGGACAAATTCAAAAGAGAAACTCGTTTTCCTCCTTTGTGGTTCTCTAATTTCTGCCATGTTTTGCTATTATGTGGCCTCCAGGAATTCCCTTCGGACGATGGTCTGTGAGGATGAACAAAAAGGAATCTAAACCGTTGGTGAGAATGATGAGCGGACGATCGTGATGCAACAGCCAATTCTCAGCCGACGTTCCACGTGATGAGCGGATGATCGTGATTCGAAAGCTTTACTCACAGCGAATGCTTCACGTGATGAGCGGATGATCGTGGTGCAGAAGCATTATCGATTTGCGATCCAAAATTCGCAAATTCGGCCTACAGACATCTTGCGTCGCCCCGAGTCAGGAAGAAAGAAATTCCTGAGGACGGGTGGGCCCAATACCTTAAGATCCTCACAGCATTGGTGATTAAGGGAATCCTCAGCGTATAAGGTATTTGCAGAAACAGATACCCCTTACGCGATCCATGCGCGAGTTCTTTGAAAAGAGAAGTTAGAAGCATGTTATTTTCAGTCTTGCATTGCATCATTTCTAAAAAAAAAAAAAATCTATTTAGATGAAAATTTAGGTGTCACTTTTAGTCTTTGAACGAAACCTCTGCGAGCTTCCACTCAAAGAGGGGCAGCTGTTGACACCTAAATTTTGACTTTTCCTTTTAATCATTTATTGCATAAAAATTATGGACTAAAATTAATCCATAGCTGTTGATACCTGATTTTTGACCATCTATTATTGTGATTTTTATTCTTTAAAATTAAAAAATATCAAAAAAATGTCATAAAATCACAAAATCAACTTTGGAAGCCTTGGCTTAGCCTTAGGAACCAATTTTGAACAAAAAATATTTTTTGGTATTTTTAAATATTTTTCGAATTTATTTAATTATAAAAATACCCAAAAAATCAGAAAAATACCATTAGTGGTCAGAAAAATACCCAAAAATATTCAATAATTGTGTTTTAATTTCCTCTTCAAGTGTGTCACTTTAAATCTTGAAAATTCGTCTCAGGTCACTATGTTCCTTCACAAACATAAACCCGAACCGAGCCTAAAAAATCCTTTTCGAGTCTTTTAATTTTCAATTCTCACTTTTTGTAAGCTATGACATTGGATTCTAAATTTCCGAAGTGCAATTGGGTCAATTTACCCTCCAATATGATCAATTTTACCCAAAAGGGCTTAATTGCACAATTTTCTTCCAATTTAGTCCCCGATTTCACAATTTTCGAAATTAAATGTCACACGGGCATACCCATCAAAATAAAAAACTACTACCCTATAGTTTTCACCATGCTAAATCGAATGGCGGCCTCAATTTTGGCTAATTCGGTCGTTTAGACCCTCGATTGAACCAAAATCAATTTCGGATCCTAGGGACAATTTGGGGTTTTCACCAAATTTCAAGCAATTGATTCACGAAAATTCCCATATTTGATAGAAAACATGTCAAGGAGTCCGATTTTGCCATCAATTTCATGAAAATAGGTCAATTTGGGGGGCCAATTTGGGCGAATTGATCGAACCGGGCCGGTCGGGTCAAACCCGACTCGACCCGGTCCGACCGGGTCTGCAACTAAGTTGCAGACCCACCATGGCCGAAAGGTTGAAATGAGTGGCGCACTTGGGAGGCAGAATGGAGGTCGATTCAACGCACAAAATTGGTCGGCCATGAAGAAGAAAGTGGAGCTAAGTTGGAGGGCAACACGATGGTGGAGGTGGTGGTCGCCGACGGCCATGAAATAATCTCCAAATTCCCCTATAAGTAGGGGTCTCGGCCATGGAGCAAAAGGAGAAGAAAAAAGAGAGAAAGAAATTTTCGAGCAAAATTCGGGGAGAATTGGAGCGATAGGAGTATTATCCAAGTTGCAGGGGACTTGAAGCCACATCGCCAAAGCAGCTACAGTCGTCGGCAACACCCGAAACAGGTCGGTATTCTCCCCCGACCTCCGTTTCCCGCATGCATATAACATGTTCGATGAAATGCCCAGATGAGTTGTCGATGTTGTGGCTCTCGGCCGAGCCACCCCCAAGCTCTATTCACGCGAAACTCACCTCTAAGCTTCGTTATAATTGATTCTAAGCCCGCCTTACCTGTTCTTTTGCATCGAAATCACGCCGGAAGTGATGGCCGGAGCTCCTACATGGTGGGGCCGAGCCGAGAGCTCACACCGGCGAAGCCGACAGTCGCCGACCATCAAGGGATCCAGGTAAGGTTCTAAACCCTGATTAGATGTCGTGAGAGGTCTTGGAATCGAACTTTGAACGTGAAAAATCTTCTGCAAATCGTTCGCCGGAAACAGAGCATTGGAGGTCCGGTTCGCCGGCTTTTGACGTGTTCATGGCTGCGTTTTTAGTTGTATGTGGACGCTGAAGTTTTAGGGAGTCGAACGCTGAAAGAACGGGTGAAAAATACCAAGTTTTAAGGCCGGTTCGCGATTTTCCGGCGAGGTTTCCGGCAACCTCGCCGGACTTTTCACTATTCATCATCTTCTCCGGCGAGTTCGCCGGTGGTCAAACGGTCAACAGCTGACGTGGCATGCCACGTAGGCAGCCACGTCAGCTCGGTGGGGCCGGTCCGCGTTTTGTCAAATAAAAGAAATGGACGGTCTCGATTGCGACACGTGTCGCGATCCTAGAATTTAAAAAAAAATAAAATAAATGATTTTCGGATAATTATTTAAAAACCAATCTGACGGTTGAGAATGTGCCAAGTGGCCACCTATGGAGCGTTCGATCTAATCCAAGATCGGATGCACCAGGAATAGCCACGTGGCACAACTTATATCGTCCGATTCGTAGGTTTTCTAAAAAAAAGAGGAAAATAAATTAATTTTGATCCAATGGTCGATATTGAACCACGTGGTTCTCTGTGGATCGTCCGATCTAGTGGTAGATCAAACGCACGAGATGATGCCACGTGGCGCAATATGGACCACCAGATCCGTAGGATTTTCGGATAATAAAAAAAATGTTAAAAAAATTGATAAAAAGTGAAAAACCTTCAAAAACCTAAAACGGTGTCGTTTTGTTAGACCGGTTTCGACCCGTAAGGTCGGACCGGGCGCCCGAGAGGCGTGGGCCGAGTCGAACCCGGCCCGGAAAATATTTTTAAATAAAAAATTTTCAGAAAATAGTAATAAAAAATTCAAAAATTCAATAAAAAATGGAAAATCATAAAAAATTCAAAAAAATTCAGAAAATTCAAAAAATTCTAAAAAAAATTCCAAAATATAGGAAATGGCCACATTCAATTGGCCATGACCTGTCCCGGGTCATTTGACCCCCGATATTTCCAGAAATGACGGTTTTGCCCTTCCGGAAAACCGTCTTCCAAAAAAAATTCTACAAAATCCGGAAAAATCCCAAAAAATAGGAAATGGCCACAATAAACTGGCCAAGGCTCATCCCGGGTGTTTTGAACCCCGACCCTTCTTAAAAAGGACGATTTCACCCTTTGGGCGAATCGTCTTCCAAAAGTTCAAGAAAAATCAAGAAATTCCAGAAAAAATTCCCAAAAATGGGAAATGGCCACAATCAACTGGCCATGGAGTATTTTGGGTAATTCGGTATCCAAACCTTCAAAAACAAATGTGACGATTTTGCCCTTCGGGCTAATCGTCCCTCAAATCTTCCCATTTTACCCTCAATGTTAAATCACACCTTCCCTAAACCCTTATGGCTATACTAGGAGGCCATTGATTTGAATTGATGTGCATCGATGTGGTTTATTTATGCACTTGATTGCGCTTTTATTACATTGGCTGTGATTTGATAGGAATAGTCTTCCAATCTGCATGAAACCCTGAATCAAATCTACCTCACCTAAAATTGCGCCTGCATGAAATCTTAATTAGGAAAATCACTCGCGTTAGGTGCCGAAAGGGCGTTGGTAATGACACCGACGTAACCAAGCCCCCGAACCCAAAATATCTGGTTCCGCAGAATTGATCGATCTCTCTCAATCGGTCAGTAAGGTTTCCGGTCTACCCTCCAAGAAAGATCGATGGCGACTCCAAATGCATGCACAAGTTGCACATGCCACCACGACCACACTAAGGTCGAAATCGATCGGCTCTTATCGCCGAATCCCCCAAAAAAATACTCCCGCCGCGATTTGGTATGGGCCTGGGAGGGCCCGCGCCGATCCAAAGCCCGCGATCCGCACCCTTGTGCGGAGGAAGGCCCGCGATCGGTAATCCATTAGCCGCGTCTGCTTCGGACGGGTCGCGACAATAGCAAAGAAAAGCTTTTCTGTGGGCGCTCTTCAAGTCCTTCCTCGAGGAATTCCCCACCGCATGTCAACTGTGGGTGATCTAAAGGAGTTTTGACTTGTGGTCAGCTGGTCTTCAAATTCCCATGTCATCAAAAGCTTGACCTCGACGAGCTTTGCACCAAAAGCCATCGCAGAAAGCCAATTCAAGACCCCAAGAAAGCAAATCATTCCAGGTGTATGTCCATCATCAAAAGAAGATCACACAAAACTATAAAAGCAAAGTTGGGTGCAAATCACGAGATCCTCCACATAGTCATGAAGCAATCCCCACATATCTTACGTCGCTAGACGCGCATGAGTTTCGCCAATCGCCAGCCACCTATCATCGAGCTTGGTTCGCAAGTCGGTCTAAGCCTCGAATTAGGAAACACAATATTCGGATAAGAGAACGTCCAATTAAAAGCGCCATCAGATAGAATCATGGAGAGGAAGAGGCAACGTAATCCTGCAAATCATGAGGAGATCTGTCTCTCACTTTGGAATTTTTATGCAAAAAAATGGAAAGAAGAAAGAAGGGAAATCAAGTTGTGGGTAGGAATGTTCAATCAATTATTTCAGACGCCAATCAGTGTCATGCGGAAAGGTAAGAATGAAGATATGATTAGAGTAAATCATTGGAATATCGGCGCAAAATCAATGGTCATTTAACGAGCTAGCCGATGGTGAATGAGCGTGGACACGTTCAAGGCGAAAAGGCAAATTCCAAGATTGCAGCAATAATCTACTGAGTATCATCAATCATCTCCACAAATTCGAAACTTCTAAAGGGATGCGGAAAATTTACGTTATAAAAGGTGGACGACCTTCATTCACAAAGGGGAGGATCTGATAGGCAATTGCACTCATGGTATATTTGAGAGGAGGAAGACGTTTTTCTGTATACAAAAAAATTCACATGAAAAGTAAAGCAATGAGATGAAAAGAGAAGGGGAGCTAAGAGTTTTTGGTCGAACCCAACCACCCGTACCATTTGTTTCTTTCTCCAGACAGCATCTATACCTCCGGTGGTCTTTGTTCTTTGCTCCGAAGCTAGCCATCAACGGAGGAGCCGTCTGACGCATGTCTTGATCCATTCGTGCCTTTGGAGTACCTCCCTTGTGTTGCTTTGTTCCAGATCGAGGTTGCTGTCCAATAGCGTTGTCCTTGCTCTTTGGCGTCAAAAGCAAACAGCCGACACTGTGGAACGAAATCGCTGCCTAGGTTGAATTTTGCTTGCTGTCCATTGGAGTTTTATTGTTATTTTAAGTCCAAGACAGCCTGTTTTTGCACGTTTCTTAATCATTGATCAGTGCAGGTTTTTGGTTCAAGTTTGGACTCATTCACCATATTTTTTGGTGTAAAACACTCACTGTTCGTGGGCTTCATAAAGACTCGAGAAAGGTGCGAGGAATTGGCTGTTGGTCTTCATAAAAGGCCAAGAAAGTGTTTTCCTTCTTGTTGACGTCCAGGGCAATTTTTATTTACTCAAAGGGCGGGCTTCCTCTTTTGGTGTTGTAAACATGTCCAAAGGACCAAAAAGCAGAATTTTCCAATCTCCTGACATCATAGTTTGATCTCCACAAACGTTCGTTGTCGCTAATCCAAGAAGCTATTGCGGCCTTTCCTTCGCTGACTTGGTGCCAAGAGGAGTCAAAAGACGTGACCCCTAAGCCGTCCACGAGTCCAACTGTGTGCGTAGATCTCTCCGAGTTGGTCCGAAAATTGCAAGCTTGGAGTGCAGTCTCCGGCAAATTCAAATTAGGGAAGTAATTTCGAAGAACAAGGTAAATTTCCTATCTCAGAATTTTAATACATGTACTTGCCTAATTTGAAAATATCTTGTCATATCGCATATCTTTCATATCTGGCATCAAAGTGGATATCTTTTCAAAATACAGGTTGATTAGGAAAATTTCCGTTCCTAATTCGCAACTTGCCATACGATTGGAAATGTCCGTCTTTAAGATTATCGACGGAATACTCAATTAGGCAAGGTTTTGGGTTCAATTGTTAATCATGAGATCACGAATTAAAGATTGACTCAAATATTTCGCGAAGTATTTTAAAACTTGATTGATATATCCACTTTCTTGATTGACATTGATTGTCATATTCACTTTCCTCATTTGATTTGATTTGATTTGATTTGATTGTTGTATTTTTTTAGAATATATCCATCGCATGATATAATTTCGAAAATTCTAAAAAAATTGCATTCATTCATTTCCATATTTAAAAATTGCATATCTTTTCAATAAAATAGCATCACATAGATAATTGCACATCCAATCCTTTTTGTAAATAATTAGATTAGATTGCATTTTAGGATAGAAATTGCATGTTTAAATAGAATTTCGTGTCTAAAATAATTCATCTCTAATATATTAGGGTTTAGGTCAATTTAGACTCTAAAATATGCAAGATAAGAATTGTTTGGCATAGTTCTATTTTAGGGAATACGTTCATCCGAAAATAATAATAAAAATTCATCCATACCACGACATCCATGCCACGTCATCTTTGCCATGTCATTCATCTGTGTCGCGTGATCTTTGCCACGTCATCCACGCCACGTCGTCTATGCCATATCATCTTTGCCACGTCATCTATGCCATATCATCTTTGCCACGTCATCTACGCCACGTCATCCATGCCATGTCATCTATGCCGCATCATCCGCACACGTCGTTCATCTTTGCCATGTCATGTAAATTTGCATTTTAGCTTACACTTCATATAGAATTGCATATCTAGGTTTGAATGTCATGTAGTTAATTAAATAACGGTCTCACTTGTGCATTCATTTAGTTTAATTTGCATGTCATCTAGTTTAGTCTTACATGTAATTCATGTCATTACATCATAGAATAATTTCATGCATCACATATAGGATAGTCTTTTATGCATTCATATAAAAAAAAAAAGAACTTACTTGCGTCCTTTGATTATATTGATTTTTGGATGTTCTATTAATTGATTGTGCACCCGCATGATAGCCTTTGTTAGTGACTTAGGTTAAAATCAATCAGTGTTGCCTTCTCAAATAATTTTTCATGAAATAAAATGGTACCGAAAGGGCGTTAGAGTAATCTAGCGTAATCAAGTCCCCGGGCTCTTAATCTCTGGTTCGTAGGAATAAAATAGTTCTCCCACTATTTTATTTAGGTTTCTAATCGACCTACCATAAACGATTAGTGGCGACTCCAAATTCAAAATACAATGCATGTTAATCAATTGAACCTTAAGTTGCGATTTGGTATGGACTTGGGAGAGTTCGAGTTAGGTTAGTTAAATAATTAACCTAATAATACATTAGCCTGGAAATTTATTTTTAGGTCGCGAGAGCTTGGAGACTCCGCTGGGGATTTTTTTGAATTTTTTTTGAAAGTTTAGAGAGGACTTAGGCCAAGATTTTTCGTGAAAAATGCATTTGGTTTGGCAATCTTGATTGAATTCTAATCTTTAGGTGTTAAATGGTTTTGCAGAAATGGAGTTATAAGGGGTGGAGTGTTTGGCTAACCCCTTGTTTTGCAGATTGGTGTTTGGGATTGTTTGTTTAATTATGCACATTTTGAAGCGGTGATTGCTTATTAATTATTGTGCATGATTAATTGCTTCAGCACTACACCACACATAACCTGTGGCCGAACCTGGGTCACTAGCTTTAGCATGGTAACGAGGTTAGATCCTAACGTTCTGCGTGAGATCACGTTTGAAAGTTAGTCTGAATTCGATCCCGACTCTTTCTTCAAAAATGAGTTTCAAAAGTTAGAACTCACGCTCGGTAAGATTACCATGGCGGGGTTGTAATTTTTAACTCGAGAAGTCGAAGTTGAAATGACCCGGCTAATCCTGGTTACGTCGTAGGATTACAACTAATCTTGATTATGTGCACGAGATTGTCGCCTTGTCGCAAGTCTTTCACTTCAATTTGTCGGCCTCTAGGATAGTTAGAATAAGTTTAACTCACGAATCATGTGCATGTCAGTGTGATTGTTTATTTTCCCATCCTACGGTAAAGTATGCTCCTAAACTTTATCTTGCTTTTAATTATTTTTGGGTCGGTCCATGATATTTAGGTTTGTAACACCGGTCTATAGGCAATGGGGCATTCAGATCTCCGCTTCGTGTACATTCCGAAGGCTGAATTAAAGCAAATGTGGGGCCGTTTGAGCATCGATGGGCGGAATTATGTCCTTAGCCGTATAGGCAATATGTTGCCTCTTTTGGACATTGGATTACAGACTGGGTTTATGCAAGCACTTGCACATTTTTGGTGCCCGAGTACCGCTACCTTTATCCTAGGTAAGCATGAGCTCACTCCTACCTTGGAAGAATATAGCTTTGCCATTGGAAAACCTTTGAATATCGATTTAATTCATCCTTGTGTGGGATTTGATCCAGTTATCTTTCTTGCTGAATTCCTAAAAGTTAGTCAAAATGTGATGAGGAAAATTTTGAAAGAAAAATGTCAAGTGTGTCCTTTTTCTTTTCTCATTGAGCGTTTTTATGAAAGCAATTCATATTTGCAAAGTAGGATTTTCATTCTAGCTTTTTTCGGGCTTGTGATTTTCCCACTTCAAAAGAATTCCATCAGTCCATCCATGGCTTGGATAGCTAGTCAAGTTTGTAGTGGAATGAATTTCATTAATGCCATCTTAGCCGAAACGTTCATATCCTTGACTCGCTTTAAAAAGGACGAAGATAAGACATTTCATGCTTCAACTGGACTTTTACAAATGTGGTTTTTCTCTCATTATGCTAAGATTGGTTCCAAAATGACTATACCTCGAATAAGCCAGGATGAAAACCCGATCGCAAAATTTCAAGAACTTCAAAAAGATATTGAAGGTTTGTCTTATTCTGAATGGATTGATTCACTAAAAGATCCGAGTCCTAAGGTTTTCCTATGGCAAGCTATATGGTTCCAAATCTCTGAGGCCCGTTTGTGTCAAGGTGAACGAGAGCCCATATCCTTGTTGGGCATTACCGGCGTGACACGATATCATCCCCTTCGGGTGGTACGTCAATATGGAGTTTTGCAGGATATTCCCCCATCATTGGGGCCCGATGCCTTCCATGTCCAATTTATTGCGGTCGAAAGCTATGCAACCGAGCTCAAGCATCTAGATAAAGTTTGGCTGAAGTCCAAGACTCATCGGGTTTTGTTGCCAGAGACGGAACTCGAAGGAAAGGAGAAGCTTTATCATGCTAAGGCCCGATATATTCAACGCCATTTCATACCGGCCCATTTACTCCCGAAGTTTCCATTGATAACCGTGAAGCCCACTCGTCAAGCAGAGATTGAAGCCTACGAGAAGAAGGCCCAAAAGGATAAGAAGCAAATGGAAACTTTGGCTAAGGAAAATGCACGACTTCGGAAGGAATTGAAGGCCCATTTGTCTATAGATCGTACCCCCACTAAGAAGAGAAAAATAGCTTGATTGCCATGTTTCGGAGTCATTTGCTTTCATGTTTTGGTTGTCTTTCCTTGAAATTATATTCGGAGCATTTCTGTTTTTGGGTGACTTTACAGTGCTATGCGTATTTTCCTTTTGGAATTTAAATGGAGCATGTTCATCATACCTTGAGCTATCACGTGTAAAATTTTGAGAATAGTCTATGGCGTTTTCCATGTATTTGGCGAATCTTCATCAAGGGCAATGTAAGTTGGAATTCCGGCAGTTTTCTGGCGCTCGTCTTGTTTTGCGGATTACTATTTTTAAATGACCTCCTTTGTGGAACCATGAAAAATAAAGTTGTAAGATGATGTCTAAACTAGTAATCTGCAAAGTTCCAGATCTTAATTCGCCCTTTAAGGGAGTCTTTCGCTCATTCAACAAAAACCGGACAGAACAGTTTTTCTAGGGAGAATTTTTCAAAATAAATATTAAACTGGACTGATCGGTCCACTTTTAACCTTAAGTCCGAACATCAAAGTTGTTCCTCGTAAAGTGCTAAATCAGCCTGTAAAATTTGGGAATTTTTTTATCAACGTACGAATTTTGACGAATTTCATCGTGAAAGATGATTGGAACTGAGAGATTGCCTGCTTCAGATTTTTGCTTTGCTCATCGAGTCTAGAGAGTTGTCATGGACCGACCCAACGTACGCTACATGTCTTACTCATCTTATGGTAATCTATTGCAGGTAATTTATCACGGATCCTCCTCAGCATCCACATAACACTCGCTCCAAAGCCAGGCAAATGGCCAACTCAGCTGAAATAGTTGCCCAAATGGAGGAGAGAATGAGACAGGAAATGAGAAGGGAAAGGGAGGAGCAAGCCAAAGTCTTCAATGATCAACTGGCCGAGCTGAAGACTATGATATCCTAGCTGTCTCTGGCTCAACAATTACCTTCTGCTACGCCCGTGCGTTCCAACCCTTTGTTTCAGTCGAAGGGGTTATACGTAGACCTACGACAGGAGGAGGAAGAAGAAGATGAGGAAGACATGCCGAGAGTTATAGCCTCACCTGTCGCGGTCAAAACAAAAGCTAAAGAGGTTGCCAAAGCCTCAGGGCATGTTGGCCAATCATTGACCCAAGTTACGTCTGTCCCGCTGGTGAACTATTCCGTGCCTGAAACTATTATCCCACAAAAGGATGGTAATGCGAAGATGCTGGCCAAAATAGACCAGAGGCTCAAAGAGGTTGAGGGTGCACGGCATGTCCCTAAATTCGACCGTTCAGCCTTTTCAAGAACAATCTATCCGGACAAGTTCAAAGTCCCGGATTTTGAAAAGTATGACGGCACGTCAGATCCTGTGCAACACGTCCAGACTTACCAGGCTAGAATGGGTAAGTATGCTGTAAATGATGCTCTCATGGTCCGGACGTTTCAGGCCAGTTTGAAAGGAGCCGCCATGAGGTGGTACATTGCTTATGAGGTCTATACCAAAGATGATTGGGACGAGGTGGCCAATGATTTCGTGCAGCATTTCAGTTTCAATATTGATGTGGCCATCACAACACAAGATCTAGAGCGGGCTGAAATGAAGAAGGGTGAGTCGATTAAGGAGTACGGCACTAGATGGAGGAGTCTCGCCTCACAGTTGAAACCGGTACCTCCCGAATGGGAACTGATGAGACTATTCGTCTCTACCCTGCCACAGAATGTACGAGCGCATGTGTTCATATCAGCGGTCGCTTCTTTCTCTGACCTTATTTCCTTCGCTGAGGAGGTGGAAAGCAACTGGAAGAGAGGCTGGTATGGAGACAGCGGAACTGGTTTGAAACGTTTTGCACCAAAGAAGGAACCAGCAGCCACGCAAGTTAACTTGGCATATACGCAGAGACCGGTGGTTCAGAGTCCTGTCATTCAACTCCTCGACGAACGGAAGGCTAGTAGTAGCCAGAGAAGAGATACGTGGAGGAACCGGCAGTTCAGCCCACTCCTTGGGACCTTGACGCAGATTTGGGCCATCCTACAGAAGAAATGGCTCTTAACTACGGAGCCAATGAGAGCAAACACGTCAAACGCAAAATGGTATGACCCGAATAAGAAGTGTGATTATCATCGTGGGGAAGTAGGCCGCGACACAGACAATTGTTTCATCCTGAAAAATCGTATTCAGGATCTGATTGAGACTGGGGCAATCTCGCTACCCAACAAGCAGCCCAACGTGCAGAAGAATCCCCAACCTAAACATTCTGGGGCCATCAATGCCATTTTAGGAGAAGACACTAGCACAGCAGGCCCATTTAAGGTCAAGGCTGCTGAAGTTCTTGACGCCCTAATCAGGGCGGGTTATTATCAGACAGGAAAAGTAGTGACTTCAACTCAACTGGAGGAGATGTTTACTAAGTTGGTCAGAGACGGCTTGGTGGTTTGGATGAACCAATTTGGGACGATAGCTACCATCTCTGGGATGGTTATTGACTGGGAACAGGAGCTTGCGGTATTGGCTATATCCCTGCCTGAAGTAGCGGTTCCCACCGAAGAGATTGAAATGGAAGCTCAAATAGATCCGGAGATAACAGATATGCCCCCTCTACAAGACGCGTCAGATGATGATCTGGGGCTGGTGGTAAACGAGAACTTGATGATTACTACCCCACAACCCTTCCCTTATTCAGATGGTCAGGCAGTCCCTTGGTCCTATGACCTAGCTCTTATAACTAGGTCAGGACGAACCTACCATGAAGATAAGCTGGCTAAACCAGTCGAAGAGAAGGAAGCTAAGGAGTTTCTCGCGGTCATTAAGACTAGCGAATACAACATTGTAGATCAGCTAAGGAAGGCGCCGGCTCAAGTCTCTCTACTCGAATTGTTGCAAACCTCGCCTAAGCATCAGGAGGCATTAAAGAAGGTTCTGGCGCAGGTTCACGTCCCTGAAGACATTGAACAAAAGAAGCTGGAAGGATTTGTCGGGGCGGTCCTGTCGAAAGATCAAGTAGCCTTCGCAGACGATGAGATTCCTGTAGAAGGTCGAGGCCATAACAAAGCCCTGCACATTACCGTGAAGCACAAACAAACCTTTGTGTCTCGAGTCCTCATTGATAATGGTTCAGCATTGAATATATGTCCATTGGCCACCTTGAACCGATTGGGAGTGGACTTGGCTACAATGCAGTCGCCGAAGACCCATGTCAGAGCCTTTGATGGGATGAAGAAAGACGTTCTGGGGCAGATAAATTTGGATATCCTCATCGGACCATCGACATTTGACATTTTATTTCAAGTTCTGGATATTCCCTCGGCATTCAATCTTCTACTTGGACGACCCTGGATCCACAACGCAGGCGCCGTACCTTCGAGCCTACATCAGAAGATCAAATTTGTGGTTGAGAAGAAGCTGGTGACAGTGTTTGGTGAGGAAGACCATCAGATCTATAACGAGACAGCCATTCCCTACGTGGAACCGACCGGAAATGAAGAAAGCTCGTACCACGTGTTCGAGCTAATACAGACCATACATGCCTCTCCTGAGAGTCCCTTACCAACTCCCGAGGTGTCGGCCGCTTCTGTTATGGTGGCCAAAGTAATGGTAGGGAATGGCTATCAACCCGGCATGGGACTGGGAAGACGTGGCCAAGGAGTCAGCACCCCTGTCGAGCTTAAAGGTCAAAATCATAAGGCGGGCCTTGGTTATCCGGGACAGAAACATGGCAAACAGGTAATGAAAGGGCTTAGCAAGCAAGAAGGCAATTCTCGGCCATAGCCCCTATACTTCACTTTTCGATCAGGTGGGATGGTCGGAGGGTATGATGAGTTGTCCAAGTATGAGGACGATTTGGGGATTGTATTCCACGTTCCAGTGAAGAAGCAGGTCGCCGAAGTCGAGCCCATAGAACCGGATGTGGAGGATGAGATACCTAACCTAGCTGAATGGTTTTGTGACATGACTGTAGGAGCTGTGCTTGACGATCTTATAGATGGGACCCCTGAAGAAGAGCCCTACTTGGAAAGCAGACCGCTGAGGCCTTCGAACAATGTTCACTCTGCAAACGATCCATTGGAGGGTTTAGATTCAGAGTAACCAGTCTATGTTACCCCATGCGTGGGATATTTTCAGCTTTCCTTTAATTTCAGTCATTTCAGTTATTACTTTGCAATAAATGTAATGAATTGATTTCAAAGATCAATAAAATTGCAGAAATTTCTATCCATCATTTTGGAATCTTGTCAAAGTATCCCAAACCAACCCGATGACGATAACCAGCTGTCAAACAAATTATCGTCAATGGTAAGATGCCGAGGGTTGGGCTTCTTCAAAGATTCTCGTCTTAAAATTTTTGTAAAATAAATTTTTCAGAAAGAAAAACAGAAAAAGCCAAAAAGAAGCATTTTCCACAAAAAAAAATCGCATAAAAAAAAACGATAGGGCATACATCTTTAAACCATGTTTATTTTTCTGAATTCCCTACTTTATGTTTCAGGGATGTGGAGGGAGATCTAATGGATTCTGGAGTTTATGACCTCGATGAATTCGACCCCGAATACGAAGAAATACGTCGGGAATTCGAGGAACATGAAACAGTCAAGCCGTTGACCGGAGATGAGACCCTGTCTATCAATCTAGGAAATGAAGAAAACCCTAAGGAAGTCAAGATTGGGGCAAACCTTCCTGAGGACACAACTAGACGGTTGATTCAACTCCTGAAGGATTACCAAGATATCTTTGCATGGTCCTACGAAGATATGCCAGGGCTCGATCGCTCGATTGTTAAACACTGTCTTCCATTCAACCCATCTTGTGATCCAGTAGCGCAGAAGAAACGAAGAGCTAGACCGGAGTTGGAAAATAAAATCAAAGAAGAAGTTATGAAACTCCTAGACGTGGGATTCATTGAGACTTCTCAATACCAAGACTGGATTGCCAACATCGTTCCAGTGATGAAGAAGGATGGTCGAGTTTGAATTTGTGTAGACTACCGGGACTTGAATAAGGCCAGCCTGAAGGATAATTTTCCCCTCCCACATATCGATGTTCTAGTAGATAGCACAGCTGGATTCGAGCTGTTTTCTTTCATAGACGGCTTCTCAGGGTACAACCAGATCTTGATGAACGAAAATGATAAGAAGAAAATCACTTTCACTACCCCGTGGGGGTTATTTCAGTACAGGGTGATGCCTTTTAAATTGAAGAATGCCGGGGCAACATATCAACGGGCCATGGTAACTCTATTTCATGACCTGATTTATAATGAGTTAGAAGTATATGTCGATGATATGATTGCCAAGACCCGGAAAGGAGAAGACCACGTCCAGACTCCGATTAAGCTATTTGAGCGACTTAGGAAGTTCAAATTGCCACTCAACCCAGCAAAGTGTGTTTTTGGGGCTAGCAGTGGCAAATTGCTCGGTTTCATTGTCAGCAACCGAGGCATTGAGATCGATCCATCGAAGGCTAAGGCAATTTGTGAATTGAAACCACCGACAACGACGAAGGAGGTTAGAAGTCTCATGGGAAGATTGAACTATATTTCCCGATTCATCTCTCAGTTGACAGAGACCGCCAAACCCTTTCTCAAGTTCCTGAAAAAGAATGCACTTATTAGATGGGATGAAGAATGTGAGGAAGCGTTTGAGAAGTTGAAGCAGCATCTCATGAATCCACCTGTCCTTGTGCCACCCACACTGGGGCAACCATTGATTCTCTACCTCACAATAAACAGTGAGTCACTTGGAGCTATGCTAGCCCAAGAAAGTCAAGGATATGCTAAAGAACGGGCCATCTATTATTTGAGCAAGAAATTCACGGGCTCCGAATTAAATTATTCTGAGGCTGAAAAGACATGTGCAGCATTGGTATGGGTGTTGCACAGGCTGCGACAATACACTCCGCATTACCAAATCCTTTTGGTGACGGAGTGCGATCCCATTAAATATCTCCTGAATCTGCCTGCATTGGTTGGCAAACTGGCCAAGTGGCAAATCCTCATTTTCGAGTTTGACATTCGATATTTGCCTCAGAAATCGATGAAAGGAAGAGTTATAGCGGATGTTCTGGCAGAAAATCCGAGGCAAGGTGATGATCTTTATCAACCTGAAGATCGAATTATGGCGGTCGAAGACTATGTTTGGACAATGTACTTTGATGGAGCTGTAAACTTGTCGGGGTCTGGCACGGGAGCAGTCCTGATATCTCCCGGAAGTCAACATTATCCAGTAGCGGCAAAATTGGTGTTCCCTTGCACTAATAACATCGCCGAATATGAAGCTTGTATTCTCGGTCTACAAGCAGCGATAGAAATGGGAATATCTAAACTCAAGGTGTTTGGAGACTCAGCCTTAATCATTCTTCAGACTGTTGGTAAATGGAGGACGCGAGATCCAAAGTTGCTGCCCTATCATGAGTATTTAGACGAATTGACGGAAAGGTTTACAGATATCACGTTCGAATATTTGTCTAGAACTCAAAATCGATTTGCAGACGCTTTGGCCACTCTAGCATCAATGTTACATGTCACGGAGGGATTAGAAGTCGAACCACTAAAGTTCGAAGTCTTAAGACAGCCGGCCTACTGCATGGTTGTAGCGAATGAACTAGATAGCAAACCTTGGTATCAGCATATCAAGATGTATATCCAGGATCAGAAGTTTCCTGAGAATAGTATAGTTTTTGACCAGAAGCATATAAGGAAGATGGCTTCAAAGTTCTTCCTGAGTGGAGAAAATCTTTATAAAAGATCTTTCGATTCGATCCTGCTGAGATGTGTTGAAGCTACTGAAGCGATCCGTTTAATGGCAGAAATGCATGAAGGCGTCTGTGGTCCTCACATGAATGGCCATATGCTAGCACGGAAGATCATGAGGCTGGGCTATTATTGGCTCACCTTAGAAAATGATTGTATACAGCATGTCAGAAGTTGCCATAAATGCCAGATTCATGGTGACAAGATCAACGTCCCTCCAAATGAATTGCATCAGTTATCCGAGCCTTGGCCGTTTTCCATAGGGGGAATAGATGTGATTGGCCCGATCAACCCTAAAGCTTCCAATGGACATCGGTTCATCCTGGTGGCAATTGATTATTTTTTCAAGTGCATTGAGGCGACATCATATTCAACGGTTACGTCCCGAAATGTGGTAAAGTTTATCGGACGTGATTTAATTGCTCGATACGGAGCCCCTGAGGTTATAATCACAGATAATGGTGCGAATCTGAATAGTAAGCTGGTGGAAGAACTGCTCAATGCATTTAAGATCAAACACTTGCATTCTTCTCCATATCGCCCTCAGATGAACGGGGCAGTTGAGGCAGCGAACAAGAACATAAAAAAGATCTTGTCTAAGCCGGCTGAAAATTATCGAGATTGGCACAACAGGTTGCTGTTCGCACTTATGGCATACCAGACTTCAATCTGGACATCAACCGGGGCAACCCCATATTCTCTGGTATATGGTATGGAAGCAGTATTACCGGTCGAAGTGGAGATTCCTTCTCTGCGCATTTTGTCCCAGATAGAACTGACTGAAGCAGATTGGATCCAACAGAGGATAGATCAGCTGAACTTGATTGACGAGAAGCGACTCAGAGCCTTATGCTATGGCCAATGTTACCAGCAGAGAGTGGCTCGAACTTTTAACAAGAAGATGCCACCTCGACATTTTCAGGAGGGAGACCTTGTGCTGCGGAAGCTTCTGCCCATCTTCCCACAACCAGAAGGGAAGTTTGCTCCAAATTATGGTGGACCCTACATAGTGAAGAAAGCTCTTTCAGGCGGCGCCTTGATCTTGGCAGAGATGGATGGACGTGTCTTCACTAATCCTGTCAATGCTGATTCAGTCAAGAAATATTATACTTGAGATGTTATAATGTTTTTGCGAATCTTAATACTCATGCACATTTTGCCTGCTTTCTGATTGTGTTATAAATCTTCACTGAATTTTTCAATCTGGAGATTTGTTCGGTTAATTGATGATTGATCATTTTGAATGAGGAACTCCAGGACGATAAAAGGCAAGCTATTTCCATACACGTCCTATATAATATCCCAAGTGAGTAAGTGTGAAGATTTCCTTACTTACAAGGTGAAAGGGTTATCTTGTGAAAAGTATGACGACCAAGATGATGTCAGGCATTCATTTCCTCTATCCAAACATTACAGATCTCCCTTTGCTAAACTCTTTTGAATGGTGGTTTCGTTTTCATACCCATGTCAGGAACAACCCCACATTGGGGCAAATTTCAGAAAATTCAAAACATGAATAGAATTTTCTTGCTTTCACTTGCATCAATCTTCAAGTGTATTTATTTCATGCGAATTCTGTGTTAGCTCAAGTGCTTTAGACATGATGAAGAGAATTTCATTTCTATACCCATATACACTCATCCTTTGCCTAACCCAACTTGAGCGGCGGATTCATTTCTCGAAACCTAATTGGTGATCATCCTGAAAGGAAATCATTCCAAGCCATTTTACAGATGAGCAAAGTGCCTTAGGGCAAACTGAAGCTTGAAAAATTTTCCAGCACAATATGTAGGCAATTCAGATGAGACTCTTCCTTCCTTTTCAAAAGAGCTCGCTATGCAAAAAAAAAGGGGGGGGGGGCAAAAGTGTCTACTCTCGTAAAATAAAAATAAAAATAAAAAGAGAGAGAGAGAGAAGAGAAAAGGAAAAGAGCTCTCTCAAGAATTTTCAGGAAGGGAGGTCTCGCCTAAATTTGTTCAAAATGTGTTCCATGAAGAAAGACCATTCCTGAAGTGCAAATGTGTCAAAGACGAATGATCAACAACTTCCTCATCTTCATGAACCCTTGTTGAAAATAGGCCTCTCATTTCCAAGCCTACCCTGAAACTACATCACAACCCTTTCCAAAAGTCTCTTCAGACTAGGGCACTTGGGTTAATATAAGGTTTCAAATGCTTATGAATATCACTTGAAGAAGTGCAAGCAAGATCATTTTATCTCATTTCGCAGGGTTCCTGACTTGTAAACCTAATGCAGCTGATGGAGATTTTCATTTCATGGCCTAATGACTCATGTGGGTCCCATTTGAATAGCCTTTAACCAAGCCTGAATTACAGTCCCTGAAAAGACTTCATGGATTGGTCTGGTCATACTAATTGCAAGATTACCCGAACCCTTACCAAGTGTGATGAGGACAGCTCTGAGTGATTCTCATGCCCGCATCAACGGTCAGATCAAATAGCATTTTCAAAGAGAGTGAGAGAAAGTCCTTTCTAACTGAAGGTTCCTCATTCTATTTTATCAAAGTTTGCCGAAAGGATCAGGCAGATTTCCTTATTGACAAAATCTCCAGTGGAGCTTTATAATGCAAGTAGAAGCTCACAAATTGTTGCATTTGTATTAAGGTTCATGCAAAACACCATTTTCTTATGAACTGAACAGGTTGAGCACGCCAATTCAGCAAATCCTAAAAGCCGGGTTTCAGTCAACTCAGGTAAGTTTTCTGATTCTTTTTCAGCCTTGGATGACCGCATCTTCAATGTTGCAGGTATCAAGTTAAGCATGGTGATCTAGACAGAAGATACCCGAAGACAATCAGGCCCGCTCGATCCATAACTCGAGCACCATATCCAAATTTTCTCAGATTGCGATACTAGCATTTCGCAATTCTGTCCACTGTTTCATGTAAAGGATGAACATGATTCAGATTTTCTCAGATGGCGATACCAGCATTTCACAAATCTGTTCGCTGTTTCACATAAAGGATGAATGTGATTCAGATATTCTCAGATTACGATACCAGCATTTCGTAATTCTGTCCACTATTTCACATAAAGGATGAATGTGATTCAGTTTTTACCTGATTGCGATACCAGCATTTCGCAAATCCGGCCCACAGCTAATGCTTCACGTGATGAGCGGATGATCGTGATGCAACAGCCAATTCTCAGCCGACGTTCTACGTGATGAGCGGATGATCGTGATTCGAAAGCTTTACTCACAGCGAATGCTTCACGTGATGAGCGGATGATCGTGGTGCAGAAGCATTATCGATTTGCGATCTAAAATTCGCAAATTCGGCCTACAGACATCTTACGTCGCCCCGAGTCAGGAAGAAAGAAATTCCTGAGGACTGGTGGGCCCAATACCTTAAGATCCTCACAGCATTGGTGATTAAGGGAATCCTCAGCGTATAAGGTATTTGCAGAAACAGATACCCCTTACGCGATCCATGCGCGAGTTCTTTGAAAAGAGAAGTTAGAAGCATGTTATTTTTAGTCTTGCATTGCATCATTTCCAAAAAAAAAAAAAATCGATTTAGATGAAAATTTAGGTGCCACTTTTAGTCTTTGAGCGAAACCTCTGCGAGCTTCCACTCAAAGAGGGGCAACTGTTGACACCTAAATTTTGACTTTTCCTTTTAATCATTTATTGCATAAAAATTATGGACTAAACTTAATCCATAGCAAAGAAAAGCTTTTCTGTGGGCGCTCTTCAAGTCCTTCCTCGAGGAATTCCCCACCGCATGTCAACTGTGGGTGATCTAAAGGAGTTTTGACTTGTGGTCAGCTGGTCTTCAAATTCGTATGTCATCAAAAGCTTGACCTCGACGAGCTTTGCACCAAAAGCCATCGCAGAAAGCCAATTCAAGACGCCAAGAAAGCAAATCATTCCAGGTGCATGTCCACCATCAAAAGAAGATCACACAAAACTATAAAAGCAAAATTGGGTGCAAATCACGAGATCCTCCACATAGTCATGAAGCAATCCCCACATATCTTACGTCGCTAGATGCGCATGAGTTTCGCCAATCGCCAGCCACCTATCATCGAGCTTGGTTCGCAAGTCGGTCTAAGCCTCGAATTAGGAAACACAATCTTTGGATAAGAGAACGTCCAATTAAAGCGCCATCAGATAGAATCATGGAGAGGAAGAGGCAACGTAATCCTGCAAATCAAGATGAGATCTGTCTCTCACTTTGGAATTTTTATGCAAAAAAATGGAAAGAAGAAAGAAGGGAAATCAAGTTGTGGGTAGGAATGTTCAATCAATTATTTCAGACGCCAATCAGTGTCATGCGGAAAGGTAAGAATGAAGATATGATTAGAGTAAATCATTGGAATATCGGCGCAAAATCAATGGTCATTTAACGAGCTAGCCGATGGTGAATGAACGTGGACACGTTCAAGGCGAAAAGGCAAATTCCAAGATTGCAGCAATAATCTACTGAGTATCATCAATCATCTCCACAAATTCGAAACTTCTAAAGGGATACGGAAAATTTACGTTATAAAAGGTGGACGACCTTCATTCACAAAGGGGAGGATCTGATAGGCAATTGCACTCATGGTATATTTGAGAGGAGGAAGACGTTTTTCTGTATACAAAAAAATTCACATGAAAAGTAAAGCAATGAGATGAAAAGAGAAGGGGAGCTGAGAGTTTTTGGTCGAACCCAACCACCCGTACCATTTGTTTCTTTCTCCAGACAGCATCTATACCTCCGGTGGTCTTTGTTCTTTGCTCCGAAGCTAGCCATCAACGGAGGAGCCGTCTGACGCATGTCTTGATCCATTCGTGCCTTTGGAGTACCTCCCTTGTGTTGCTTTGTTCCAGATCGAGGTTGCTGTCCAATAGCGTTGTCCTTGCTCTTTGGCGTCAAAAGCAAACAGCCGACACTGTGGAACGAAATCGCTGCCTAGGTTGAATTTTGCTTGCTGTCCATTGGAGTTTTATTGTTATTTTAAGTCCAAGACAGCCTGTTTTTGCACGTTTCTTAATCACTGATCAGTGCAGGTTTTTGGTTCAAGTTTGGACTCATTCACCATATTTTTTGGTGTAAAACACTCACTGTTCGTGGGCTTCATAAAGACTCGAGAAAGGTGTGAGGAATTGGCTGTTGGTCTTCATAAAAGGCCAAGAAAGTGTTTTCCTTCTTGTTGACGTCCAGGGCAATTTTTATTTACTCAAAGGGCGGGCTTCCTCTTTTGGTGTTGTAAACATGTCCAAAGGACCAAAAAGCAGAATTTTCCAATCTCCTGACATCATAGTTTGATCTCCACAAACGTTCGTTGTCGCTAATCCAAGAAACTATTGCGGCCTTTCCTTCGCTGACTTGGTGCCAAGAGGAGTCAAAAGACGTGACCCCTAAGCCGTCCACGAGTCCAACTGTGTGCGTAGATCTCTCCGAGTTGGTCCGAAAATTGCAAGCTTGGAGTGCAGTCTCCGGCAAATTCAAATTAGGGAAGTAATTTCGAAGAACAAGGTAAATTTCCTATCTCAGAATTTTAATACATGTACTTGCCTAATTTGAAAATATCTTGTCATATCGCATATCTTTCATATCTGGCATCAAAGTGGATATCTTTTCAAAATACAGGTTGATTAGGAAAATTTCCGTTCCTAATTCGCAACTTGCCATACGATTGGAAATGTCCGTCTTTAAGATTATCGACGGAATACTCAATTATGCAAGGTTTTGGGTTCAATCGTTAATCGTGAGATCACGAATTAAAGATTGACTCAAATATTTCGCGAAGTATTTTAAAACTTGATTGATATATCCACTTTCTTAATTGACATTGATTGGCATATTCACTTTCCTCATTTGATTTGATTTGATTTGATTTGATTGTTGTATTTTTTTAGAATATATCCGTCGCATGATATAATTTCGAAAATTCTAAAAAAATTGCATTCATTCATTTCCATATTTAAAAATTGCATATCTTTTCAATAAAATAGCATCACATAGATAATTGCACATCCAATCCTTTTTGTAAATAATTAGATTAGATTGCATTTTAGGATAGAAATTGCATGTTTAAATAGAATTTCGTGTCTAAAATAATTCATCTCTAATATATTAGGGTTTAGGTCAATTTAGACTCTAAAATATGCAAGATAAGAATTGTTTTGGCATAGTTCTATTTTAGGGAATACATTCATCCGAAAATAATAATAAAAATTCATCCATGCCACGACATCCATGCCACGTCATCTTTGCCATGTCATTCATCTGTGTCGCGTCATCTTTGCCACGTCATCCACGCCACGTCGTCTATGCCATATCATCTTTGCTACGTCATCTATGCCATATCATCTATGCCACGTCATCCATGCCATGTCATCTATGCCCATCATCCGCACACGTCGTTCATCTTTGCCATGTCATGTAAATTTGCATTTTAGCTTAAACTTCATATAGAATTGCATATCTAGGTTTGAATGTCATGTAGTTAATTAAATAACAGTCTCACTTGTGCATTCATTTAGTTTAATTTGCATGTCATCTAGTTTAGTCTTACATGTAATTCATGTCATTACATTATAGAATAATTTCATGCATCACATATAGGATAGTCTTTTATGCATTCATATAAAAAAAAAAGAACTAACTTGCGTGGCACATGCTCCTTTGATTATATTGATTTTTGGATGTTCTATTAATTGATTGTGCACCCGCATGATAGCCTTTGTTAGTGACTTAGGTTAAAATCAATCAGTGTTGCCTTCTCAAATAATTTTTCATGAAATAAAATGGTACCGAAAGGGCGTTAGAGTAATCTAGCGTAATCAAGTCTCCGGGCTCTTAATCTCTGGTTCGTAGGAATAAAATAGTTCTCCCACTATTTTATTTAGGTTTCTAATCGACCTACCATAAATGATTAGTGGCGACTCCAAATTCAAAATACAATGCATGTTAATCAATTGAACCTTAAGTTGCGATTTGGTATGGACTTGGGAGAGTTCGAGTTAGGTTAGTTAAATAATTAACCTAATAATCCATTAGCCTGGAAATTTATTTTTAGGTCGCGACAACTTCGTTTATCGTTTGACCACATCTTAAGAACGCTCAGTGTGTTTTGGGCCCTTAACATGCATTTAAAAGCTCAGAATCAAGCAATAATCATCCTCATTTTTTCCGACTTTTCCCAGAACTTTTAAGGCATTCAAGCTTGCCACGTTCTAACAACACTATGGCTCGTTTGAACATTTCCATTATTTAATAAAAGTGCAACCATACAATCGGTCCAACATCATGCCCCGTCATTCATGAATTGACATTGGAGTGGGATGTGGTTATTTACCTACGGTTTTGTGAAGAAAAAAGAAATTCAAACCCCCTCATGTTCGAACAATGCTTTCAGATTGTGAGGTTTGATTATACTAAGATTCCCATTCCACATCAACTGCGCAAATTGTTGGTTTGCCCTCTCAGTTGGATGGACAGAATCAAAGAACACGTACTTCCCTGGACGACGGCACAATGAAAATTCATTCTCTCCTCTCTTCCCTCCACAGGTTAAATTTCCCCTGTACAGACCCGAGCCACAACACGCGGTTTTCGCTTCCTTGAAACCTAAATCAATTACACAAATTGCGAATAAGGGCTTCCATTCAACATACGAGGGATATAACAAATCCACAGGTGATATAGGAGCAATGATGCTTAAAAGTCAAGAAAAATTAAGTGCACAGAGCATAAACAACTCACCATATTTGGATCGGTGTTGGATTCTCTCACTAAGCGAAGTGTAGAAATCGAAATAGGAGTACTCGAATCCTTGGAGATAAGTCTCCAGCTTAGTGAGAACTGAAGTAAGAGCAATGTTGTGAAGCTTTGCCAGATTGTTGGCTTCACCTGAGCAAGAACCATTTCTGGTTAATGCTCTCATGAGTGGCGTACACCCAATTGGAAATACTGATATCATTGCAAACTTTCTTCCTCCTACTTTGTACATTCCCTGAAATGACAAATCAGAAAGCCAAATCAACACGAGTGCGACTTAAGATCGTTCAAGGAGGTGAACTAATCGTGATACACTCAAGATGCCACCTTACTATTAGATAATAAGGCACCAAAATATTTGCAAAACTCTATACTTGCGTGACACACGGCGCAACATAACTTATTATTAACCAAGTGACATGCGTTTGTTTCACAGAAAATCAAAGATTTGGAAAAATTTTCGAAAAAATAAACGTTTGTATTACTAATGAAAATGAATGAATGCAAATTATTTTCATTACCACGAAAATAGTTAGGCATAAAGTGGTAGTGATAATGAGAATATTTTTTCGTTGACTAATTTTTCTAAAAGACATAAGCGTTTTTTTTTTTGGAAAATATTTTCTAAATCTTTGATTTTCAGTGAAATAAACGCACATTTTTTTTTTTTGCAACAATGAGGCGTTGGCTGAGTTGGTGAGATCCTTGGGCCTCATACAGTTAAACTGATGAGGTCATAGGTTCGAATCTCCTCGGCTGCGTCTTGGGGGCTTATCCGGTAGCATTGGTCTTGTATCCACCACCCCGAGGATTTAGTCCATTGCACGTGGAAAACCTCGGTTATAAAAAAAAAACGCACATTTTTTGCGGAATATCAAATCATGGCCTAGTGATTTAAACAAATGATCATCAACAGTTGGATCACATACTCATGTTTGACAATGTCATGGCAATATGTCTCTACTGAACGTGCTAAAATGTTTTGTAGTTCGAACTCATGCCATCTTCGAATTTGCCAATTTACATCAGCTTTTGTCTATAGATCCGTCGAATTTGTCGCTTTGTGCCCGAAAATCGCAAGAAATCACAAGGTTCATCAAAATTTATTTTTCGAAGTGAAACTAGAAAATACTTGTCTGGAGAGCGGGCGGATACTGGGAATTCTTGTTGGTTTCGTACCTCGAGCACGCTGGTGATGTTTCCAATCACCATCCCCACGTAATCCTCCATGGAAACGGACTGAAACAGAGTGGAATTAAAAAGGAGAGGGTACAAGTAATCATTGGTTCCGATGCTAATTAAGTAGACACCGTCCTCAATTATCCTCTTCGCCTTCTCGCTCCCCATCTCCTTCCACAGCTTCTTCTCCAGCTGTTCAAGCTGCTTCAGCTGGGTCTTCAAGTCCACCACCTGATAAAATTGAAAAACGCGAACTTGTTCATTTCCCATTTTTCTTGCAGCCTCAAAAAATGGAAATATTCATGTTTGATAAAACTTTGAGCCAAAAACAGAAGGTGAAAATGGACATACATATCCTTCATAAGTTTCAACCAAAGCGCCAGCTCCGCCAGATGCGAAATTCGCCCTTCCCATGAATTCATCATCTTTCATCTGGAGATACAGTGGAATCAGCGACAGATTTGCATATTCAGCTGCATGAACAAAAGAAAAACAAAATAGAATAACACATATATATGAAAGATTTTGTGGGACCACTTACCAAGTGTTCTAAAAGTTTAATCTAAAAGAAGAAGATTGGTTTAATATTTATGTATTTCGATACTCCCTCTCACACTTAGTTTGGTCTTTTGCCTTGACATATTCATTGGGGAGGTAAATAGGGGTCATGAAAGATTTGAACTCAGGACCTTGCTTTGATACCATGAAAGATTTTATGGGACCACTTACCAACTGTTCTAAAAGCTTAAGCTATTAGAAGAAGGCGTGGTTTAATATTTATATATTTCAATAGAATGAAGCAGTAACGCATGAGGAAATAATAGAATCTGTTTACAAGTGACCCGGCAAAGAAGAAGTTACCGATGAAATCGTTGATGAGACGACCGTCCGAGAATCTGCCGGTGGGAACGGGGAAGAACGTCTCGCCATAAGGAGGATAGTTTGCTATGCAGTGGTGTTTATGTAAGTGTTGGTCCCCGCGTCGTTAATGGAGTCGCCCAAGATGAAGAGAGCAACACCTTTCCAAGATTGATTATGGCAGCGAGCGGAGACGAAGAGGCTTGCGAGAATAGCGAGGAGAATGGTGTGAAGAGTTGGAGTCGACATGTTGGACGATGTTCGTCCTCTTCAGTTTGGGTACGTATATATGAAGCGCAAGAAGGCTTTCCTCAAGTAAACAAATTTATAGAGAAGTCCACTTTGACAAATCATAGGCTTATGCAATTTTTACGATAGGGAGTGGTTTTCTTACTTTTTTTTCAAGGTTAGGTGCTGGACCATCACTAGGTCAATTATGAATGTTGTACTTCCAAAAGGATCTTAAATGTTGTACTTCCAAAAGGATCTTATATTTGTCTATGTTGTGTTTTTTCTCTGGTCGATACAAAAATCTGCATTTCATATGATAAAAGGAGTACATAACTTTAAGACAAATATGTGAAGCAAATATAAAAAATAAAACAAGAAAATTTGAAAAGTGAATTAACTTGATACTGCTCGTAAAGACTGGTTCATTTTTTAAAAATAAATGTGTTGTAGCATTAAAGCTCATACGACGATCGATCACCGAATCTCGCATCATCCATAGTTATGAGCACAAGCCGAGGAATTCTTCTTCGGTAATGTTCCCCCCCCCCCCCCCCCCCCCCCCCCGGATAGTCATGTACCTTACAATGTCATTTTCTTTTATTTCAGTGGATGGTATGACATTAATCGTTTTTTTTACGGACAATCCTGTACCTTACGGCTTACGATGTCATTTTTCTTTTATACGGGTGGTGCATTTAATAATAATGGTATGACGTCAATTGTCTTTTTTACGGACAATCCTATACCTTACGATGTCATTTTCCAAGAATGATTGTGGCGGCGAGCGGAGACGAAGAGGCTTGCGAGAATAGCGAAGAGAAAGGCGTGGAGAGTCGAAGTCAACATGATGAACTGTGTTGGACGATGTTTGTCCTTTTCAATTTGGTACGTAAATATGAAGTGCAAGAAGGCTATTAAAAATGTCCGAGTTTGATTCATTTAAATTAGTTTGTTAAATTGATTTAAAGAACCGGAAGGTGGATATCTTGAATGACTGCAGTGGACGTAGGAAAGTGATGTTAGTCGCTAGAAGACAAAAAGGGTTGGGGTTTCACTTATTGTGGGGCCCATGAGAAAAGGACAAAATAAAAGGAAGGGTGCTTTCCTTCTGCCCTTTTCACGCCTGCAATAGGGTAAGACTTTTGTGGTCTTCCCCGTGCCGTAGAAAGCCGAAGAAAGAGACGAGCCGCTCGAAGAATAAAAAAAATAGCCGCAGGTGCACAGAAAACTTCGGGACAGCAGACGAAGACGTGCGACGTCCTCTTGGTCACACGAAGGGATCCGGATCCTCTACCTTAATGGTAGAGGATCATTACAATCCCCACCCTCCATGTGGGCCCACATGGAGGGTGGGGATTGTAATGGGAGAGGATTTCCATGGTAGGAAATCCTCTCCCCACACGAAGCAGTCCGAACGCCGAAGATTGTGCTTCGTGAGTTTATTACTTTATTATATCCAATTATGAGTTGTTCGATTTATAAACAGCTTTGGATTTGGGTATAATTTAGGTGCGGGAAACACAAGAGTATTGAGTGATTGCAAATCCGATTCTGCGATTATAGTGGATTGTTCTTGCTGGCTCTCCCCGTGGATGTAGGTGTTAGATATCTTGTATATATTAGGAGTATGTCTTTTGTGTATTTACTTTCTTGCCCTTATTTGTATGTATATTTATATTGGCTTTGTGTCTAATTGTATTTTATGATTCCATTATTCAATTCTCAAATCTATCATGGTATCAGAGCTAGGATTTTGCGCTTTTTCTCCATAGGCGACGTTCGTGTATCGTTCATGCTTGGTTTGGATTTTGCCCCTTCTTTTGGCGTCTTCTTTTGGTGGTTTCAATTCACCCACTTTCGGAGATTTGGATTTGGATTTCGGCGATTGCATTTCGTGTATCAGTGGAGGTGTTCTTCGGCGATTTGGGTTTGGATTTGGATTTCGTGCAATTTTGGAATCATCTGTTGGCTAGTAGTGCGTTCCCTACAACTACGATGATTAGTGGATTTCGATGATTATTAGTGGATTAGTGGATTTCGATGATTAGTTGATGATTAGTGGATTTCGATGATTATTGGTGCGTTCCCTGCGGTTTCTCGCTTATTGCTGCGGCTCAGCTTCGTTTTGTTTGTCGTTCGATTTGAGATACTTCACCGCTCAGCCCCTCCACGTTCGCACCACTGGTTCTGATCAGAGCTGCTTGTGTGCTGGAATTTTTGTTCAAAAAAAGAAAAAAAGCCATTGATGCACTAAAGATAAGCTGCTACACCGATGGACTGGGATACTCACACTTGCTATTCTGGACGTGCTTAGCCTTCAAAATTTGTGCTACTTTTTGTTCTTTATATATTTATATATATACTTGCAGCTGCTGGTGTCTTTGTGTTTAGACCTCCAGTAACAAGTTGCTAGCTTTGGATTGCACTTGGAGTGCATTGTTGACTTTGCCCAATATATCAATCACAGCAACACTTGCGGCGGCTGTTTTGGATTTTAGGGAGATTATGTTGCTGTTCGGGATTGCAACAGTGCAGTTTTGGTGGTTTTCTTTGCCGATTTTCAGTGCGAATTATATTTGCGGCTCGAGATTAAATACCTGCTATTTGGTATTGCTAAAGGCATCGATTAGCTGTTGCAAATTTGTTCTTACTGATCATTTAGATGCGAGATCCCTTGGTACATCTGTCGTAGCTTGAAGTGCAATTTTAGCTTAGAGTTGTATCTGTCTCTTCTCCATCCATGGATCGTGTCACTTCATCCTCGTCTTTAGATGATCGTCTTGCTAATATTGAGGCTCAGCTTTCTCATTTAGTTCAGCTTCATCTTGGTTTTTCTAGCGCATCCTCCCCTGTTCCTACAGCCGCTGCCACACAATCTTCGGGTGATAGCTCTGCCTGGATTCTTGACTCTGGGGCTACTCATCACATGACTGGCTCTGCTCATCATCTCACCCAGCAGACTGCACTCAAAAGTCCAAAAAGGTTCTTTACAGCCGATGGATCATCTCTTACTGCTGCTATGCAAGGCCATCTTATTATCCCTGGCAGTTTTAATGTGCCCAATGTGTTGCATATACCGAACTTAGCCATGAATCTTTTATCTATTGGGCAACTTGCCGATATGGGTTATATGGTGACATTTACTGTTGATTCTTGTGTTGTACAAGATCGTACGAGTGGCCGGACGATTGGCAGGGGTTGTAGACATGGAGGATTGTATATGATGCATCATCTCCAGCTTTCTTCACCTCAACCTGTTTTTGCCATCTGCGATCTTGACCGTTGGCACCAACATCTAGGTCATATATCTGCTTCTCGTTTGTCTTTTCTGCGTCATCAGGGTGCACTTATGCATGTTTCATCTACTGGTATGCGTCCTTGTACAAGTTGTCCTTTAGCTAAACAATCTGCACCTCTTTTTCCTGTTAGTTCTTCTATTTTCACTTCTTGTTTTGACTTAGTACATTCAGATGTTTGGGGTCCTGCTCCCCAAATTTCTAAAAGTGGATTCAAGTATTATGTATCGTTCATTGATGATTATTCTCGCTATACATGGGTTTATTTCATGCGTTCTCGTGATGAATTTCTCTTTATCTATAAAAACTTTACAGCCATGATATCTACTCAATTCTCTAAAACTAGTAAAGTTTTTCGTTCTGATTCTGGTGGGGAGTATCTTTCTACAGCTTTTCGTTCCTTCTTAACTTCTCAAGGAACCTTATCTCAGTTGTCCTGCCCTGGTGTTCCTGCTCAAAATGGTCTTGCTGAGCGAAAACATCGTCATATTCTAGATACTACTCGTGCTCTCATGTTGTCTAATTCGGTGCCTACTGAATTTTGGGCTGAAGCACTATCTACTATTGTTTATCTCATAAATCGACTTCCTTCTCTCGTCCTCTCCAAAGCCACCCATCACCAACGTCTTTTTTCAAAACCACCCACTTATCATCAACTTCGTGTTTTTTTGCTGTACATGTTATGTGCTTCTTCCACCTCATGAGCGTACCAAACTTTCTGCAAAATCAATTCGGTGTGCTTTCTTAGGTTACAGCACAGAACACAAAGGTTATAGGTGCTATGATCCTTCTTCACGGCGTATTCGTATCTCTTGTAGTGTTCAGTTCTTTGAGCACCTACCATTCTTTTCCGCTGCCTCTACTTCTTCACAGTTTTCTCCATCTGTATTTATGGATTTTCCTCTTGATCCACCTCCTGTTCGTCCTATTATATCTTCTCCGTCAAATCCAGTATCGCCACCTTCACCTATTATGCCTCTTTCTTCGTCTACTTCGCCTACTACTTCGACGCCTCTTGACGATTCTCATTCACCATCCCCTCGGCGAAATCCTCCGCGAGATCGTCGTCCTCCGACTAGGTACGTGGCGGCTACAAGTTACTCTGATGAGTTTGGTTCCTTTATGGCTGCTGTCCACACTTTGCAGGAACCATCAAATTATCGTATGGCCGTACAACATGTTGAATGGCGTGATGCTATGTCTGAGGAATTATCGGCTCTACAGCGTACTGGTACATGGGATCTTATGCCTAATCCACCAGGAAAATCCTTGATATCTTGTCGTTGGATCTATAAAATCAAAACTCACTCTGATGGTAGTATTGAGCGCTATAAAGCACGTCTTGTTGCCCGTGGCTTTGACCAGGACTATGGGATTGATTATGAGGAGACCTTTGCTTCTATTGCCAAAATGCCTTCTGTTCGCACTCTTCTTGCAGTAGCCTCTATTCGTAATTGGCCTCTTTTTCAGCTTGATGTGAAGAATGCTTTTCTTCATGGGATTCTTGAGGAGGAACTCTATATGCAGCCACCTCCAGGTCTGCCTCATTCGCCCGGTCAGGTATGTCGTCTTCGAAAGGCTCTTTATGGTCTCAAACAAGCCCCTCGAGCTTGGTTTGAACGTTTTGCAGATGTTGTTCGGTTAGTTGGCTTTGTTCAAAGTGAGAATGATCATGCTATGTTTACTCATACCTCTTCAGCTGGTTGTACTATTCTGCTACTCTATGTAGATGATATGATTATTACTGGGGATGACTCTGCTCATATTGCTTATACTAAGCAACATCTTCACCGTCAGTTTGCTATGAAAGATTAAGGTTTCTTACGTTATTTTCTCGATATTGAGGTTGCTGGCAGTCGACGTGGTATTCTTCTCTCACAGCAGAAGTATATTGCTGACATTTTGGCTCGTGTTGAATTATCTAATACTCGTACTGCAGCTACTCCTGTTGAACTTCATTTACAGCTTCGTCCGAATGATGGTGAGCCTTTTGTCTGATGTCACTCGCTATCGAGCGCTAGTTGACAGTCTTGTCTATCTTACAACCACTCGTCCAGATATCGCATATGCTGTTCATCTTGTCAGTCAGTTTGTCGCGGCTCCTCATACAGTTCATTATGCTGCTGTACTCCGGATTTTGCGATATCTTCGTGGTACTATGACGCGCTCAGTTTTTCTTCCATCGACTTCCACACTTGCTCTTCGTGCTTACTCTGATACTGATTGGGTTTCAGATGTCACTGACCGCAAGTCCATTACTGGATTTTGTATCTTTCTAGGTGATTCTATGATTTCTTGGCGTGCCAAGAAGCAACCTATCATATCCCGCTCTTCCACTGAGTCTGAGTATCGTGCTATGGCTGACACTACAGTAGAGATTATTTGGTTTCGTCGTCTTCTTGCTGATCTTGGTGTTGCCTCCTCTGTTCCCATTCCTCTTCATTGTGACAACAAGAGTGCTATTCACTTTGCTCCAAATTCAGTGTTTCATGAGCGTACCAAGCACATTGATATTGATTGTCATATTACGCGTCATCAACTCCAAGCGCATATCATTTCTCTTCCTTTTATGGCCTCTGCAGCCCAGCTTGCTGACTTATTCACCAAATCTCTTACATCGCAACGCTTTGCTACTCTTCTTTCCAAACTCTCATTGGTTGACCCACCTTGAGTTTGAGGGGGTGTTAGATATCTTGTATATATTAGGAGTATGTCTTTTGTGTATTTACTTTCTTGCCCTTATTTGTATGTATATTTATATTGGCTTTGTGCCTAATTGTATTTTATGATTCCATTATTCAATTCCCAAATCTATCAGTAGGTACCGACATTCGGACCAAACCACGTTATATCTGGTGTTCTTTATCGTTCCTCGTTATTTTCTCTGGCTTTCGCATTGATGTATTTGCAAGATTCTGGTATTTTCTGCGTTAGTATTACAACAAGGGCTTTCGTCAAGTAAACAAATTTATCCAGAAGCCAACTTTGACAAATCATAGGGTTGGAAGATTCAAAACGAGTTCTTCGTGGGAGCAGAGCACCGGAGCACACTTCTGGATAACCATTCGCCAGCATAACAGCTGATGGCTGGTCTGCCTCCTTATGGGGCTCAGCTGGTAGTTGAAGAAAGAAAAGCGAACGAAAGTGTAAAAAAGAAGTAAAGAAAGAGAGACAGAAGAACGAAAGAAAAGACAAAAGAGAGGGCCGGCTTGTTTTGTCCGTGCTCGTGAGAGAGCTCAATAGAGAGGAGGGAAAAAAAGTGAGAAGACAACAGGGGAGCGAGAGTCTTCTCGGTGAGCGTCCGAGAGGGAAGAAAAGGAAAAAGAAAAAGGGGCGCGGCGATTCGAAGGCCGAACATTGACAGAATTGGCTCAAATTTCGATATGTCATTCGTCAGGCCTGTTGACACCTAAATTTTGGTTCTTTTTTATTTATATTGTATAAAAATTAGGGACTAACTTTAGTACCTATAAAAAATAATTAAATCACTTTTTGGTTTCGTATGGGATAGTCACATTGCACTTGCATTCAAACTAGATCGGTGGTAGACGAGCTCGAGTGTATAATTCCTAACTAAATTAGTTGAGCTGTATCCGTATAGACATCAATCAGCTGAATGGTTGGAGATTACCACTCGAGATATTATGGTTGGCAATTATCATCCGAGATATTATGATTCGAGATTATCACACGAGATATTATGCAGAGGATTATTTATTTTTTGTCAACAGCTCAAACTCTCAAGCATTCAATTGCAATACACTGCCCTAGGGAGACGACCAAAGGGAGAATTTCTCTCTTGATTCTCAGTGGAGAATAGACAGAAAGAAGACTCGTTGCCAAAGGGGTAGTTCGTTCATACGGATTTCACAACACCCGAGAGGGAGCAAGAGAGATTGCTACAAGTTGAGAAGAAGACAAAAAGGGAGTCTTCAATTCTCAGACACGGCCACTTCACCGAGAAAGCCAGAGAAAGAGAAGTGAAGAACAAAAAGGGGAGGTTTCTTTCTTTATTAAAAAAAAAAAAAAGGCACGTGTTTTCTCTTTTGCATTTTTTCTCTTGTTATATTTGTCTTTCAGGCTTTGGAAACGCAAAAACTTGGAGGGGGATACAGAATAGATCGAAGATAGTGCACATCTTTCAAGCTTTGAAGACTGAGAATTCTTCTCATGGCCATTCATTCCTCGTGAAGCTATTGTGGAAACCTTCTCTGAGTATTTTGATTATGACAAAACTGTCCTTGATAAGAAGGAATCGGTGTGATGATTAAATTATATTGTTCTAAGTTCCTTAGGTATGATGCTTATGCAAATATTAGGGTTTGATTTGCATAGAATTGGGTTAAGTTTTACAGAACAATGCTAAGCAACCTAAACCTAGTCGACGGGACCGATATCATAAATCGGTCACACATTCAATGTCCAATAACAGTCTGTCTCGCCGATTAGTGTACTAATTTTGCTGGTCAATATTGATGTACTTTTTGTTATCCAATGGGTAGGCATGGGCTTGGTACATCTAAAATGAATGAATGGATAATCGATCTGGCCCATCATTAATAGGCTGCATAATGGAATTGACTTTCTCCTCTCTTCTTTTTCTAATTTCAATTCTTTCACTTTTGATCTAAAATTAAAGTTAAAAGCACAGAACCAAAGCGATAATAAATCTCATTTATTCGAACTTATCCCAAAACATTTAAGGAATTCAAGTTTGTCCACGTTTGAGCTACACTAGGGCTCATTTGAATATCTTCGTTCTTTAACGTAAGCGCAACCACATAATCAACCCAACATTATCCCCCCTTATTCATAATAATTAATATGATGTTAGAGAGGGATGTGATTATTTAAATACTATTTCAAGAAAGAACAAAATAAAGATTCAAGCACCCTCGTGCTTGAACAATGCTTTCGCATTTTGAGGTCCGACTACACTCAAACTCCCATTCCACATCAACTGTGCATACTGCCGATTAGCTCTCTTGCTCGAATGGCCTGCATCGAAGACGACGTACTTCTCAGTAGAGATGGCAATATGGGTCACAAACCCATATTTGACCCATATTTTACAAATATGGGTCATTAACTTTTAAAAGGTTCACTAAAAATGGATTAACAATGGGTCACACTTAAATCAATTTTCGACCCACATTGACCCATATTGACCCACTTTCGACTCATAAGGATAACATCCTTCCACAAGTTACAAATGGTCTCGGGACCGAGACTCGGTCACGGGGCCTGGTCCAAAGGTCGGGTTCAAGGGCCAGGGCGGGTTCCGGGACTGGGTGCCGGGGCGGCGTCCGGGGGCCGACTTCGAGGGTGGGTCCGGGGCCGAGACCGGGTCCTGGGGCCGTAGCCGAGACAAAGTCCCGGGGCCGGGTCCCGGGTCAGGGGCCGGGGCCGCGTCGGATCCGGGGCCGGGGCCCGGTAGGGGTGAGCGGTTCCAAGTTCTAGGTAGGTTCCACCTAGAACCTGGAACCTACCCGCTACTACAGGTTCCTTAATTTCTGGAACCTAGAACCTACCCTCTATACTCTGGAACCTGGAACCTACCCAGTCACAGGTTCTGGATCTGGTTCCAGGGTACCCTAAAACCTATCAATAAAACTCCATTTGCACAAAAATAGAAGAAAGTAGGGGTGAGCGGTTTCAGGTTCTATCCAGGTTCCACATATATTATTGATTGAACGATCAATGCGAATAATTACCTCTAATAATCACCATCTACTACTAAAATCTATTAACTATAACTCATACATATATACAAGAAAAGTATAAAACAATAATAGAGTAAAAAACTCGATGATAAAGTAGTTTCAAATTACACACTCATTATCGTCCATATGAAATCCCTCATAATGACGTGATGACATATACTAAAAAATAATATAAAAGATTGCTTCAGGTTCCAGGTTCCGGTTCCAGGTTCCGGTTCTAGGTTCTTGGAACCTATCCGTCAAAGCAGGTTCCCAAATTTTTGGAACCTGGAACCTACCCTCTTACCTTGGAACCTGGAACCAATCGGTTCCTACCGGTCCGGTTCTACAGGTTTCAGGGTAGAACCTGGAACCATGCTCACCCCTAGGGCCCGGGGCCGGGTCCCGGGTCCGGGGTCGGGTCCGGGGCCGGGGGGCAGGTCAGGGTTCGGGGTCGGGGACCGGGTCCCGGGTTCCGGGGCCGGGGTCGGGTCCCTGGTCCCGGGCCGGGGTCAGGTCCCGAAATCGGGTCTGGGGCCGGGTCCCGGGACCGGGGTCGGGTCCGGGGTCCCGGGACCGAGGTCGGGTCCGGGGTCCCGGGCCGGGTCCGGAGCCGGATCGAGTCCGGGTCTCGGGCCGGGGGCCGAGTCCCGGGCAGGGGGCCGAGGTCGGGTCCCGGGTCCGGGTCCCGAAGCCGCGGCCGGGTTCGGGGCCGGGGGCCAGGTCCGGGTCCGGCTCCCGGGGCCCGGTTCCGGTTCCGGGTCCGGGTCCCAAGGCCGGGGCAAAGTCCGGGGCCGGGGGCCGGGTTCGGGGTTGGGACCGAGTTCGAGTCCGGGGCCGGTGTCGGGTCTTGGGATCGGGTCCGGGGCCGGGTCTCGGGACAGGGGCCGGGTCTCGGGACCGGGGCCTGGTCCCGGTGCCGGGTCCGGGTCTCGAGGCCGGGGCAGGGAGCGGGGGCGTGGGCCGGGTCCCGGGTCCCGGGTCCGGGGCCGAGAGCCAAGTCCCGAGGCCGGGGCAGAGTCCTGGGGCCGGGGTCGGGTCTCGGGACCGGGGCCGAGGCCGGGGCCGGTGCTGGGGCGGGGGCCTGGTCCGGGTCCCGGGTCCGGGTCCCTGGGCCGGGCGGGGTCCCGGGGTCATGTCCGGCGTCAGGGCTGTGACCGATGCCGGGGCCGTGACCGGGACCGGGACCAGGACCGGGGCCGGGGACGGGACCGAGATCGGGAACTATTTTAGTAATATTATTTTTTAAAAAAATTGTTGTGTTTTGGTAATATGAGTTAAAACGGGTTGGGTCGGGTATGGGTCAGTCGCGGGTCGGGTCGTGTTTGGGTCATTAAATATGGGTCAGATGGGTCAATATGGGTCGGACCATATTCGACCCGACCCAAACCCGACCCGACCCACCCATTTGCCACCTCTACTTCTCAGGATGGCAGCACAATGAATATTCCTTCACTCCTCTCTGTCTCCCACAGTTGAAATTCCCCCTATAAGGACCCGAACCGCAACACGCAATTTTCCCTTCCTTAAAACCTGAATCGATTTCATGTATCCAAAATAAGGACTTTTAGTCAGCAAACGAGCGATAAAGAGAACAAATCCACGGTGGTATAGAAGCAAGGATGCTAAAAAACTCAAGCAAAATTAAGTGCACAGAACATAAACAACTGACCGTATTTGGATGGGTAGTGGAATCTCTCACTGCCAGAAGTGTAGTTGTCAAAGTAGGAGTACACGAATCCTTGAAGTTGAGCCTCCAGCTTAGTAAGAACTGAAGTAACAGCAACGTTGTGAAGCTTTGCTAGATTGTTGGCTTCGACTGAGCAAGAACCCTTTTTGGTTGATGCTTTCCTGCTTGGCGCACGGCCAAATTGTCCCACTCCAATCATTGCAAATTTTCTTCCTCCTACTTTATATATTCCCTGAAAAGGAAACTCAGAAGGCCATATCATCCTTCAAAGGACATGACAAGCCTAATTATCCAAGGCCAAAACGAGAAGGAGTGCGCCTTTAAAATCTCTTGGAACGGTTAATTAATTAGTCGAGGTACGCTCGGATACCAACTTACCGTCGAATAAAAAGACGCCAAAATATTTGCATTCTATGCTTGTGCTACACATGGAGCACAAGGGAATAAGAAAGAACTACTTAAAGGTTGCATCTCGTACTCACTTGCTAGTTCGGAAAGGCATCAAGTAATCATTGCTGCGTCTTCAAGTCCACCACCTGATATTGAAAAACACGAACTTGTTCATTTCCCATCTTTCTTTCAGTCTAAAAAAATGGAAATATTCATGTTAAATAAAGCTTCGAGCCAAAAAAAGAAGGTGAAAATGCATATCCTCTATAAGTTCCAACCAAAGCACCGGCTTCACCGGATGTGAAATATCCCCCTCCCATGAATTCACCATCTTTCATTTGGAGATACGGCATAATCAGAGGCAGATTTGCATATTCAGTTGCATAAACAAAAGAAAAACAAAATAGAATAACACATCAGTAACTCATGAGGAAATAAAAAGAATTCGTGTACAAGTGACCCGGCAAAGAAGAAGTTACCGATGAAATCGAGACTGTCGGAGAATCTGCCGGTTGGGAACGCAGAAGAACAGAGCGACACCTTTCCAAGATTGATTGTCGCAGCGAGCGGAGACGAAGAGGCTTGCAAGAACAGCGAAGAGAATGGTGTGCGGAGAGTCGGGGTCGACATGATGAACTGTGTTGGACGATGTTCGTCCTCTACAGTTTGGTACATACATCTACATAAGAAAAATATGATGATAGAAAATATTTGTTACAAAGTCTTCGGTCCGTGCATTGACCCGGACTCATGAACTTGGGAATGCATCGGACGAACGTGGGAGATACGTCTGTACAAGTCGGAGTCCGACGATGTGTTCTTACTTCTATTCCCACTTCAGCCACCTAAGCCCAACAATTGAAGCGTGTCGCGACCTAAAATTCGGATTGAATTTCGAGTTAATGAATTATTAGGTTAATTAAATGAATTAACTAAATAATACGAACTCTCGCAAGCCTTACCAATTGGCAACTTAGATTTTATTCAAATGATTTTTAATTTATGAGCGTCACTAATCTTTTTGGGTAGGTATATTATATACCCAAATAAAGTATCGGGAGAATACTTTTTTTTTTTTATAACCAGTATCGGGAGAATACTTTATTTTCTGCTAATCAGAGATTTAAGTTCGAGAACTTGATTATGTTAATTTTTCAATTAACACCATTTTCATACCATTCTTGTGAAAATTTCTCGATTGGCCAATTCAATTGATTTCAATTGAGGAACTAAGGTGCAATTTATTTATTTTTTGAGTTTTCTTCATTAAATGAATGTCATGCGAGATGCGACTATATGAATGCAATGCAACTATATGCAAAGTCTAGCTATGTGATGGTATGACAAAACATTATATGATGAAAATGATTATGCATGACGACTTGAAAAAATCAAATTTTAATGCAAGAAAAAAATGAATTCTAACCTAAATGACGGCAAAAGGACGTTTTTGAGTATCAAAAGTTGTGTACATATATCATTTTATGCCAAAAATTTCAATCAGATCACTTTAGTGCCAAGTCGAAGACAATATGATCATTTTGGTAGCTTCAACGAGAATTTCTGGTCAAAATTGCCACATGTCATTAATAATTATTTTTAATGAAAAAATGACACTTAAAAAATAAGTCCACGTGGACTTCTAACACTTTAAAATAAATTAAAAAAATTAAAATCAAATTTAAAAATTAGCTAAGAATAAATTATTTTAAAATATATATTTTATTTAAAATTAAGTGTCGCGACCTAAAATTTAAATTCCATGTTAACGGATTATCAAGTTAGTTATTTAACTAACATAATTCGGACTCTCCCAAACCCTACCGAATCGCAACTTAGGTTCACTTTCATGCGAAAATATTAAATCAAAGCCGCCACTAATCATTTAAGGTAGGTTGATTAGAAACTTAAATAAAATAGCGGGTGAACTATTTTATTCCTATGAACTAGAGATTATAAGTTTGGGGACTTGATTCCATTAATTTTTCAACTAATGCCCTTTCGGTGCCAATTTTCATGAAAAATTCTTGATTTGATAATTTGACTTGGTTTTTTTTTTTTTTGGTTTCTCTTATTAAATGCAATGCTAATGCAAATTAACTAATATGACATGTGAAATGCAAAGACATGGAATAATTATGCTATATGTGAAATGTAGTGTAATCATGACATGAAGAATGCATAAATGACATATATATTGACATGGCAAGCTTTGGTGGCGGACGACCGACTTGGCGGTCGTTCATGGCCAAGATGCGGATGAGGATCGCAACAATGAGGTGCGCACAATGGAAGTCACCGAATTGTTGTTGGGAGGAACTGGGCACGACTACTTGGACCTCAAATGCTCATGCTTACATTGAATAAATATAATCAAAGAACCAAATGCGAAGGAGCCTTGTCCACTGGACGGACATCAGTAGTTTCGTTATTGAGCCAATTTTTGGCCGTAGCACGCAGGGAACTTGTGAGGCTTCACTGGAGTTCACGTGAAGTAGTTGCTTCCAATAGACAACCTGCAAGACGAAATTTTATATGAAAACAGTAACTAGGTCGTCACCGAATTCCGATGCTTGGGGCTCAATCAGATGGGTGCGGCTGCTGATGACCGATGCTGCATGGCAAGGGAGGCTCTCCGCTTTGCTACTGAGGTAACAATAGCGGCTTACGGTGCGGCAGCCGAGCAGTCAGAATTCCACCAGTATAACTCGCCCAACGACTAGAACTTGGCTAAATTGCTGCAGTGATAACAACTCAATTGAAAATTTGCGAAAATCATCCTGAATTTATAAGAAATAAACTGAAAGCTTCGTCAACAGGATGGATTTTTGAGGTTGGGGAACAGCCAGTGAACGTCCTGGTGTGGTCGCTTGCAGTGCAAGAGCTCTCGGGGCTATTCGTCATCGGACAAGCCTGCAATACACAAAACGATTTTGCCAAGAGTGATAGGCGAAGGTTGATCATGACAATTGTGCGAAAAAGACGGTCTTCACGTGGTGACACGCCAGACTTTTGACGACAAAGTCAACAAGTCCGTTCGGTGAAGGAATAGTAGAAGTCTTCATGCGTTTCTTTAATCGACTTGCAGCTTTTCCTTGCCTGCAAACACCATAATCAGATCTAGACAAATTCAAAAGAGAAACTCGTTTTATTCCTTTGTGGCTCTCTAATTTCTGCCATGTTTTGCTATTATGTGGCCTCCAGGAATTCCCTTTGGACGATGGTATGTGAGGATGAACAAAAAGGAATCTGAACCGTTGGTGAGAGTGGGACTTTAGTAATCATAAAAATATAATAACACAGAGAGGAAAGCAAGGATAAGAACACTACCTTTTGATCCCAGAATTGTTTCCGGTCTCCTCCGTTTGGCCCTGGATATGCCATGCACCCTAGAGGAAGAAGACAATTCTTTTTTTCCCTCCATCCTTCTCACGTCGCTTGTGGCCGTGTATTCAATGAATGGCCCCCTCCCTCTTTTGTGAAACTAAGTGCTCCATTTATGGTGCACGTTAGGTTTCTTGCTCACCAACCCGCTTGTGGGCTTATAGGCTTTATTGGAATAATTGGATAATTAATTAAATCCCCTTTCAAATTTAATTGAGCGAAATGGGCTGAATTAAATCCAAGAATAGGTTCAAACTCCTTCAAATAAATTTGGCAACCCTCCACCACGCTTGGCCGAAATTTTCATGTCATGCCTAGCTCGATCACTTGTTAATTTAAGCTCAAATCTTCCGCCATCGGTTCAAATTAATATGCAAATGCAATGCATGAGATTTTTTTTTTTGGTGAGAAGTATGACTAGTTCTCATTTTATGCTTAAAAGAATGAATTTCTAAAAATCAAAATTTATGTGTCAACAATAAGCTTAAAATTTAACAAAAAACCTTAAAATAAAATAATTTTTTTTGGTTTACTGGAGATGAGGGCTTCGCTGACACCGTTGCCGATGGTGGTTGGGCATGGCCGACGAGGGTCGTCGGCCCCTGGTCAAGGCTCGGCGGCCCCTATTGGCCCTGCCCCACCCTTGTCGCTTGGTTCTGTACATCCCTCGCTGCCTAGTTCTACACAAGTGACCTTTTTATATTATCTTTTTCGTAATTTTTAGCCAATTTTCCTTAAATAAATTTATATTTTAATTTTTTCCCAATTTTTATCTTTTATTTTTTTAACATAATTAGGTTTGTATTTTTATTTTTAATAATTTTTTCAATTTTTCCATTTTTTAATTGCTGACTGGACCCCGCCAGAGCCACATCAGCTTCACTTATTAATAAAATAAGGCCATGTCAGAATTCCGGCTGATCAAATTGGACTTGGCACTAAAACGATCATTTTTTTTTTCAAAAACTTGACACTTAAGTGATCCGAATGAAACTTTTAGCATCAAATTGATTTCGTACACAAATTTTGGCACCAAAAATGTCCTTTTCCCAGATCTTATTTTACTTTGAAGTTGTATTCTCTGTTATATTGCGGATATTAATGAAATGCTACCTTGACAAAAAAAAATGAAACTAAAAGGATAGAACGAGGTAATAAATTGGTCCAATTAATTTAACTGCCAATGCACAAGTACCTTTATTTCCTCAAGGGTCCAAGAACAAGTTCAAGTTTGCCTAAGTTTTTTTAAAAAAAAAAAAACGAACTGAACTAAACCATTGATATCTTTCCTGCTAGGACAACTTCCTATATTTAATGCAAGACTTTAAGTTGCATGATGCAATCGACTATCTTCCCTCTTCTTATTCATTAGTTTTTTCATTATTAATTCTTCTTATATCACTTCGTTTATCGTTTGACCACATCTTAAGAACGCTCAGTGTGTTTTGGGCCCTTAACATGCATTTAAAAGCTCATAATCAAGCAATAATCAACCTCATTTTTTCCGACTTTTCCCGAAACTTTTAAGGTATTCAAGCTTGCGACGTTCTAACAACACTATAGCTCATTTGAACATTTCCATTATTTAATAAAAGTGCAACCATACAATCGGTCCAACATCATGCCCCGTCATTCATGATTTGACATTGGAGTGGGATGTGGTTATTTACCTACGATTTTGTGAAGAAAAAAGAAATTCAAACCCCCTCATGTTCGAACAATGCTTTCAGATTGTGAGGTTTGATTATACTAAGATTCCCATTCCACATCAACGGCGCAAATTGTTGGTTTGCCCTCTCAGTTGGATGGACAGAATCAAAGAAAACGTACTTCCCTGGATGACGGCACAATAAAAATTCATTCTCTCCTCTTTTCCCTCCACAGGTTAAATTTCCCCTGTGCAGACCCGAGCCACAACACGCGGTTTTCGCTTCGTTGAAACCTGAATCAATTACACAAATTGCGAATAAGGACTTCCATTCAACATACGAGGGATAAAACAAATCCACAGGTGATATAGGAGCAATGATGCTTAAAAGTCAAGAAAAATTAAGTGCACAAAGCATAAACAACTCACCATATTTGGATGGGTGTTGGATTCTCTCACTAAGCGAAGTGTAGAAATCGAAATAGGAGTACTCGAATCTTTGGAGATTGTTGTGACGAAACGCGGAAAACAAACACAGAACAACAAGGATTTACGTGGTTCGATCAAGGTGATCTACGTCCACGGGCGAGGCAAAACGAGATTCCACTATAATCAAGGAGAGTCCAGATTACAAAAGTCGTTCTCAGCAACTGAACAAAGCTCACAGCTCACAAATCTCTCAGATGACGAAAAAACCGCCTTACAGCAAAATAAACCCTAGCGGCCCAACTCTCCGCGTCACGAACCAAATCTCAATTTTCTCTCCAATTTTGGGTCGCACAAAATATGTCAGGTCGGATAATTAACCGGGCCGAGTACATAAAATTCAAGACATATTTAACAGAGATGAGTCTCCACTTAGTGAGAACTGAAGTAAGAGCAATGTTGTGAAGCTTTGCCAGGTTGTTGGCTTCACCTGAGCACGAACCATTTCTGGTTAATGCTCTCATGAGTGGCGTACACCCAATTGGAAATACTCCCATCATTGCAAACTTTCTTCCTCCTACTATGTACATTCCCTGAAATGATAAATCAGAAAGCCAAATCAACACGAGTGCGACTTAAGATCGTTCAAGGAGGTGAACTAATCGTGATACACGCAAGATGCCACCTTACTATTAGATAATAAGGCACCAAAATATTTGCAAAACTGCGCTACATAGCTTATAATTAGCTAAATGACATGTGTTTCTTTCACGAAAAATCAAAAATTTGGAAAGCATTTTCGAAAAAATAAACGTTTGTATCACTCATGAAAATTAATGAATGGAAATTATTTTCATTACCACGAAAATAATTAGGCATAAAGTGTTAGTGATAATGAAAATATTTTTTCGTTGACTAATTTTTCTAAAAGACATAAGCGTTTATTTTTTGAAAAATATTTTCTAAATCTTTGATTTTTCGTGAAATAAATGCATTTTTTTTGCACCAATGGGGCGTTGGCTGAATTGGTGAGATCTCTAGGCCTCCTCAGACAGTTAAACTGATGAGATCTTAGTTTCGAATCTCCTCAGCCGCGTCTTGGGGGCTTACCCGGTGGCATTGATCTTGTACCCCACCACCTCGAAGATTTAGTCCATTGCACGTGTAAAAAACCTCAGTTTAAAAAAAAAAAAAACCACACACATACATTTTTTACGGAATATCAAATCACGGCCTAGTGATTTAAACAAATGATCATCAACAGTTCGATCACATACTCATGTTTGGCAATGTCATGGCAATACCGAACGTGCTAAAATGTTTTGTAGTTCGAACTCGTGCCATCTTCGAATTTGCCAATTTACATCAGCTTTTATCTATAGATCTGTCCAATTTGTCGCTTTGTGCCCGAAAATCGCAAGAAATCACAAGGTTCATCAAAATCTATTTTTCGAAGTGAAACTAGAAAGTACTTTTCTGAAGAGCGGGCGGAAACTGGGAATTCTTGTTGGTTTCGTAACTCGAGCACGGTGGTGAGGTTTCCAATCACCATCCCCACGTAATCCTCCACGGCAGTGGACTGAAACAGGGTGGAATTAGTAAGGAGAGGCCTCAAGTAATCATTGCTTCCGATGCTAATTAAGTAGACACCGTCCTTAATTATCCTCTTCGCCATCTCCTTCGTCAGCTTCTTCTCCAGCTGTTTAAGCTGCTTCAGCTGCGTCTTCAAGTCCACCACCTGATGGCATTGAAAAATGCGAACCTGTTCATTTCCCATTTTTCTTGCAGCCTCAAAAAATGGAAATATTCATGTTTACTAAAGCTTCGAGCCAAAAAACAGAAGGTGAAAATGGACATACATATCCTTTGTAAGTTTCAACCAAAGCGCCAACTCCGCCAAATGCGAAATTCGCCCCTCCAATGAATTCATCATCTTTCATTTGAAGATATGGTGGAATCAGCGGCAGATTTGCATATTCAGCTGCATAACCAAAAGAAAAAAAAACAAAATAGAACAAACAAATAAATTCAGCAGTAACTCATGAGGAATACAAGTGACCCAGCAAAGAAGAAGTTACCGATGAAATCGTTGATGAGACAACCATTGGAGAATCTACCGGTGGGAATGCGTAAGAATGTCTCGCCATAAGGAGGAAAGTGTTGGAGGGTATTCACAATGGCACTATCTAGAATAACTTACAATCAAATGGCAAATGCACAAAATTAAATTAGGCAGAAGCACAAACGTTGAATCGGCAGAAGCACAACGCTGAATCGGTAGAAGCATGAGCTCGATGAACAGTACATCAGCTGATATTAAATCCAACCTAAAAACACTGAAATTACAATGATAAATCTAAAAATGAAATTTACACAAATACCGATGCCTGTCTACACAGTTTCCTTAAGACAGATTCGTCATCTCCTGTATGTGCTTTGAGGTTTCGTGAACGTCTATTTGCCAAGATACAACAGTAAAACAGCTACAGAGGCAAGCACAGCACTCCGGAGCTTTCGGTGAACTTGACCAAACGCAAACACTATCAAAACCGATGCAGATGTAGAGAATAGAAATGGATGGAAGTTTTTCTTTTCGAACGTGTTTCTCAATCTCTTTTTGGGAGGTCATACATATACATATATGTAAGGTCAGTGAGGGCATTTCGGAGATAAGGAATAATGGCTAAATAAATCTACTGTTATAACTTTAATTATGTAACGGTAGAACCATAACGGCAGAACCGTTATGCTTCTATAACAGCAGCAGAGCCATTATGCTTGTGTTAACGGCAGAGTTATAATGACAGAACCGTTATGCATTCAATTCTGTAACGGCATAATCATAGTAGCTGTTACTTAGTTAATGCTATGAACGTGTCATTAATTAACTCAGCAGCTGTTATATAAAATTTGTAATGGTTTGAGTTGAAAAAAATTAAAACAGAAGGCAAAAATGGGCTTGTCGCGGGGCCCATTATCGGTCCTGCATTCGCGTACGCAGATCGTGCGCTCGCGCCCAAGTTTCAACTTGTCGAGTCTTTGTTGGGGTCTGGGATTTACACCCCCTATGCGCGTGCACGTGAGGCATAGCGTATGTATTATGAATATTACCACTCTAAATGAGCGAAACTCTATATAAAGCACTCACAAGCTTTCTTTCTTTCCTATGTGGGATTAGCATACTTTCACTTCCCACTTCTAACTCAAGAGTGTTCTTTGAGAAATAATTTCTCATTCACTCTCCCATCAAAATATCTCAATTTTCCAACAATCCCTCACATAAATGAAAATTATTTTGGTTTTGACTATGTGATAGTGTTCACCAAATGAAACCTGCATAGGATAGGTAGGTGTCACCCTTCGAACCTTCCCTTGTGAAAGTGCACTTAATTTACCGGCTGTCCAATAGACTTGATGTCCTTGAACTGTCCTGCTTTCTTAGTAAATAACTCATACACTTCACACAAGAATCATCTGAACGTTTGTTCAGTTCTCATTGGTATGTTCGTTTTCGCCCTAAACATCATCCTAGTTTTGCGAGAGGTTCTAGAGAATTCAGCCCTCAATAATTCTCCTTTGAAGCGGCCTCTCTTCTCTCTCACATAAGTGATCACATTTAAGGATCATTAAAGCAAAAATTGCTAACATTTTCCTGATAAGCCCCCACAGTAATTGATTTTCTCTATATATGTAGGGGATATCACATCATTGTTTCTCTTATAGGAATGGTTTGAGGGATAGACTCCCCACAGTGATATCATTCAGTTCATATAATTAGGTTGTCCCTTTGAATCTAGATCTTGGGATCTCCAGTAAACTAGGTTGGGTTTTCCTTTATACAAAGTTTTTTGTAATGGGCTTCAGTGCCATTCATATTGTCGATTTTTCAACTAACTCTCTGTTTAACCCTTTGGTTAGTGGATCCGCAATATTATCCTTTGACTTTACGTAGTCTATAGAGATAACTCCAATTGAGAGTAGTTGTCTAATGGTATTATGTCTACGACGTATCTGTTTAGATTTACCATTATACACGTTACTTTGTATTCTTCCAATCGCAGATTGACTATCACAATGTATACACATTGGTGACACAAGTTTTTGCCATTTTGGAATATCCTCTAAAAAATGGCGTAGCCATTTCGCCTCTTCATCACATTTATCCAAAGCTATAAGTTCATATTCCATTGTGGATCTGGTTATAACAGTTTGTTTATAGGATTTCCAAGATACAGCTCCTCCTACTAGTGTGAATACATATCCACTAGTAGATTTTGAGTCTTTTATATCAGATATCGAGTTTGCATCAATGTATCTTTCTAGAACAGATGGATACCTAGTATAGTACAGGCCAAGATTTCGAGTATACCGTAAGTACTTTAGCACTCTCACTATTGCTTTCCAATAGTCAGCACTCGGATTGCTCGTATATCTACTCAATCTACTCACCGTATATGCAATGTCTGGTCTAGTACAACTCATTAAGTACATTAAACTTCCAATAACTCTACAGTATTCTACTTGAGAAATACCCTCTTCTTTGTTCTTGGACAGACGCGGATCATTGTCTAACGGTGTTCTAGCTATACCAAAATATTTTATGTTGATTTTTTCAAGAATTTTGTCCACATAGTGTGACTGACTTAATATAAGGCCTTTTGACGTTCTTGTGATTTTAATTCCTAAAATCACATCAGCAAGTCTCAAGTCTTTCATGTCAAATCTTGAATTCAACCTATTCTTGGTAGATTTGATCATTTTATCATCACTACCAACGATGAGCATGTTATCTACATAGAAACATAGAATGACATAGCCAATTTCTGTCTCTTTAATATAGACACATTTATCACATTCATTAATTTTGAATCCATTGATAATCATTGCATTATCAAACTTTTCATGCCACTGCTTTTGCGCTTGTTTTAGACCATATAATGATTTTATCAATTTACAGACTTTCCTTTCTTGTCCTAGAATCTAGGTTGCACCGATACTGACACCGACACGACACGTCGACACGCCATTTCTCAAAAGTAGAAAAATTCGACACGTCGTATTAAATATATATATTTTAAATATTAAAAAATCTGACACGTGTCGGACACCGACATGAGAGCCCATGAGAGGTGTTCGTGCGACATAGCCTATAATTGATCCCACATTGGTAATGAGGAAGAAAAAAAATAAACATGAAGTCTTTTTAAAAAGCTAAAGATGACACTTTGAGATTTACCTCTTAAAGAAAACAGTCTCACATTGGTTGCTTAATGAGAATAATAAGTGGGATGGCTCTTTAAAATGCCAATAAATTGACATAAAGACTCATTTCAAATTAAATTTTTAGTAAAAAGGCCCACCATTATAGTTGGGCCCTTTCAAGTGTCACCTAGGCCGCCTTGCGTGTTAGTGAGGACACTCTAGCGTTGACTAAACTTCTAAATATTGAGTTTTTTATATAAAAATAAAAATAATAAAAATCACGTGTCCGACACGTCGGACGCTCGTGTTGACCGCGTGTTCGAAGCGTTGACCACGTGTCGGTGTCCGACACCGACACCCTCACCCATAAGGGGTGTCGGTGCAACCTAGCCTAAAATTATAAAACGTTCAGGTTGTTCCATATTAATTTCTTCATCTAAATCACCATTTAGGAAAGTTATTTTTACATCCATTTGACGTACTTCTAGATTTCGTAATGCTGCAATTGCAAGTATCATTCTGATGGAGTTTATTCTCGTCACAGGAGATTAAGTATCAAAGTAATCTAAACCTTATCATTGTTTATATCCTTTAATTACAAGTCTGGCTTTATACTTATCAATGGAGTCATCTGCTTTCATCTTCCTTTTAAAGATCCATTTGGACCCTAAAAGTTTACAACCAGGAGGAAGATCCACTAGCTCCCAAGTATGATTCTGCAAAATAGAATCAACTTCACTTTTTATTGCCTCCTTCTATAGAGGTCAGTCAGAAGAATTCACAGCTGTAAAAAATGCCAAGATGAGGTGATGGGTCAACTAAATGGTCAAATCTTATGTATATATATTGAAATTCTTAGAAAATAAAAAAATTAGAAAAAAATTGTAGAAAATTCTGAAATATTCCAAAAATTCCCAAAAATTGAGAAATAGTCATAGACTACTCGCCAATCCTATTTTTGAGATTTATTATTAATTTTATCTGCAATTGACAATTATACCCTTTAGGAGTAAATTGTCTCTACCTTGTATCTAGATTTGTCAAAAATGCCAAGATTAGGTGATGGGTCAATTAAATGGCCAAATCTTCTATTTGGGTTTTTGAGTTTCGTCTTTTCCCGAAATGACGATTTTACCCCTCAAAGAGTAAATCGTCTTTAATATTCCAATGAGATGTGAAAATTGCCAGAATTAGGTGATGGGTCAGGTGGGTGGCAATTCCTTCTGTCTGGAAATTTCACGTCTCATTTTCTTTTTAGAAAATGACTTTTTACCATTCAAAAGGTAAATCGCCTTCTAAAATTCCAAAAAATTCTGAAAATTGTCGAAAAATGGGAAATGGGTCAGTTGGGTGGCCAATCCTATTTTCGACGTCTTTTGACTCCAGATTTCTTCTGAAGTGACAATTTCGCCCTTCTTGGCAAATCGTCCCTAGATTTCATCTAAATTACGATTTTGCCCCTCATGGGCAAATCATGTCTAAATCATTCATGATCTGTGATTGACACTTCTCTAAGCCAATATGGCCTTACTAGGAATGCCATGCTGTTTTGATGCGTTTTATCCACATGTCTTGATTTCTTGATTGTGCATTTCTTTTGCTGATTGTGATTGCTAGGGTAGCCATTTTTCATCTGCATGAATTCCTAGATTTAGGGTTCGTCCCCCATTCATCTGCATTAAATCTTAGTTTAGAAAATTCAGTCAACTTAGGTATCGAAAGTGCGCCAATCAAGACGATTGGCGTAACCAAGTCTCCAATCCCACTTCTTTAGTTCTCGCAGAATCGAATAGAAGCTCTCAACTATTCGATAGGGTTTCCAATCGTATCTTTCACGAAGCAATTGGTGGCGACTCCATGGCATGCACACGTAGCACATGTCACTAGATCACACTGAAGATCGACTATTTATTCCTCCGTTATGACTTGGGTAATGGGCCTTGGGAGAGGCCCGCGACTAACCAGATGAGACGGCCCATTAGCCCTCCAGAGGAAGGAACCTCAAAAGGATCGCAACATAATACATTGTTCGTTAACTCATTTGTTTAAGTGAGTTAAATGCCAAAAAAATGAGGAAATTTTTTCTACGAATTTTTTTTTTCCAAAATAAAAGGAGCCTTATAAACTAATGAGATACGATTGGACAACTCCAAGTACCATACTCCACCTTCTTATAAGAGCAAGAGGTTTGCTTGTTCAAGAAAGTTTCTATAAATTCTGATCGTTCGGCAAGTCACGTGAGGTACCTATGTTAATACCGCGAATGATGAACAAAAAACAGCCAATGAAGCACCAAAGAGAACAATGATCGATATATTAAGCGGGTCATACACTACAAAAAAACAGCTATTTAGCCACGAACAATTAGCGACGATTTTTTCTCATCGCTAATTAGCGATGAAAATAGGGACGGAAAAAAGTTCGTTGCTATTTGCGACGAAATTAGTGACGAAAAAATTCATCACTAATTTTGCGACGAATTTTGCGATGAAATAAATTTCGTAGCTAATTAGTGACGACATTAGCGACGACCATACTATTCGTGGCTAATTAGCCACGAAATTTAGCGACAAAATATTATTTCGTGGCTAAATAGCGACGAAATTAAATTGTCGTTGCTAATGTCATATAAATTAAAATTAAAATAAAAAACAAAATAATCAAAGTTAGCGACGAAACTTTAATTTCGTTGGTAATTGGCGACGAAAGTAAAGTTTCGTCGCTAATGTCATATAAATTAAAATAAAAATAAAAAAACAAAATAATCAAATTTGGCGACGAAACTTTAGTTTCGTCGCTAAATGTCATATAAATTAAAATAAAAATAAAAAACAAAATAATAAATTTGGCGACGAACTAAAGTTTCGTCGCTAAATGTCATATAAATTAAAATAAAAAAAAACAAAATAATAAATTTAAAAATAAAAAACAAAATAATAAATTTGGCGACGAAACTTGAAGTTTCGTCGCTAAATGTCATATAAATTAAAATTAAAATAAAAACAAAATAATCAAATTTGGCGACGAAATTTAATTTCGTCGCCATTGAGCCACGAAATTGAAGTTTCGTCGCTAAATGTCATATAAATTAAAATAAAAATAAAAGTAAAAAAATAAAGTAATCAAATTTGGCGACGAAATTAAAGTTTCGTCACCAATGTCATAAAAATAAAAAACAAAATAATCAAAATTAGCGTCGAAAAATTAGATTTCCATCGCTAATGAATTTTTCATTTAATAAAATTAAAGGATGATTTTAGTTTACTAGAGACATTGACATATTATATTTTTATGTGAATTTTCGTCAAATTCGTGACGAATTACGTTTTTCATCGCTAATTATTTTTTGTCGCTAAAGTCCACCATCATCTTTTCTTCATTAATTTATACAATTAACGACCAAAGTTACAATTCTCATCATATTAACCACGTTCTACTATAAATAATTCAAGAAATACTTTCATCATTTATAAATCTTTAATTTGTATACAGGCACAATGCAAAAAGATAGGGCTTGGATATATAATAAGAACTTTACCCGAATGTGGAGGATTGGCCGTAGGAAGGAAGGTGTCCATGGAGTTTTTATGTCCAAATTAGTGTCACGCCTTTTAGTGTGTGCATATATTAATTGAAATCTGAATAGTGTCACTAACTTTGCTATTTGCCCCGTTGGTATTCCCTTGGGTGAAGTGCTTGGTGGTCACGGGTTCTATTCTCAGCTTGCTCCATCTTTTTCGTTTTTATTTTGCTTCTTTTTCCAATAAATCAATATACTCGAATTGATTGAAAAAGGGCTTTTTTTAGGGCACTTTGCTTTATTTTATGAATATTAAAGATTTATTGCCGCATATCTTATTTTAAATGTATATCTTTTATGTCTTACCAATCTTATTTTATGTTATAATAATCAAGAGATACATAAAAAGCTTTTGATTATAGTAAATCAGTCCACTTTTAGATTACAAATGATATAATAATTTTGTGATTTAGATTACGTGTTTTGTTCTTAAGATCATTGTACTTTACTCATTTACAATGTTCGAAAATTACAATGATGATGATTATTTTTTAGATTTTTTCATTATTTATGTGTAATCATTATTACGGCGACAAATGATATTGTTGTTGTCATTATTATTATTATTGTTTTTGTTGTTGTTATTATCATTATTATTGTTTTTGTTGTTATTATTGTCATTATTATTGTTGTTAGTTTTGTTGTTAATGTCGCAAAATTACATATGACATAGAAAGTTGCTAATTTCGTCACTAATTGTCGACAAAATCATGATTTTGTCGCTAATTTGATAGAAATAAAAGCGAAAAAGGAAAAATTTTAGCGACGAATTAGCATTTTCGGTCTGGTCCCGACATTTCTTTTTTGTACAGCCCAAAAGTAGAGAAAAAATTGATATTTGGTTCGTGACGCGGAGAGTTGGGCCAATTTTTTTTTTGGCCTCTATTTATGCTCTATTCGTCGCTAAAATTAAAAATAAAAAACAGCATATTCAATTTAGTGACGAAATATAGTATTTCGTCGCCAATTAGTGACGAAATATAATATTTCGTCGCAAAATCAAAATGTCAACAAAATTAAAAAATATAAATATAAATTAGCGACGAAAATTATATTAGTGACGAAATATAATTTTCGTCACCAATCAGTGACGAAATAAATTACTCGTCACTAAATGGCGACGAAAAAAAAATTCGTCGCTAATTTTCTTTCCCCGCTCTGTTGAAATTTCCAAACATTCTCTCCCGCGCTCTGTTAAAATTTTGTCCCGCTCTCAGAAGACAATAAATTTCGCTCCTCCCTCACTTTTTCCTCCTGAGTCCTTCTCTCTCTCTTCCTCTTTTCCCATGCCATCCCCTCCTCCGCATTTCGTCCCGCGGGATGAGCTCGTTCGAGAAGGTGAGCCTCGGCATGAGCTCGCCCTCGACGCAGGCGAAGGCGAGGAGGCACTTGGCGAAAGACTCGGAGCCGTCAATCCAGGGGAGAGCCCAGTCCACCTTGCGGAGAAAGGCTCGGCGCGCGAGTCCGGAGGTAGTGACGGCCATGGGTGTTTTCGGAGGGCTGTGGTGCTCGTGGTGGACGCCGGGGACTGCAGGTGGCTTCGGAGGTGTGGAAGGTGGTGTCGGGACTAGCGGTGAAGCAGGTGGTGGTGTTGCAGTTGGCGGAGGTGGAGGTGGAGGTGGAGTAGGAGGAGGGGTTGGTGGCGGTGTGGGCGTGGGTGTCGGGGTGGGGCTGGTGGTGGAGCTAGAGGCGGTGGAGGTAGAGGCAGAGGCGGAGGAGGTGGTGGTGTTGTAGGCGGACGACCCCCCTCCCTCTCCGGTCGACGGCGGAGCCGGTGATTTCACCACCCCAGAACGCCGTCCTACGTCTTCTGGCTTCTGGCTGGACGTTCATGTGTGTGTATGTATCTGTATTTACAAATGGAGTGTTGTGATGCGTGCCCCAAAGCTCTAGAAGTGTTGCCATCGTTGGAAATGCTTCTGCTTTTGCTTATGCATCGCTTTCATTTTCCTCGCAATCTTCGTCGCTTTCTTCTTCTTGGACAATTTCCCTAAACTTCCTCCGACCAAAAAAAAAAACTGCAGCAATATCAATGAAATAAAAAAGAAAATTTACAAATTAGCAACGGACAACAACTTTCGTCGCAAAATTCGAAATATGAATAAAAATAATAAAATTATAGTGACGAGACAGAAAATTGAAATACCAATAAAAAAAATAAAAAAAATTGCGACGACAAATATTTCGTCACTAATTAGTGATGAAACAATTAGTTTTCGTCCTTACCAAAAAAAAAAAACAATTAGTTTTCGTCGCCAATTTAGCGACAAAAATATTTTTCGTCACTAAATTGAAATACCAATAAAAAAATAAATGTACAAATTAGCAACGAAAAATAATTTTTCGTCGCTAAATTTTAGTGACGAGAAACACCGTTCTAGCGACGAAAATCGTTTTTCGTTGCTAAATATCCGTTAATTACTTCCGTTAAATCTAGCGACGAACGTCGCCGTTCGTCGCTAGATTCCGGCAACAAATAGCGACGAATTTTGCCACGAAAATTTTTCCTCACTAATTTCGTAGCAAAATAGCGACGAATTTTTATTTTTTCGTCGCTAAATTTGGCGACCCATGTTTCGCGACGAACTTTTTTTCGTCGCTATTTTTCGTCGCAAATTCTTTTAGTGATGAATTTTGCCAAAATTTCATCGCCATTTTTCGTCGCTAAGAGCCAGTTTTTTTGTAGTGATAGATGTAAAGTACCAATTCGAAGAGGATTAGAAAGCCCAAATTCTCGAAAGAGCAATGTTTAAGAAACCTAAACCTAGTCCATAAGATTGATTTCTTAAACAGGTCCCACATTAAGGGTGCACATGAAAACCATCCAGAAATAGTTTCTGGTAGGGGTGTCAATGGGCCGGTGTCGCGACCCGTCCGAAAGCGGACGCGGCTAATGGATTACCGATCGCGGGTCTTGGATCGGCGCGAGCCCTCCCAGGCCCATACCAAATCGCGGCGGGAGTCTTCTTCGAAGGATTCGACGATAAGAGTCGATCGCTTTCGACCTTCAGTGTGGTCGTGGTGGCATGTGCAAATTGTGCATGCATTTGGAGTCGCCACCGGTCTTTCTTGGAGGGTAGACCGGAAACCTTATTGACCGATTGGGAGAGATCGATCAATTCTGCGGAACCAGAGATTTTGGGTTCGGGGACTTGGTTACGCTGGTGTCATTACCAACGCCCTTTCGGTACCTAACACGAGTGATTTTCCTAGCTAAGAATTCATGCATGCGCAATTTTGGGTGGGGTAGGCTTGATTCAGGGTTTCATGCAGATTGGAAAACTATTCCTATCAATCACAATCAATTTAAATGAAAGCGTAAACAAGTGCATAAATAAATCTCATCGATGCACATCAATTCAAGTCAATGGCTTCCCAGCATAGCCATAAAGGCTTAGGGAAGGTGTGATTTAAGACTGGGGATAAAATGGGAAGATTTGGGAACGATTAGCCCAAAATATTCCATGGCCAGTTGATTGTGGCCATTTCCCATTTTTGAGAATTTTTTGGAATTTTTTGATTTTTCTTCAATTTTTGGAAGACGATTCGCCCAAAGGGCGAAATCGTCATTTTAAGAAGGGTCGGGGTTCAAAACACCCGGAATGAGTCTTGGCCAGTTGTTTGTGGCCATTTCCTATTTTTTTGGGATTTTCCTGGATTTTTTAGAATTATTTTTGGAAGACGGTTTGCCGGAAGGGCAAAACCGTCATTTCTGGAAGGGTCGGGGGTCAAAAGACCCGAAACAGGTCATGGCCAGTTGAATGTGGTCATTTCCTATTTTTCGGAATTTTTTTAGAATTTTTCTGAATTTTCCGAATTTTTTTGAGTTTTTTTTGGTTTTCTATTTATTATTGATTTTTGAATTTTTTATTATTTTTTATTTATTTAAAAATATTTTCCGGGCCGGGTCAGACCCGGCCCGCGCCTCTCGGGCGCCCGGCCCGACCCTTCGGTCGAAACCGGCCTAAACGAAACGACGCCGTTTTGATTTTTTAAAGATTTGTCTATATATATATATATATATATATATTTTTTTTTTATCATTTTCTCAATTTTTTATAAAATCCCTCCATCCGATGGCCCAGAGAGCGCCACGTGGCCTCCTGTGGCGCGTCCGATCTAGTCGTAGATCAGACGTTCCACAGAGTGCCACTTGGCACAATCTCACCCGTCGGATCAATTTTTTTATTTATTATCTGAAAATCATTTATTAATTTTCCAAAATTCTAGGATCGCGACACGTGTCGCGATCGTGGCCGTCCACTCTGTTCGATTTAAAAATAAGCGGACCAGCCCCGCCCAGCTGACGTGGCGCCTACGTGGCATGCCACGTCGACCGTTGACCGTTGACCGGTCTTCGGCTCGCCGGAGAAGACGCCGGAACAGTGAAAATTCCGGCGAACTTGCCGGAATTCTCGCCGGAAAATCGCGAACCGGTCCCCAAACTTGCTATTTTTCGTTCCCTTTTTTGGCATTCGACTTCTTGGACCACCAGCATCAACATACAACACAAATAATGACCATGAACACGTCGAAAATAGGCAAACCGGACCTCCATCATCCCGGCGCCGGCGAGAGAAAATTTGCAGAAATTTTTTTTGCTCAAAGCTCGTTTTCCTTTTATCACGCAGCATCCAATGGGGTCAGGGAAGCTTACCTGAGGTCACTTGGACCTTGGCGACAGCCGACTTCGCCGGACCGAGCTCACGGTTTGGTTTGGGCATGACGGAGCTCCGGTCGCCGTTCCCGGCACGGTTTTAATGCAAAATAAAGGCACACACAGGATGAGAGTCGGTACTACAGAAATTTTGAGGCTTGATTCGCACAAAACACGACCCGGGGAAGCTTGACCGAGACTCAAAAAATGTGAAACTCATTCAGGCATTTTGTCGAACAGGTGGTATACTCAGAGAAAAACGGAAGTCGAGGGAGATACCGACCTGTCCGGAGCTTGCCAGCGACCGCCGAGCCTTTGATGATGTTCGCTGAGGTATGTTGAGGGTCCGAGGAAGCTCTTTCGCGCTCCCTTTCTGCTGGAAAAATCCCCTCCTCTCCTTCTCGGCCGAGCTCTCTTCTCTTCCTCACGGCTCCCCCTCCATTCAACCGAGCCCTCGCTTTTTCGCCGTGGCCGACCGACTTTGCCTTCCACCTCGACCACTTGCCTTTGTCGCCCACGATCGACGTTTCTTTTCTTTAAAAAAATGCCATCCACCACCCCCTGTTTTCTTGCTCTTTGGCCGGCCATGGTGGGTCTGCAACTTAGTTGCAGACCCGGTCGGACCGGGTCTGGTCGGACCGGGTCGGGTCGGTCCTGACCCGACCGGCCCGGTTCGACCAATTTTGTCAAATTGGGCCCCAAATCGACCTATTTTCATGAAATTGATGACAAAATCGGATTCCTTGGCATGTTTTCTATCAAATATGGGTATTTTCGTGAATCAATTGATTGAAATTTTATGAAAACCCCAAATTGCCCCTAGGATCCGAAAATGAATTTTGACTAATCAAAGATCTAAACGATCGGATTAGTCAAAATTGAGCCCACCAATGGATTCAGCATGAAGAAAAATATTGGGTAGAGGTGTTTAATTTTAATGGGTGTGCCCGTGTGAAGTTTAATTTCAAAAATTGTGAAACCGGGGACTAAATTGAAAGATTTTTATGCAATTAAGCCCTTTTGGTTAAAATTGGTCAAATTGGAGGTAAAATTGACCCAATTTCACTTCAAGACTTTAGAATCCAATGTCATAACTTATAAAAAGTAAGAATTGAAAATTAAAAGACTCGAAAAGGATTTTTTAGGCTCGGTTCGGTTTATGTTTGTGAAGAAACATAGTGACCCGAGCCGAATTTTCAAGATTTAAGGTAACACACTTGAAGAGGAAATTAAGACAAATTTATTGAATATTTTTGTGTATTTTTCTGACCACGAATGATATTTTTCTGATTTTTTGGGTATTTTTAATAATTAAATAAATTCGAAAAATATTATAAAATACCAAAAAGTATTTTTTGTTCAAAATTGGTCCCCGAGGCTAGGCCAAGGCTTCCAAAGTTGATTTTGTGATTTTATGACCTTTTTTGATATTTTTAATTAATTTTAAAAAATAAAAATCGCAATAACATATGGTCAAAAATCAGGTGTCAACAGCCGGGTCTCGGCCTGGCTTAAATGAGCAGTACCATGCTCGGGCCGGATTCGGATCGAATTATTTTTTTCTTTCCTTTTTTTTAAAAATTTTTTTGAATCAAAATCAATTAACAAACCATCAAATGAGAAAATATAAAAATAAATTAAATTTAAAAGAAAAATAGATATTAAAAAGCCCGACCCGGCTCGAGTACCAGACCCGGCCTGAAAAGGCCCGAAAATGCAAAGAAATTTTCGGGCCGGGCCGGGCCGGCCCATCCGGCGCGGGCTAAATTGACAGCCCTAGTTTCTGGAACAAAAACCTATTTCTGGAATAGGTTTGGAATAGAAACTCGTTTGGTAACACAATTCAAAGAAACTATTTCCGAAACAACTTTGAGAAACAAAAATAGATTTGAAGGATAAATGAGAAACAAAAAAAAGTTACTTCTCCGAGAAATAGAAATATCCGTCGACGACCAACCCAGCCGGTTGCACCCCGTCGACCGCCGCCGCATGCCGCCAGTCTCCGGTCGCATCCGCCGCCGCCATCATTGCTATACCGCCGCATTTTTCAGAATTAAAAATTTTCAACCGTTGTTAAACAAATTTTATTCTAGGTTCAGAAATTTTATGCCGTTATCAAACGCATTTTTTTCGTCAAAAACTCATCCAGAAATAGAAATAGAAAAAATTATTTCTATTCCAAGAAACTATTCCAATAAGAGTGTATCTCGTCAGTTAGTGTTCTATTTTTGTTGATCAATCTGAATATACTTATTATTTCTCTAAATATATAATCCTTTCCGGAAGAGCCCATAAACTGTCTAAAATACATAGTTAGGCCTGGGCCACACAACACAATCGACAATCTCCCCTCTTCTTTTTCTTACTTTCAGTTTTGTCACGTTTGACCTCATATTGAGGACATTAACTATGCTGCGGGCCCCAAAATTATAGTTAAAAGCACATGACCAAAGCGAAAACAACTCTCATTTATTCGAACATTTCACAAATCATTTAAGGAATCCAAGCTTGTCGAACTTTGAGCAACGCTAGGGCTCATTTGAACAGCCTTGTTCTTTAACATAAGTGCAACCATACAATCAACCCAACAGCATCCCTCATTATTCATAATATAACGTTCGAGAGGGATGTGATTATTTAACTACTATTTCAAGAAAGAAAAAAAAAAAGACTCAAGCACCCTCATGCTTGAACAATGCTTTCAGGTTGCGAGGTCTGACTACACTCATACTCCCGTTCCACATCAACTGCGCAAACTGCCGGTTGGCCCTCTCGCTTGGATGGCCGGAATCGAAGAACACGTACTTCTCCGGATGACGGCACAATGAATATTCCTTCACTCCTCTCTGGCCTCCACAGGTTGAATTTCCCCTATAAGGACCCGAACCGCAACACGCGGTTCGAACTTTGAGCAATGCTAGGGCTCATTTGAACAGCCTTGTTCTTTAACATAAGTGCAACCATACAATCAACCCAACAGCATCCCTCATTATTCATAATATAACGTTCGAGAGGGATGTGATAATTTAACTACTATTTCAAGAAAGAAAAAAAAAAAGACTCAAGCACCCTCATGCTTGAACAATGCTTTCAGGTTGCGAGGTCTGACTACACTCATACTCCCGTTCCACATCAACTGCGCAAACTGCCGGTTGGCCCTCTCGCTTGGATGGCCGGAATCGAAGAACACGTACTTCTCCGGATGACGGCACAATGAATATTCCTTCACTCCTCTCTGGCCTCCACAGGTTGAATTTCCCCTATAAGGACCCGAACCGCAACACGCGGTTTTCCCGTCCTTGAAACCTGAATTGATTTCACACATCGAAAATAAGGATTTCATAAACTTTCGCGATGAAAAAAGTACAAATCCACAGATGGCATAGAACCAAAATGATGCTTAAGCTCAAGCAAAATCAAGTGCGTAAAGAACACAAACAACTCACCATATTTTGATGGGTATTGGATTCTCTCATCGGTTGTAGTGTAGAAGTCGAAGTAGGAGTACTCGAATCCTTGGAGTTGAGTCTCCAGCTTAGTAAGAACTGAAGTAAGTGCCACGTTGTGAAGCTTGGCGAGCTTGTTGACTTCGCCTGAGCAAGTACCATTTCCGTTTAATGCTCTCTTGCTTGGCAGACAGCCGAGTTTCGCCACTCCAATCATTGCAAATTTTCTTCCTCCTACTTCATATATTCCCTGAAAAGTAAAACTCAGAAAAACCATATCATCCCCTTGAAATGCCATAACAATCACCAGATGTTTAGCATGTATATATGACATATCTTAATTGGACATCCAAAATGGCACATGGAAAAGAGAATGAGAAAGAATTACATTTAGAACGGATTTAAGAGGCGGCATCTTGTATTCACCTGTTAGTTCGATTTAAGCACTTATGTTTGGTCGCGCTATCGCAATATATCCCCATTGAGCTTGCTTAAAGATCATATAATTTGAATTCGATTCATTTTCGAGTTTGTATCGACTTTTGTATTATAGGGCTGTCAAATCGTGTTTATTTGTGCCAAAAATTTCAAGAAATCACCAAAAAAGTTATCAATATAGTGCAATTGTGCCACTTCAGAAATTTCTTAGAAACTGAAGTCAAACTAGAAAATACTTTCTGAAGAGCGGGTGGATATTAGAATTCATATTAGCTTCGTACCTTGAGCACAGTGGTGATGTTTCCGATCACCATCCCGACATAATCTTCCATGGAAATGGAGTGAAACAGAGCTGGATCATAAGGGAAGTATTCATTGCTTCCGATGCTGATCAAGTAAATGCCCTCCTTAATTATCCTCTTCGCCTTCTCGCTTCCCATCTCCTTCTGCAGCTTCTTCTCTAGTTGTTCAAGCTGCTTCAGCTGCATCTTCAAATCCACCACCTGATAAAATTAAAAACGCAAACTTGTTCATTTCCCATCTTTCTTTCAGTCTAAAAAATTGGAAATATTCATGTCAAATAAAGCTTCAAGCCAGAAAAAAAAAAAAAAGAGAGAGAGAGGTGAAAATGGACATACATATCCTTCATAAGTTTCAACCAAAGCGCCAGCTCCACCGGATGCGAAATTCGCCCCTCCAACGAATTCATCATCTTTCATTTGAAGATATGGTGGAATCAGCGGCAGATTTGCATATTCAGCTGCATAACCAAAAGAAAAACAACAAACAAATAAATTCAGCAGTAACTCATGAGGAAATAAATAAAAATTGTGTACAAATTAAGTTACCGATAAAGTCGACGATGAGACGACCGTCGGAGAATCTGCCGGTGGGATATCGGAAGAACGTCTCGCCATAAGGAGGAAAATTTGCTCTGAAACGTGCAGTGGTATTTATGTAGTTGTTGGTCCCCGCGTCGTTAAGGGAGTCGCCAAAGATGAACAGAGCAACTTCTTTCCGAGATTGATTGTCACAGCGAGCAGAGACGAAAAGGCTTGCGAAAATGGCGAGGAGAAGGGTGCGGAGAGTCGGAGTCGACATGATGAACTGTGTTGGACGATTTCGAAGGTCTCGAGCTCGTTATTTATAAGGGACTTCCTAGGACAGATTTTCAAAGCCCATGATTGGCAGCACCGTCAAAGGTTTTCTTTGGGACTACGAATTGGCTGGCCAACGTGCGTACTATCTTACGCATGTCGCAGCTGCTGTGGACAGTGACTTTGAAGAGCATTTTGGGGTTATTTTTTTTCTTTCGTAAAGCTTCTCGGGGGAGTTGACTTGGACCGATCCTTTTTTTTTTTGTTGGTCGAAAGACCGATCCATAGTTGGCACGCCAAAGCATGCGTCATCTCTTACTATAGTTTGTCGACCTTCTTATACAACAAAGAGGAATTGTATAGAGACTTCATCTTTTTTCTCGGAAAATCGTCTTCTCTATTCTTACCAGCAGCTTAATAATGAGTATACATCTTCATCTATCTTTTTCTCAGAAGAATTATCTAAAAATCTTCAGGTGAATTTTTCAATTTTGTCGATTCAATATTAAACATTTTAATTTTACCAATTGAATTGTAAAAATTTTTACTGGAAATCGCTGACATGAACGCTGACCGTCCTACGTGGTGTTGATGTGAAAAATTATATAATAATTTACTATTTTATAGAATTTTTATTTTATTTTGTAATTTTCTTCTATTTTCCTTATTTATTTTTTTCCTTTTCTTTTTTCATTTTTATTTTTCCCTCTTTCCCTCCGCAGGCCACCATCGAGCCTCGTCAATGGCTTGTGAGGTCGCCGGCTTCGGCTAGGTGGGCTGCGAAATCGCCTGGGCTGACAAGGGCAACTCTCGCCCTCGTCAATCTGGCAAAGGGCTACCCTTACTATTGGGAGTATGCAGCAAAAGTCCAATACTTTCACCTAGAGAGATCGTCAAGAAACAGCCCAAATCTAAGCTCGTCAATATATCCAATTCAATCCACCTTCGCTCAAAAGCTTAAGCCAATGAGTTATGGACCAACTTGCATATATTAACTGCTACACGCCACATTTATTCTCCAATGTGGGACTTCTCTAACACAACTCACACGTGCATCCTAGCAATCTCTCCTTCACGTGTGAGCTCCAGTGTTACGTTTGCTCCCCCTCCAAGTATCCTTCGCACCAACTTATCTCAATTTGAATCTCCAAGTCAATTGCAATGCACCCGCAACTATGCATCGCAACCAACCAGCATCAACCACTAAACTTGGATTACATCACCCATGGTCTCCATCTTGCATCTCAGACCAATTGTCCATGGTCTTTTCTTGCCAAGAATCGTGTTATCCGACCAACTGTCCATGGTCGTTTCTCGCGAGACCAACCATGATGGCAATTTTCACCCGAAACAATCATCAATCATAAAATTCTTTCTTGAGATATTCACCGGAACAGATTGGAGGCCCACCAATCAACCATCAGCTATCATATCATTTGTTGGGAGCGCGCAGTGGAAGTCCGATACTTTTACCTGGGGAGATCGCCGAGAGGGAGCTCAAGTCCGAGCCCGTCAATATATCCAGTTGAAGCCACATTCACTCAAAAGCTTAAGCCAATGATTTATGTGCCAACTTAAATATATTAACTGCTCTGCGCCACATTTATTCTCCAATGTGGGACTTCTTTAACACAACTCACACGTGCATCCTAACACTTGCAAGCCTAAGCGAGGCCGACCCTTGCCCGATTTGGAAAGGCGGCCCTCACCAGTCCAGGCCCAAGGCCATTGATGGAGGCCCTCGCTTGAGGCCGGCGATAGCCAGTGGAGGAAACCGAAAAAAAAAAGTAAAGAAGGAAAATAAATAAATAGAATAAAATATTAAAATATTATTTAAAGTTATCCACGACAATGCTAGTGGCCAGGGAAAAGTGACAAAAAAGTTTTCAACCTATTGCATTAGTGCCAATTCAATCCTAAACCTTTTGTTGGTGCCAATTCCGCTTAAACTTTTTATTGATGCAAATTTAGTTTTAAACCTTTTGCATTTGTGTCAATTCAGTCCTAAAACTTTGGCATTTATGCCAATTGAGTCAATCCAATTAATTTTAGTTGAAAATCGCTAACGTAGATACCGATTGTTATACGCGGCATGGCTAACGCCAACGTGGCATTTTCTTAATATTATTTTAATATTCTTAATACTTTTTAGTCATTTTTAAATAATTTTACAAAAGAATTTCATTTTTTTTTCCTTCTCTTCAAGGCTAATGGCCCTCGCCAGCTTAGGGCCTGTAAGGGTAGTCAGCCGTCGCTCCCCCCCCCCCCCCCCCCTTCGTCATGGCCAGATATGGCTAGTGACAACCTTGCCCAAAGTTCGAGGGGATCATTGGCCGCCCCACTAGCTCTCGCCCAGGTGCCGACGACCCCGATTGGCCCTTCGTCGGCCCCTAGGCAAGACCGGCTGGGTTGGCGTCAACATCTCCTTTCTTCTTTTTCTTACTTTTAGCTCTTTCACGCTCGACCTCATCTTAAGAACATTCACTATGCTGGGCCCTAAAGTTATAGTTAAAAGCACATGATCAAAGCAATAATGGATCTCATTCATTTGAACTTTTCCCCAAAACATCTGAGTAATTTAAGACTGCGTATGGTAACGCTCCAGAAAAAGTATTTTTATTCCCAAAATGTTCTCGGAACACTTTGCGAACAGAAACATGTATGGTAAAAAAGTGTTTCCAAAGTGTTCCAAGAACATTTTTGAGAAACAGAAATACTTTTGGAGCAGAAACAAGAAACAAAAAAAAATTACTTATGTGTTCTTGGAACAATTTTTAGAAATATATTTGGAACATTTTTTAGAAAAAATTAGGAACAATTTTGTTTTCGTGCACTCTCTTCTCTTTTGTTTTGGCATGACGTTGACACTAGATTTTTTTATTATTTTTTATTTTAAAAAATTAATTAAAAATATCAAAATAATTCATAAAATTACAAAATCAATTTTAAATACTTTGGCCTAGCCTTATGAACCAATTTTGAACAAAAAATATTTTTCAGATTTATTTTAATTATAAAAATAGGCTAAAATCAAGAAAAATAATATTCTTGGTCAGAAAAATGTGCAAAAATAGTCCATATTTTTATTTTAGTTCCCTTTTCTTTTTTTCCTCTTAAATTTTTAAAAATTCATTTTGGGACCACACTCATCTTCATTGAACATAATCCTAAATTGACTAAAAATTTTCATTTTAAATCATTTTAGTCAAAAAAATTTACTTTTAGAGTCATGACATGAGACTTTGATACCCTGCATTTCATTTCAGTCCTCACGTTTGGAAAAATTGTACAATTGGACTAAAAGGACCTAAAGGTAGTCATATTTTTAACTACTTAGGAATATTTACATGTGACTCATAATTGTAATTTTTCCTATCTATAGAAAAAAAATATTTGATGTTTTCGTTGTCCAATTTCAATTCGTCTTCTCTTTCATTTTTTTATAGTTGATCTCGTCCATATTGTAATTTGATCAATCATGCATAAATTACTTATAAATATATGGGTCTAATTTGATTTAGTAGAAAAAATGAGATTTAATTTGATTTAGTAAGTTAAAAAGATAAAGACATCTCATATATATAGTCCCCTTAATTTGAAAAATTTAGGAACAATCATTTTGCAGTTACCTAACGCATTTCTTTTCTTCTTCTTTTTTGGTTTTGAGAATAGAAACTTTATGCAATTACTAAAGGCGTTACTGTCCTTTTTTGTTCCGAGAACAATTTTTTTTTGCAGTTACCAAACGCGTTTTTGTTCTCAAAAATCGTTGCCGAGAATAGAAATAGAAAAAATATTTTTGTTTCAAAAGTTGTTCCGGGAACAGAAACGTTATCATACGCAGCCTTCGTGACACCGAGAATGGGGTCATGGCCCTCGCCCAGCCTCGTCGTGGCCAGATCTGGCCAGTGACAGCCTCGCCCAAAGTCTGAGGGGATCGCCGACCCCCACCAGCTCTCGCCTAGGTGTTGACAACCCCGGTGGGCCCTTCGTCGGCCCCTATGCAAGACTGGCTGGGCTGGCGTCCACATCTCTTCTCTTCTTTTTCTTACTTTCAGTTCTTTCACGTTGGACCTCATCTTAAGAACATTCACTGTGCTAGGCCCTAAAATTACAGTTAAAAGCACATAACCAAAGCGATAATAGATCTTGTTGCGCGGAACAAGCGATCGATCGAAAAATAGACAGAACAAGCAAAGTAAAACGGACACCAGATGTACGTGGTTCGGTCGTAAAGACCTACGTCCACGGGGAGAGTAGCAACGAATTCCACTATAGAATGAACGATACACGGAGATTACAGATCACTCGAGTTACACAAACACACTCTTGGTGTTTCCCAGCCTCAATTACATCCAAGAACGCGCACAGTGTTTAGCCCCCAATTCCTAGCGAAATAATCTCTCAATCTCGTAAAGGAATTAAAACACAAATCTAACCTCAAGATTTAATCGGCTTTGACACTTGAATTCTTGATGTAATTCCACGAACAAACGAAGACACAATGTCAAGCACTCGTTCGTAAAACGGCGCTTCAAGACGTTCCTTTACCAAGCACTCGAACGGCGGCGTCGGCACTTCAACGATCTTCGTAGACGGCGTCTTCCCCTCGATAATGCTCCTGGCCTTCGTTACTTGCATATATATCCATGCAAGTTGGCACAATAAAAAACGAATCTCTGCGTGCCACCCTGTGATCGAGTCTTGGTATTGGAGTTCAACCATTCACTTTCCTCTTTCGTCTGACTTCATATATATAATAAAATATAAAGCCAAGCCAACGTATAAAGGGAAGCAAACACAATCAACGTCCAATAATGGAAACTGAATTCCATTATATCCTCTCCTTTTTTAATGAGAATGTGGTCTAATTATTTCCTCTCTCTTTTTTTTCTTCTTCTTATCATAGCAGGCTCAAATCCGAGACAGCATTTAACAATCTCCACCTTGTCTCGAAGTTTGAGCCATATCACAATTACTTCGCTAAAATCCGAACATCATCTGCTACTCCCCCAATAGCCTCAATGGGCTCAACCGCCACAGACATCATGCAAGTCCAAGCCGTGCTTGAACTTCGCCATAACCAAGGACCTCATCAAAACACCAACTAAACATATACATTTAACTGCTCCACAAGGACTATCTGACACAAGCTCCTTAACCACAGATAAAGCAAAACCATCGTTGCATCCATATCTGTCAGGAGATCGAATACATACCTTGTCAATATCAGCAGTTACAACAACTGTTAGCTCTTTAGGCTCCACCTCGCTATAAGCACCATCTGTGTCGATTACTTCGCTAGTATCCGTTACCTCAGGAGTTTCTGGTTGCAACTCCACCTCAAGCTGAACACCGTCCAGATCCTTATTAACACTGCCAGAATCACTCTTAACCAGAAGTACTGGAGACTCGTCAAAGGTAACTTCTCTACTGCAAACAGATGAATTTATATCCGGGCACCACAACTGATCGCCCCGCTCACCTCGTGCATAGCCATGGAATATGCACATTGCCTCCACATCGAGCTTACCATCACTTACTCGATAATAACACGGGCAATTAAACATTCTAAAATTAGAATCATCAGCAACATTACCTGACCACACTTCTTCGGGAGTCTGATATTCAATTGCAGTCGATGGGGATCTATTCACCAGGTAGCTCGCCATACTAAGCGCATCCGCTGGAATTCTCCCAGCCATACCAGCACTAGAGATCCTTTTACGGGCCGTCTCTAGTAACTCGCTGCTCATCAATTCTGCACACTGTTGTAGTTTACTAGCACTAGTGCGGTGTTTCACTATGCCCTGTTTCATGCAGAATTCATTTGCCAGCTTCGAGCAGGATTCCATACTACTGTCAGTTCGCACATGCTTGATCAACTTACCAGTCTCCGTTCCGATCAAAGCTCTCGACCGCGTATTCCTGACAACAGCATCAATCTTGTGCTTTCGCATAAACACCTAGGCCTTCCTCGAGTAGCCATTAGACTCTCGAACAGATGTCGACGTCTCAGGAGCGAAACTTATCAATGTACCACCTTGAAGTTCATACAGGCCGCCATGCTTGATTCCCTTCATTATCACCAGAGCACCTCGAACAATTTTCAGGACTCCACCTCGTGAAGAATACCTGCATCCAGCTGAATCTAGAGCACCCGAGGAAATTAAGTTCTTTTTCAATTCTGGAACATGTCTCACCCCAGTTAATGTCCTCACAATACCATCATGCATTCTGATTTTAACATCACCAACACCCATAACATCGCATTCAGCGTTGTTTCCCAACTGCACTTTACTACTATCCATGCATTGATAAAAAGTAAACCAGTTCCTGTTTGGTGTAGCATGAAAAGAACAACCAGAATCCATAAACCATCCGCCAAATGACGAATTCTCAGTGACAGACAAGACACAATCGACACCATCAGAATTTTCAGCTACAGCTGCAACATCATCTGCAGATTCAACTCCAATTCCCTTAGCCCTTTCATTTTTCAGCTTAAAACAATTTCTTCTAAGATGCCCTCTCTTGCCACAGTTCCAACAGACATCACCGCTAGTCCTAGACTGACTGCGTCTATTCATGTTCATACTACTTCTACTAACACGAGCACTAGTTCTTCCTCTTTCACCTACTAAAGCAGCAGATACAGATTCGCCAGATTCTCTTCTACGGATATCCTCACTCAGAATTAAATCTCGAATCCCATCAAACGTCAAACTAGTTGACCCAGAAGAATTACTAACAGCAGTAACAGTAGTATTCCAACTATCAGGCAATGAGGATAATAAAATCAAGGCACGTACCTCATCTTCAAAGTCAATCTCAACTGAACTCAATTGACTAACGATCACATTGAATTCATTGATATGATTAGTAACTGATGTACCTTCGTTCATCTTCAAGTTAAACAGATGTCGCATCAAATAGACCTTGTTGATCGCAGAGGGCTTCTCGTACATGTCCGACATGGCTTTCATCAAACCCGCAGTGGTCTTCTCCTTGACGATATTAAATGCGACGTTACGAGCCAACGTCAGCCGAATAACACCCATCGCTCGTCTATCCAGCAATTCCCAATCGGGTTGCTTCATCGTTTCTGGTTTCTTCCCAGACAAGGGCTCGTGCAGCTTCATCTGATATAAATAGTCTTCTATCTGCATCTTCCAGAAACCAAAGTCCTTCCCCTCAAATCTGTCAATTTTCACTTTAGCTTCTTCTGTCGCCATCGATTCGCTTCAACTCAAGCAAGCCTAGGTCTGATACCAATTGTTGCGCGGAACAAGCGATCGATCGAAAAATAGACAGAACAAGCAAAGTAAAACGGACACCAGATGTACGTGGTTCGGTCGTAAAGACCTACGTCCACGGGGAGAGTAGCAACGAATTCCACTATAGAATGAACGATACACGGAGATTACAGATCACTCGAGTTACACAAACACACTCTTGGTGTTTCCCAGCCCCAATTACATCCAAGAACGCACACAGTGTTTAGCCCCCAATTCCTAGCGAAATAATCTCTCAATCTCGTAAAGGAATTAAAACACAAATCTAACCTCAAGATTTAATCGGCTTTGACACTTGAATTCTTGATGTAATTCCACGAACAAACGAAGACGAAGACACAATGTCAAGCACTCGTTCGTAAAACGGCGCTTCAAGACGTTCCTTTACCAAGCACTCGAACGGCGGCGTCGGCACTTCAACGATCTTCGTAGACGGCGTCTTCCCCTCGATAATGCTCCTGGCCTTCGTTACTTGCATATATATCCATGCAAGTTGGCACAATAAAAAACGAATCTCTGCGTGCCACCCTGTGATCGAGTCTTGGTATTGGAGTTCAACCATTCACTTTCCTCTTTCGTCTGACTCCATATATATAATAAAATATAAAGCCAAGCCAACGTATAAAGGGAAGCAAACACAATCAACGTCCAATAATGGAAACTGAATTCCATTATATCCTCTCCTTTTTTAACGAGAATGTGGTCCAATTATTTCCTCTCTTTTTTTTTTTCTTCTTCTTATCATAGCAGGCTCAAATCCGAGACAGCATTTAACAGATCTCATTTATTCGAACTTTTCCCCAAAACATCTGAGGAATTTAAGTATGTCGACGTTGGAGCTATACTAGGGCTCATTTGAACGCCCTCGTTCTTTAACATAAGCGCAACCATACAATCAACCCAACATTATCCCTCGTCATTCATAATATGACATTCGAGAGGGATGTGATTATTTAACTATTTCAAGAAAGAAAAAGATTCAAAACCATCATGCTTGAATAATGCTTTCACGTTGCGAGGTCCGACTACACTCCGACTCCCATTCCACATCAACTGTGCATACTGCTGATTAGCCATCTCGCTGGAATGGGCAGTATCGATATCTCGCTCGAATGGGCAGTATCAAAGAAGATGTACTGCTCAGGATGGTGGCACAATGAATATTCCTTCACTTCTCTCTGTACCCCACAGGTGAAATTTCCCCTCTAAGGACCCGAACCGCAACACGCGATTTTTCCTTCCTTAAAACCTGAATCGATTTCACGTATCCAAAATAAGGACTTTTAGTCAGCAAACGAGCGATGAAGAGAACAAATCCACAGGTGGTATAGAAGCAATTATGCTTAAACACTCAAGCAAAATCAAGTGCACAGAACACGTAGAAATCGAAATAGGCGTACTCGAATCCTTGGAGTTGAGTCTCCAGCTTAGTAAGAACCGAAGTAAGAGCAACGTTGTGAAGCTTGGCGAGCTTGTTGGCTTCGCCTGAGCAAGCACCATTTCCGGTTGATGCTCTCCTGCTTGGCACACAGCCGAGTTGCCCCACTCCAATCATTGCAAAAAAAATTTCCTCCTACTTAATATATTCCCTGAAAAGTAAAACTCAGAAAAGCCATATCATCCCCAAGAAAGGACCTGACAACTACCGTATGTTTGGCAAGCCTAATTATCAGAGGCCAGAACGACGAGGCGTGCACCTTTAAAATCTCTTGCTACGATGAATTAGTCGAGGTACGCCCGAATCAAAGATGCAAAAATATTTACATTCTACGCTTGTGCCACACATGGAGCTATATAAGGAACAAATAACTAAGTGATATAATAGAGTTGGATATGAAATCTTGGTATATAGACGAGAATGAGTAAGAACTACTTTTAGAATGAATTTAAGGTCGGCTTCTCGTACTCACTTGTCAGTTCAATTTAAGCACTCATGTTTAGTCTCGTCAGTGCAATATATCTCTATTGAGCTTGCTTAAAGATCATATAATGTGAATTCCATTCATTTTGGAGTTTGTTGATTTATATTAGCTTTTGAACATAGAGATGTCGAATCGTGTCCACTTGTGCCAGAAATTTCAAGATATCTCAACTCAAGGTCCATAAAAATGAAAAAATTATCAAAAAATTCCTAAACTTATTGTAATTGTATCAATTCAGTCCTAAAGTTTTTCTTCTTCTTCTTCATTTTTTTTTTTTTTGCTAATTAGGTTCTGAACCTTTTGCATTTAAAGTGAAGCTAGAAAATACTTTCTGGAGGGTGGGTAGATATTGGAATTTTTGTTAGTTTTGTACCTTGAGCACAGTGGTGATGTTTCCAATCACCATCCCCACGTTATCTTCCATGGAAATAGACTGAAACAGAGCTGGATTATAAGACAGAGGGATCCAGTAATCATTGGTTCCGCCTTCTCGCTCCCCATCTCCTTCCGCAGCTTCTTCTCCAGCTGTTCAAGCTGCTTCAGCTGCGTCTTCAAGTCCACCACCTGATAAAATTAAAAAACACGAACTTGTTCATTTCCCGTCTTTCTTTCAGTCTCAAAGAATGGAAATTTTCATGTTAAATAAAGCTTCCAGCCAAAAAAAGAAGGTGAAAATGGACATACATATCCTCTATTAGTTTCAACCGAAGCGCCCGTTCCACCGGACGCAAAATTCGCCCCTCCCATGAATTCACTATCTTTCATTTGGAGATATGGCGGAATCAGCGGCAGATTTGCATATTCAGCTGCATAAACAAAAGAAAAACAAAATAGAACAACACATATATTAAGCAGTAACTCATGAGGAAATAAATAGAATTCGTGTACAAGTGACCTGCAAAGGAGAAGTTAACGATGAAATCGACAATGAGGCGGCCATCAGAGAATCTGCCGGTGGGAATGCGGAAGAATGTCTCGTCGTAAGGAGGAAAATTTGCTCTCAAACTTGCAGTGGTGTTTATGTAGTTGTTGGTCCCTGCGTCGTTAATGGAGTCGCCCAAGATGAACAGAGAAACACCATTCCAAGATCGATTGTCGCAGCGAGCGGAGACGAAGAGGCTTGCAAGAATGGCGAAGAGAACGGGGTGGAGAGTCGGAGTCGACATGACGAACTGTGTTGGACGATGTTGGTCCTCCAGTTTGGTACATACATATATATCGGAAAAATATGAGGATAGAAAATATTTGCTACGAAGTCTTCTGTCTAACCCACCATCTGGAGTTATTCGCCAGCACAGCAGCCTATATCCGGAGTATGTAATACCGGATCCAGGCAGAATGGGAATATACATCTCTGGATGACCGAAGAACCGAAAGAGATGCTGGTATAATATTGGGTCTCGCTTTGTTTCCCGTACCGCTGAGGCGGCCCCCGATCAAACCCATCTCAAGCACCATATAGCGTGCTTCTGATCACGTCTAACCCGAGGCCTAACGGGTTAAAATGCTTCGTTCTATTGGTGTTCCGACACCATACAATCCTCTCTCTTTTTTCTTAAGTATTCATCGCACTGAGATATCGTTTCTATGTTTAGTCACGTCGTGTGCTCTCTCTCCCATCTCCACACAAGTTCTTTCTTGTTTCTCTATGGAGAGGAGGTTTTGAGTTAGATCTCAACATCCCCTCTCCTCTTCATTAACTGATTTAGTTTAATGTTTCTTTTTCTTGCTTTTCTTCCGTTTGTGGAGCTTTTTTCTTCCGAATCTAGTCTAGATCTAGAAGCTTCTCTCTCCCATTTCGAAGAGTTTTTTAGTGTATGTTTTCAGGATTTTGATTTCCTCGGATTTCAAAAGCATAAAGTCCAATTTCGAATGAAATCAGTGGATCTTCATGAAGGTTTCGCTCTCACTATCAGATCTGTGCTTAGCCTTTGTTGATCCAGGTCCGGGTGCTCGGACTTAAAATATGTGTCGAGTTTGAGCCCCAAGTGAAAATGTGAATATTCTGAATCAAATATTTTACTGATATCAGAAATCGAGAAAAATATAATATCTTGCGCTAACATCCTTTTTCAAGATTGGATGTGTGAAATCTACTTCACTTTGGAATCCACGGTTTTTACCGTGAAAAGAAAAAGGGATAAATCCAAAAGTGAAGTGGTGTGCAAGTTAGTGGATATCTTTATCCACGTTGAAGACTTTATTTCTTCTCTTGGTAGACGACTTCCAACGCATAACTGAATTGGATTGAGATTCGGCCAATGAGATTCGTTTTTCTTGGTCAACTCTTGGACTCCCGTAATATATATCCTGGGCAACTTGGGCGTGATGGAGTTGATAAGAACTTGCGATTTTTTGAAGCGCCAGATATATGAGTGCTTGGTGAGCCCGTGAAGTCTTGAAGCGCCGTCTTGTGCGAGTGCTTGGTAAAGGGTTTTCTTAGTGGACTTTGTTCGCAGAATTACATCAAGAATTCAAGTGTCGAAGCCGATGAAATCTTGAGGTTAGATTTGTATTTTAATTCCTTTGCGAGATTGAGAGATTATTTCGCTAGGAATTGAGGGCTAAACACTGTGTGCGTTCTTGGATGTAATTGGGGCTTGGGAAACACTAAGGGTGTTTGTGTAACTCGAATGTGATCTGTAATCTCTCTGTATCGCTTGATCTATAGTGGAATTCATTGCTGCTCTCCCTATGGACGTAGGTCTTTACGACCAAACCACGTACATCCGATGTTCGATTTACTTTTCTTGTTCTGTTTATATTAATTGTTCGATCGCTTATTCCGCGCAAGGTCCAACCTTGAGGGATCTAGGCTCAACCTCTATGGATTCGGGCACGAGTTCAAGGGTGGGCGTCGTGGATCTAGGCACCAGCACCGGGTTCACAGGCCCGGCCTCGATAGACCCACGCTCGAGCGTCAGAGATCTTGTCCTGGATGCTGGGGACCTAGGAGTCGGCATTGGAGTTTTCGTGCCTAACCGTAGAATTTTGGGTCAAGCATTAATACCTAGTTATGTTTCAAAAAATGATTTTTTATTTTTAAAGAGAAAATCATTTTCCTAAATTAAGCATAGATTTTTTGTTAACTCATTTTCTTGGGTGAAGCAAACACCGAGAAATGGGGAAAATATTTTTCCGAAAAAATATTTTCCACGAAATAAGTGGAGACTCATAAATTGGTGAGATACGTTTGAACTAGTGGTGACCAGTTCCGAGGTATAAATCGGATCGGGAATTGCCTACTAATGCCGATTCCACAAAATGGAAATCTGGAACCGCTCGAAAATTGGACCACCAAGACAGAGATATATAATGGCCACAGTGGCGTAGGTGAATGAGAGTGTCCGAAAAAGTGAACTTTTTGGAGATATTTCTTGTAAGTCCGTTGAGCAGACAACAAAGAAGGTAGTTGAATCGTACTTCTTGAGCACCCAATTCATGGAAAGGAATAGCAGAAGGAATAAAAAACTCCCCAAACCCATCAATCATTGAGACCAACTCTACTAACACAAAATCAAAATTGTCGCCTGAGATGAGATCAACCAATCATGATTTGGACAACAATCGAAACCTGCGAGAGTCGTCGACGAGCAAGCGAGGCTGCGAGAGTCACGACAAGTGAGCAGCGAGTCAGGCGGTGACTACGAGATTGGGCTGCGAGAGAGGCATGAGACTTGAGTGAAAAATAAAAAATTGTGCAAATAGCAGCAATTAGGGTTTTCAACTTATAGAGAGGGAACGATAACCGATGAGGTCGGAGGTGGCTGAAGTGAGAGTGAGAGAGGTAGGCGAGGCCGTGACTGGGCGGGAGAGACGAGAGAGCAACAAAGTCGCCAGAGAGAGACAGGACAAACTTTGAGAATAGAGCGAGACTCGAGAGTTAATAATTAGTGTCGCGACCTAAAAATCAATTTAGGTTAATCGAATTATCGGGCAAGTTATCGAGAACTAACCTAATGCGGATCCTCCCAAACCCTACCGAATCGCAACACGGGAAAAATTAGAACAAATGAGGAGTCGCCACTAATCGTTCGAGGTAGGTCGATTAGAAACCTAGGTGAACTAGGGGGGAGAACTAATTCACCGCTGCGAACCAGAGATTTTGGATCCTGGAATTTGGTTACGCTAATCAACTTAGACTAACGCCCTTTCGGTACCTAGATTCCTTTTGTTTTGGATTTTTCTTGAAAAAATTGATGACTCGGAAACCAACTCAAGGCTTTAGCTTTTTCCATTTTTATTTTGTTTTTTTTTATTTCGAATAAAAGAAAGGTAAATGAATTACTGATGCAATGCATGACCTAAAACTATATGACATACGACGAATTATTAAAAGGTACAAAACTTCAAATAATCGAAAATTACAAATAAAGAATCAACTGACTCGAAATTCAAAAAATAAAAAAAAATAAAAAGCAAATTCGAAAATACAGTTTGATAATTCTGAAAATCCTAAAAAAAAACTAAACGGAATTTTCTCTGACGCTCTCGTCATCTTGATCTTGCTAGGCTTGGGCCGCCGTATGATCCTGGACATCACCCTTCTTGCAAAGCCCACGCTTTGGAGCGGTTCTGATAGCCCGTCGCCTCTTCCTGATCCTCCCTATGACCCAACTCTATTAGGCCCATAACATCGGGCTTTTCCTAGTCCATCTAATCCTAATTAACTGAAAATTACATTACAAATAAAATGACATGGGGAAACATGGGATGACATGCGAGATGACGTGGTAATATGCGGGATGAATTGATCGTTCATTTTTTTTTAGAAATTCGAAATTTGCTAAACAAAAACCGAACTTGCCAATTTATTTTTATTTTTCTAAAATTTTTATTTTTTTATTTCTTTTTTTATTTTCGAAAATTATGTCTATTTTCCCAATAAATTCGAGGATCAATCTAGGATTTGCCGCCAATCACTTTCAAAAATATATGCACGCCTTCCATATTTTGGGAATCGGGATTGCCATCAACTAGACGCGCCTTCCTTTTTAAAAAAAATGATCGGATTCAAAGTTTCCTAATTCGAATTTTTCCTTATCGAACGAGATCGATTTGAAACGGGAAACTAACCTAGATAAGGCAACCGTAGAATTTTAATCAGAAATTCAAATTCTATCAATTAGGCAAACAATCACACCGACATGGCAGGAATTCAAAAATCCGTAAGAATCAAATTTTTATTTCTAAAAGTTCAGTCTTGCCAATTTAGCATTTTTTTGTCAAGCCCGGGAAATCGCGCCCGCTGGGTAACGGGCGGAACCAACCATAACTTGATTTTTTCATTTAACGAAAATAGCTTTTGATTTTGTCGGAAATTCGCGATACATGCGAAGGTAATTAAACTCAACTACACTAAAATCAAAAGGCCATGACAAAACAACCAATTATCGATCAATAATCAATCAAAATCGGGATTAGAATTATACCTAAGCCGAGCTTCCTTTCCCTCTTCTAGTTAAGCAACCCCAAGGCCGATTCGATATCCTGCGGGAACAAGAAACGATAATAGAAAATCGCCGAGGCCGAGGATGATGGCGATTGGACGGCCGGCCAGCAGCAAAACCTTAATCTGTAGTGCGAGATCCGGGCTGACTTGGCACGGCTTCTTTCCGTAAATTCCAGCAGCACACTCTCGACAGATCTACGTTCCAATTCGACTAATCCAAGCACGATTTGCAAACGAGATGCTCCAGGCTATCTAACACAAGTAATAGAGGTATCAAAGCCTTAAATTGCGACAAAGAAAGGGTAGATCAACCTCCGTCGAGCACCGAACAGCAGCTGGACAGTAGCGGATGAGCGCAAGGGATCAACGATGGTGTGAGGCTCGAGCGCCGGAGCGGTGTCGACACAAGGAGGATCGTCTCGACCCGTTGGGAGACAATCACACTCCCTCGTCTCTGCCTCTAATTCTCTGTTGTGCCGAAATTTTTTGTAGTGGCTGACCCAACAGAATTGGAGAAGTGGATCCCCATCTTTGAATGGCAAATCAGATGAACACGGTGGGAATGTTGAAGAGTTTCCTCGTCCTTAAATGAAACCGGCGCTTCATGGGAAAGCTACAAGGGAAAAATACGTTAATGAAGACGGTGGGGATATTTTCAAAGGCTTGTGATGGGGATTAGAGAAGAAGAGTTGCGAGAATGGCCGAGAGAGAAAAAGCATGACGAGAAATGAGAGAGGCCTCGGATCGGATCAGAGAGAAAGGCGTGAAAGAATGTCTTGTACAGATTTTTTTTCGTCCCCCCCTTAACCCTAGGCATAATGACGAATATATAGGGTGAATTAGGGTTACGCCTTTAGGGTTTAATCTCGATCGTCAGATTTTCCAAAACATGGCCGTCAGATTGAAATTTCTAATCTTGTCGGGCTAGGATAACCCAAGATTCGACCACTTATAGATGTGCTATGGGCTTGGCCGAAATTCATACTTTAATAGGCTTATCTACGCAAATTTATGAATTCCCTAAAATTAAACTTTAGGTATTAACAGCTTGCCCATCTTTGAGTGGAGGCTCAGAGAGGTTTCACTCAAAGACTAAAATTGGCACCTAAATTTTCATCTATTTCTCCCTTTTTTTTTTGTTTTTGTTTTGTTTTTTTGTTTTGTTTTTGTTTTTTTTGTTTTTGGAAATGATTCAATGCAAGACTGAAAATAACATGTGTCTAACTTCTTTTTTCAAAGAACTCGCGCATGGATCGCGTAAGGGGTATCTGTTTCTGCAAATACCTTATACGCTGAGTATTCCCTTAATCACCAGCGCTGGGAGGATCTTAAGGTACTGGGCCCACCCGTCCTCAGGAATTTCTTTCTTCCTGACTTGGGGCGACGCAAGATGTCTGTAGGCCGAATTTGCGAGTTCTGGATCGCAAATCGGTAATGCTCATGCATCACGATCATCCGCTCATCACGTGAAGCATTAGCCACGAGTAAAACTTTCGAACCACGATCATCCGCTCATCATGTGGAACGTCGGCTAAGAATAAAGCTTTCAAACCACAATCATCTTCTCGTCCTGTGGAATGTCAGCTGAGAAATGCTTCTGCATCACGATCATCCGCTCATCACGTGAAGCATTAGCTGCAAATAAAGCTTTCGAACCACAATCATCCGCTCATCACGTGGAACGTCGGCTAAGAATTGGCTTCTGCATCATGATCATCCGCTCATCACGTGAAGCATTAGCTGAGAATAAAGCTTTCGAACCACGATCATCCGCTCATCACGTGGAACGTCGGCTGAGAATTGGCTTCTGCATCACGATCATCCGCTCATCACGTGAAGCATTGGCTGAAGGCCGGATTTGCGAAATGCTGGTATCGCAATCCGGTAAAAACTGAATCACATTCATCCTTTATGTGAAACAGTGGATAGAATTACGAAATGCTGGTATCGTAATCTGAGAAAATCTGAATCATGTTCATCCTTTACATGAAACAACGAACAGAATTGCGAAATGCTGGTATTGTGTTGACACCTGATTTTTGACCAAGTCTTTTTCAGTTTTATTTTCGAAAAATCACAAAAAATTCATAAAAAGTCAAAAAATTACAAAATCAACTTTGGTAGCCTTAGGAACCATTCTTGACCAAAAAATAATTTTTCACATTTTTCATATTTTTTAGTATTTTTGGAAAATAGAAAAACACTAAAAAATCAAGAAAAATAGCATTTAAGGTCACAAAAATATGGAAAAATATCCAATATTTTTCCTTTTAATTCCTTGTATTTTTGACCTCACAAAAAAATCAAAATCAGATTCAATTTTAGGTGTTCCTTTGTAACCCGTATTATTGAATTTGAAGAAAAAATAACAATTGAGTCTTTTAATTTTCAATTTTGGCATTTTTTAAGATCTTGACATTCAATCTAACTATCCCCTATTTCAATTTAGCCCAATTGTTTGTGTAATTTTCTCAATTGCACGGATTTGACAAAATTACATACTAAAATTGCATTCTAGTCCTTGAATTTAAGCATAATTGAAATTACTTTCAATTCAAGGGCTATCATTGCAAATTGAACATGCTACCCAATGGATTACACCATTTTAAATCGATTGGCATAGGTGGTTTAACCCAATTTGATCATTTGCACCCTCAATTACACGATTCCCAATTTCCAATCAAATAAGAATTTGGGGATTTTGTAGAAATTGATGAAAACTTTTGGGAAAACCACATTTCTAGATAGAATTCATGCCCTAGATTCGATTATGAAGTTCAATTGCAAAATTTTCCCATTAATTTAGGTTTAATTTAAAAAATGGTAAGTCGGAACCGGTTCGGACCGGTCAGACCGCCGGTCGGACCGGTCGAACCGGCCCGCTACAGTGTCGTCACTTTCCTCAGGCACCTGCGCGAATGAACAGCAAATGGACGAACTTTGACGGGGAAATCGACGGGCCAATCAACCCCAATTGAAGACGCAATGGTGGGCGTTTAGTTCCTTAGATCACTTACCGTCGATTGGAGCTAGAACGACGATCAATGGCCGCCGGAGCAAGGAGCAATCGGCCAGTCAAACCTTCGGACCTGCAAAAGTCAACAAAGGCAAAAACAGCTCAAATCCTTGCCAATTCGTGCGAAATGAAGCTCACCGCGGAACCAAAAGGGACTAAACGGAATGCCCATCCTCCCCGACGTCGTTCTGACCTATTTGCACGTGACTACACGTGCCAAATGGAGTTGGTTGAAGCTCCACCGTTCGGCGCCAAAAATCCAACAGGCTATATAAGCCTACGTCGGCTTTCAGTTAAAGGGGACGAACAGATTCAGTTGTAGAGGGCGAAACCAAATCGAGAGAGAAAGAGAAGGAGAGAGAGTGAGCTCGTCCTCCAACCGCCATTGTCGAGGACAGAGCTCGAATCCACAGAGCATCGGTCAGGCCTTTTCAGGCTAGACCAAAGCTCGGAGAGACCTCCAGGAGACCGCCCAGAGCGCCAGGAAGCGATCGCCGCCGGCCGCGCCCCGCGAAATCGCAAGAACAGGTGAGTCGCAGTCTCGAGTTCTTCCTTGAGCATTCATGGCGATTCACACATTCCATGATCCTTCTTGCAATTAGTGTGTGCCTTTCATTCCTTGAACGTCACTGACCATGTTCGCGTCTTCATTTTGCATTGATTTTGCTCACATACCCCGAATCGAGTCTTCCGATTTAGCCTCCATAGCCGATTCTTGCCCAGCCAAATCTGGGCCGAGCGAGCTCAATCGGAGCTCGAGGTAAGTCTTCTGAACCTCCATTGGTGCTATTCTGTGACTGAATTTCTTTGATTTTGAGTGAATCGCATGATTGAGCTCCCATGGCCGTACTCGGCAATTCGCACGATGTTCTTGATTCTGTGAATAAGATGTTTCGATTCTTAAATATGTCAAACTAGAGCTAATCGCGAGTCGATTGCCTTTGGTCTCGCACGATTTCATCAAGATCCTACCGTAGGATCGTCGTCGGAGATCCTCAGCCGTCCATTCCGCCGAGGTCGAAAGGTTGAAGACGAAGTTGACGTGGCAAAGTCAACAGGTCAAAAGCTGAGATGGCAGTCGGCCATTGGTCCACGTGTACATCGAGTCAGCTCGACCGTTAGTCCGTTAGGGGTGAGTCAGCGTAGATCGAACGGCTCAGGTTAATCGAGTCCAACAAATAGTGGCCGTCCGATTAGAAATTAGGATAATTCGGAAAAGATTTTAAATCGGAAATAAAGAATGGTTGAAACGACGTCGTAGGGTTTAGGGGATGTGCGGCGTCGTTTAGGTAAGTGTGAATCAACGGTCTAGATCGAATCTTAGAATCTAATCGTGGCCGTAGGTTTAAGTAATCTGATCAGACGGCCCTGATAGAGTCTTCGCCTAATCTGAACCGTAGATTCCAGTCAGGTTATCCAGTGGACGTGGAATAGCCACGCGGCGCAATGAAGGCCGTCAGATCAAGTCCGACAATTCAAAGGAGGGGACGGCGTCGTTTTGGAGCTGGGGCACGCGCGGGTCCGGGTCTGGGCCGGGTTCCGACCCGAGTGGGTCGGGTCGACCCGGTCCGAATCATTTTTTTTAAATAAAAAATCAGAAAATGATTTTAAAAATAAAAAAAAATATATAAGAAATCGGAAAAATTTCAGAAAATCCAAAAAAATGCTAGAAAATGCCAGAAAATTCCAAAAAAATATGGAAAAATTGTGGGAAAATCTTAGACATTCCAGAAACCCCCAAAAATCGAGGGTTGACCACAGACAACTGGTCAACCCTATTTTTGGGATTTCTTATCCGTTCTTCCAGGACTCGACGACATTATCCTTTAGGGGTAAGTCGCCTCTACTGTGTATGTGAGATAAGGCTGATAATGCCAAGACAAGAATTAGGGTCGATTAGACGACCAATTCTTAAGTTTGGATTTCGAGTCCCGCCCCTTTTCTCAAAATGACGATTTTGCCCTTCAATGGGAAAATTGTCTTTCTTGTCTCAATCGAGTTCTGAAAATTACTTAAAGTTAGGGTTTGGGTCAGGTGGATGACTGTCGCGACCCGTCCGAAAGAGGACGCGGCTAATGGATTACCGATCTCAGGTAGCGGGTTTTGGATCGGCGCGGGCCCTCCCAGGCCCATACCAAATCGCGGCGGGAGTATTTTTCAGAAGGATTCGACGATAAGAGTCGATCGCTTTCGACCTTCAATGTGGTCGTGGTGGCATGTGCAACTTGTGCATGCATTTGGAGTCGCCACCGGTCTTTCTTGGAGGGTAGGCCGGAAACCTTACTGATCGATTGGGAGAGATCGATCAGTTCTGCGGAACCAGAGATTTTGGATTCGGGGACTTGGTTACGTCGGTGTCATTACCAACGCCCTTTCGGTACCTAACGCGAGTGATTTTCCTGGCTAAGAGCTCATGCAGGCGCAATTTTAGGCGAGGTAGGTTTGATTCAGGGTTCATGCAGATTGGAAGACTATTCCTATCAATCACAATCAATTTAAATGAAAGCGCAATCAAGTACATGAATAAATCACATCAATTCAAATCAATGGCTCCCTAACATGACCATAAGGGCTTAGGGAAGGTGTGATTTCGGTCAGGGGTAAAATGGGAAGATTTGGAGGCGATTAGCCCGAAGGGCAAAATCGTCATTTTTGGAAGGTTTGGATACCGAATTACCCAAAATATTCCATGGCCAGTTGATTGTGGCCATTTCCCATTTTTGATAATTTTTTGGAATTTTTTGATTTTTTTGATTTTTTGATTTTTTTTATTTTTTTATTTATTTTTTTTCGTTTTTTTTTTTATTATTATTTAAACCTGCCGAGCCCACTTGCCTAGGCCCAGTCTACCTCCCCCAACGTTAACGCCGGCCTAACTCTAAAAAGCCCACAAGACCAAATAATCTCCACGACCCAAACCAACATGGAAATGCATCTCACCTTACTGCTCATCATCTCCCTCATGCAGAATAAATGAGGTTGATGGGGTTTGGGCGTCGGGGCATCCTCCGGCTCGGGAACATGAGCTTCGGTGGCGACGAGAAGACGGGCAGAGGCTTCGAAGCTAGTGTGTCTCAAGCTTCTCGACCGTCGAGGCCGACGGATGAACGGTGGAGGAGCTCGGTACAGAGGCGTTGGGAAGCATCGAGCTGGTCTCTCAGTTGCCAAACAATGGTGAGCAGACCTTGAACCAACAACCAGGCATCGGGCTGGCTGGATGTGGTCCAAGGAGGTGTCGGGTGGCTCGGAAAGGTAAGCCGACGGCTGGACAGCAGCTCCAGACAATAGATTAACAGCGAGTTGGCATCGGGACAGTCACTTGAGGCGTCGGGTCAACGAACCGAGGACCAACCGGCTACGTCGAGGACTGAACGGGAGCTTCGGCTTCGCGAAAAGCCAACACCAGAACCTGTCTGTACTGCTGGTGGCTCTGAGAAGTTCAAGGGAGCTCTCCACTGTGGCGGGGACGCCAGACACCACCAGGCGGTTTATGGCTGCAGGACAATCCATCTTGTAAGTGTCAGCAAACCGTTCAATGCTGGGAATCGTGTCTTTCAGCGTGGAGGCCAGGGTTTTATAATGCGTAATGAGCTTCTGACACTCGATCTCGTACTCAGATGGAGGTATTATGTCGCGAATATATGCCTTTTCCAACTTCTCAATGGCTCGAATTATAGCATAGAGCTCAGCAAAATTCTCATACGTATCCCTTTCGCGCTTGTCATTCCACAGCTTTACCTCCCTTTCAGGTGGACAGATCGGCGCGGAGATTTACTCGTTATGGTAGGGGGTTAACAGAGCAAGTGGGAATCCCTGGCAGGACGGAGGACCGAAGAAGATAACAGGACACGCGCAAAAACCACGCAGAGAGAGAGGGAGAGGGAACGCGGCTGGGACGTCGTGAATATCGCCGTCCTGGGAACTGCAGAGACAGAGAGAGATTGCGGTTTCGGTTCTCAGATCTGGGCTCTGGGTTGATGGAGCTTAGGTCGGAGGCCACCGTCGACTTGACTAGATAGCGGCTGCCGACGAGCTGAGGCGAACGGCTGGTATAGCGAGGCGGAGCAGCTGACGAATGAGGACGTCATTAGGTGACGAGGCACGATACGACTGGTGGTGGTGATGAACGCAAGGACTGGTGATGAGTTTGGGAGCGTCGGACACAGTCGGCATCGGAGAGAGATTCGCCGAGGTGAGAGGCTGTTGCCGTAAAGCAGCGATGTCGGAACGGGCACGGCGGCGCGAACCGCTTTGGCCTTCAGTTCACCGTTCTCCCGTGGTCGGCTCACAGGACGATTGAGCCCCCCCCTCGGCGATGGCGAGCTTCCTCAGCTTTTCAAGGCCACGGTGCCGCTGAGATGCGGCTGCCACCTCTTTTTTTATTCTTTCACTGTCCTCTCCCTTCTTTTGGACCGAACCCCCAAGTCCAAGACCCCTCCTATGTCCGGGCTTCCCCCCTTCCTTTCAACTCTCTTTCTTCCTTTTTATTTTTTTATTTCCTCCATCCCCCACGGGAGACTGCCTTTGTGCCTTTTGTCGGAGAAGCATCCTTCCCCCTAAGATAAACAATGGAGAAAGTAACGGGAGATGGTGGAAGAGAATTTTGGGTGCGCTCTCCATTATTTTCCTAATATCTCGAAGGCATATTTGATAGTTGCTTAGGTTTTCACCGATTTCGCGCACCCTTGGTGTTCTTCATCAATCCCTTTGGAAAGATGCTTCGGTCCACGGATGAACATCCGTATCGGATAAAAATTTAGTCTCGATTCTAACAAGCCATAGAAATACGATAATGATAAAATAAATATGAATTTTTGTTCCGAACTGAGATTAGTTCTGATTTTTTTTGGTATTTTTAATAATTAAATAAATATAAAAATTATTGAAAATTACGAAAAATATATTTTTTTTGTTCAAAATTGGTTCTTGAGGCTAGGCCAAGGCTTCCAAAGTTGATTTTGTGATTTTATGACCCTTTTTTGATATTTTTAATTAATTTTAGAAAATAAAAATCGCAATAACCGATGGTCAAAAATCAGGTGTCGACAGCTGCCCCTCTTTGAGAGGAATCTCGTTAGAGGTTTCTCTCAAAGACAAGGTGGCACCTGAATCTTAACCGACTCGACTGGGGAAAAGAAATGCTATGACATCGGACCCTTAAGTCTTTTGATGCTCAAATTAATCACCGGTTTACTCTTGCAATTCGAACATGGGCCGGAGTGAGAGAGGCTTACCTGAAGCTCACCTGTCGGATGCTGCCGGTTGCGATAACTTTCAAGAAGATACCTAGGACTCGTTATCCTAGGGAAATTAAGCTCTGACCTGTATGGTAGGTCATACCATTATGGGATTCCTAATTGGTAGGAACCTAAGGAAGGCGCATCCCATGCTTTGGGATCTGCCGAGGATTTTGATCCGCATGGTGGATCGGACCTTTGTATTGATCCTTCGGGCGGTTTCTACCTTTGAGTTAACCCTTCAGGCGGTATCTACCTTTAGTTGACCCTTCAGGCGGTTTCTACCTTTAGTTGACCCTTCAGGCGGTTTCTACCTTCATTTTGACCCTTCAGGCGGTTTCTACCATGAGTTTTGCTTTGAAAAGGGGTCTCATGACGAGGGTTCTCCACGTCCGATGAGACTGTTTGATATTTTTTTGAAAAGGGGTCCTAGGACGAGGGTTCTCCACGTCATGCTAGGACTTGGGTCTGTTGAGGCGACATTCTGGGAGCTGGGTTCTCCAAGTATTCTGCAGAAAGTTCAAACCTGAAAGATTTTTCTTCACTAAGAAAATGTTAATAATCTTTGGGAAGACAATAATTGTCCAATTGACAAAATTGTATGACTTAAGTTTTAGTCATGAAATGTGCATTTTGATGCTAGAGGTTATCCAAAGCATTCTTACAACATGCAAATGTGATCACAAATTCCTTGCATGGAAAATTTGGATCAACAGTCTGAAAATTCCAAAAAGAGTTTGTTCAAAACATCAATTGGAATATTTCTCGACAAGGAGGTCTTCTCACCTGTTTTGAGATAATGGTTTTTATAGGGGATGCACTCAATTCCCTACTAACCTGTGCCTAGGTTTTAGGCTCATTCGCAGCACATACATTTTGATCGGTCGGGAGGTCTTCCACGGGACCGTAATGTTGGGCTTGGTTATTGATCCTCAAGGGGGGACCCGCCTTGGAGTTGAGGCCATTGAATAAAAATTTTCATCATCTGCTTCGGGTTTACAAGTCAAGAACCCTGCAAAATGAGAAAGAAATAGTCTTGCTCGTACTTCTTCGGGCTAAGCTATATGTTAACCCAAGTGTCTTAGTCAAAGAAGACTGTTTCAGGGTTATAACGTTGGTAGGATTGGGGACCGAAAAAAGCTTGTTTTTGGCCCAGAAATTACGAAGGGTTTGACATTGATGATCATTGCAAATTTACCACCTGCCCTTTCCTCTTTGTATCTTCAATTTTTTGAGGCGTGCAACAGCTTTTGAGGTGTGCACGAATTCTTTAGAGAACGTCTCTGGCTGCATTAAGAGATTGACAACTCCGTCTGCGTCTTTCCTCCACGCTTGACATCATTTGGAGGAGTGACTTTTTGATTTGACTCCTTTATGGGTTTTTCTCTCTTCCCAACTAGGCTTCATTGGGGATCAAGCAAACAGCTTGCACGAGCATCGGCCTTGCTTTTACTAGGCACTTTGCTTTTTCTTGATGCTGGGGATTTTTTAATCATCATTTTTTGAAATCCCGTTTTTCTCATATTCGATGGGATCATGTTAGACATATGTCTGAAAGTCTAAACATGCTTTAAATATCAGCTCGAGAATCCTCTTCGTAATCCCCGATGCCTTCATCTTGGAACGTGCAATGACCATCAATGGGCTCATGAAATGAATTTGTAGGCTCAACTTGGCTATGCAAAGGATATGGTGTGTGGGATAGAGAAATGAATGTTTCTCATCATCCTATGGCACTCGGATTACCATATAAACAACACACAAAGATTAATGTTAGTCCGCGCAAGAAAATTTCTAACCATTTTCTCCTGATGCTGCTGGACTCGCCTCCATTTTGCCCCAATGTGGGGTGGTTCTCGACAGGGCTGATAATGAGAACCTCCGTTCAAAGGGGTTATCAATGGTCACCTGTAGTATTTGGGAATATGAAACGAACGCCCCCGTCGTCCCAACCCATGTAATTGTTGCGAATGGTCCCTACCTCCGTAGGTACAGATTTTGCTGTCTGATTCGCTCCACTTCTCTCTTAAGTATGTATAGGACGTGTTTTGACTAGGCTAGCCTCTCTTTTGAGTAAACTTCCTTTTGAATGATTTGACAAATAATCAAATTTGAAAAAAAATTCATTTCTTTCTTTCCCAAAATTTATCCATCGAGGGGATTTTGTGATGAATCGTGCATGTCTTATTCATGCTTTGGGCAACCTCCCGATTTAAATCATGAACATCGATGCATTGGATAATTTTCATGGCGGCTGAAAGTATTTTAACATTTTTTTTATCTCCAGCTAACTGGGAAAGGGATACTTACCTACCTGTCGTGGCTGCAGACCCCTGAAAATGTAAAAGAAGCATATCATTGCATGTTCATGAATTTTTCAAAAATCGAAACGATACATCCTACCCTTGGTCATGTACTCTAACGAGTAGTATATGGGATGTAGAAACCTGTTCGTCTGTAAGGCGATTCCCCTGTCAAGGATAAACAATAAGTGTCAATTCATATTCCCAAATTCAAGACAAGTTGGGACGATACAACTTTACTCTTGATTTTCATCCCATTCTGATGTTGCGTATTGATATAAACAACATCTATCAAATCCGCATGTCCATTCTTGGAGTGTTTGCAACATCAATGGTTCATCTGCCCCCAGTTGGGCAACGTCTGTTCTGTTATTCGAACAAATGGCTCCTTGAGTGATTTATCCACGTTTATCATCAAATAGGTGGCTTCGCGGCCAAACGTATTTCGTATTGAAGGGGTAGATCCCATTATACTCCGCGGGTGATAGTCATTGTTCGGGGAACTTGCTCCACGGATTAAGCGATTAATCCACGGCCCTCGGCATGAAGATGCTCAAAGGGTGATGTTGACACTCACGCGCAATTAGTTCTAGACATTAATGAAAGATGTTCCCGTGGGAACCTTACAGCGCGATCAACAACATATTCAGTAGGAGTGTTCCACCCCTTTCGTCTAAGCATTTTTCATCGAGTAACCATGCCTTGCATCAGACGTTTGGTCACCTGCCTTGCGTCACCACTGCGATGGCCCTCCGGCTCCAAATTGATCGAGCCAAAGATTGAACTCATCGCCAAGGAAATTGCTCGGGTCTTCGAGCCATTGATGTTCAAGTTGGGTATCAACGATTGTTGGGGGCAGATTTCTTTCATTGCCTTCGTTGTGAGGGACTGGAGTCTTTGAGCTGGAACCTTCATCACTGCCCTGTTGGGGTTGAGACATACATTCCTGAAGAGTATTGATCCAAGTGTCCAGCTCCTCATCAAGGAAATCACCTGTTCGTCCTAGCCCTTGGTGCCCAGATTGGGTGTCGTCGACTGCTGGCGAAGGATTCCTCTCTTTGCTCTTGCCGTGAGCAATTTGACCCCTCGAATTGGAACTTCCTCCAATGACCGGCAGGTTCATATGTGCACTCTCTACCAATGCCAGATCCGCTTCAGGGACAGCATTAACGACTGATTCGCGCTCAAACTGAGGAATCTCTATGTGCTGGAACTGTGGCATATACTCTTGAGGAGTATTGTGATAGCTCGGCGGAGCATTCTGATTTGGGTCAGAGGAGTCGCTGACATGGCTGCCGGTCCCGTCATTGCTGAAATACGGTTGGGTGCTCTTGGCTCTCCAATCATCCTGGTTGTCACTCTGCCCAGCACTTGAGCTCCAACTGGCTTTATGATGGTTTAACGCTATCCTTCCATCCCTTAGCAATCTCCTATAGTACTTGAGGTGAGACTCAACGTTAATTCTAGAGAGCCCCGGCACATTCATAATCTCGAGTAAGCGTAGTGGGCTAGCCGAATCAACTCCCAGCTCTCGAATTGCATCAACAAATTTGGTGTGAAGTTCATAGGTCCAGTAAAACCTTGTTCTCTTATCACCCAAAATATCGTCAATACTTCGGTAGCTATTCTCTACGGGATCTAGTCGTTTCAAAAGTTGTCCAGGGAGGGACTCACCGACTTTGGATTGGCTGGCTGCGACAGCGAGTTCGTCATTGAGAGAACTCCCCCTGTGATGATTCATATCCCGTTTCTCAGAGGATGTTGGTGTTGATCCTATGGTGTTGACTTGCTCATGCAAATCTCCGGCGGTATCTGGCTGTGTCGGAAAATGCTGTGGAGAATACGGTAACAGCTGAGCGTTATTCGTCAACAGGGATGGTTCATCGAGGAACACCTCGCCGAGGACAACAGGATTTCCACAATTAAGGCAGGTGGCCTTGGTCAGAGCTTCCTTATATCTCGCGCCTTCAGCTTGAAGCTTCTCATTCTCCTCCTTCAGGACCAGTAACTCCTGGTCTGCGTATTGCTGTTTCACCCGGGTTCGTTTGTTGGCGAACCAAAACTTGACCTTCGAAAGCTGCAATCCTATCTTTCGGCTCAGCTCCATTTTCTGTTGTTTGCTTGGGGTGGGGCATTCATTGAAGAAAGCTTCGAGCTCTCGGATTTGGCCTGGAGTGTGGCGTTGTAGTTGCTTCCTTTTCCGACTCCGGTCATCATTGCATACTCCTTCTTCGTAGCTGAAACCTAGAATTTCATCGCTAGAGGAGTCAGTCTCCATGGCTTTCGGGCAGTATTCAGCTTCAAGATCTTCAAAGTTTCCCAGCAGTTCGTGCTCAGAAATGTCCAGGTCGGGCGTTTCTAGCAGATGGGAATAGCTTTTAAACATGATGGATCTGAGTATCTCGGGCTGATCTAGTTCACTCAGCTTTCTCTATTCGCTCTTACGTGTTTGCTCACTCTAGAAATTTTCTCAAGTGATTGTGCGTGTCCTAGAACCATCCTTCAGGCTGCATATGAAGGCCAGCAAGCAAGCGCTCCTCCCGAGACCCTGTAATTACTCATCGTCTGTATTCCCCTTTCTTTTTCCTCGTGATAGGATCACAAACTCTTTTGCATTGATTCGGTTTCATCGAGTATTGCGCTCGTCCCCTAGTTCAGTCTTCAAAGTGGTGGGTCTACAATCTTTCGGCGCCTTTTATGATTTGCTAGGCCCGAGAACGTGGGGAGCAGCGGTGGACCCGCAATTAATGACTCCGTTTAATTCATTTAGCTCCATGGGAATTAACGCTATGATCTTCTCTCAACCCCTTTTCATCGTTCAAACGAAAGTGGCATTTTCCCTGTGCATGCTGTTACTCTTCATTTCAGCATCCCGGGCGCTTGGTGAGGAATGAGTTCGTGGCCACTCAAAATTTTAAAGACCGTCTCTGGTTTCAGACTTAATCTAATAAGGGATCATCACAACTGAGCATGACGATGTTCGTCGATAGCGTTGGTTTTAATATAGAATTAACTACAGTCATTAAAGAAAAATGTTCCCGTGGGAATTTTACAACGGATAAAATGAGTGATCTACTCGTGAACATGTTCTTCTTCCTATGTGTGTTCGTAGTGACCGACCCATCGTGCCCCGAGCCAGGTGCTAGATCATGGCTGTCCAAGCATGCCAGCTTCCCACTGATTGAACAAGGCAACGAGCCCCTCATCGAAGAAATCGTCTGTCGTGGGTTGACCAGCGGCAGGCAGAGCACCAGCCGACTGTTGCTCGAATGGAGGAGTGCGCACTCGCTGTACTTGTGACACGCGCTCTTGAGAAGTGTTGAAATGGCCTGGGAGGACATTCTGATCAGCTTTCAGTTTGCCGGTGGTTGGGTTGCTAGCTTGATTGATGCTTAGATTTGGCCGGGTATCTCTTGATGCCTGAGCATTACAATGGCGGTCGCCCCTAGCTTTTGAGTTCGAGACGGATTCCTCCCGGTTTAGCTCCGCTCGACGTTGTCTTAATAGCTTTCTGTAGGCAGCAAGGTGATTCCTGACCAGCTCCTTACTAAGCCCCGGTACATTCATGGCCTTAAATATGCGCGTCGGAGTTGCTGAGTCGATCCCCATTTGGTGAACCACATCTAGGAATCTGGAATGCAGTTCAGGGGGCCAAGCGAACCTCCTCTTATCGTGGCCCAAAATTGCATCGATGGCTTGACGACTAATTAACTCATCTCCAGCAGGACCCGACCCTATCGAAAATTGTTGTGCATGAGGCTGATATGCTTTGAGCTGGTCGGCGGTAACATCCAGCTCCTTGAAACTGTAACTCCAATCAAAGCGATGCAAATCCCATCCCCCAGGAGGCATTTGTATCATCTTCGTGGGATCATCCCGCTCATGCGTGACTCCGGCAAAATCTGGTTGAGCAGGAGATGCCCCGAGGGAGTAGGGTGGTAAATGAACGTCTTCAATCATCGCGTGAGGCTTATCGGGGAATATCTTACCGAGGGCGACGAGGTTATCGCAATGAGGGCAAACGGTAATATTGAGAGCTTTTTCATACCTCATGTTTTCTGTTCGCAGCTTTTGGTTTTCTTCCTTTAAAATCTCGACCACCTGACGTTTGCGTTGAGCCCTCGATTTGGATCTCCTATTTTGAAACCAAAACTGGATCCTCGACTGATTAATCCCCAACTCCCGGCTCAATTCAATTCTCCACTTCTTTTTCATGTAATGGCTTTTACTGAAAAGGGTTTCCAGCATTTGGGTTTCCTCCTGAGAGTATTGGTGAGGACGTCTTCTTTTCCCGAGTTGAGCATTGTGGATGTCGTTGTCGTCGTCGCCGTGATCTTGATTTCCGTTGCCAGAAGTGTTGGGCTCCATGGTTTTGGCGTTAGACTTGATCTTGGAATCTTCGAGATCCCTCTGTGGTTCAATTTCTGAGATTTTTGAGTCAGTCGCCTCTAGCAGCTGACAGTAACCTCTTAAATATGTTGGATTGAGAAATGTTTGATTGGTTCTTGCCCACTCAGAGTTCTCCACTCTCTCCTGTATGCTCACTCCCTATAAAGTTTTCTTCGAGTGACTTTGCATGTTCAGGAGACGCTCTTCAAGCATCATTAGGCAAACGTTCCCCCTCAAGACCTTGAATTTCTCGCTTAGCTTTTCAACGTGATGGAACTGCCAAACCCTGTTAGGGGTCTCTTCGATAGTTGCGCTTTCCTCCCACCTAACTCTAATAATGGTGATCCCGACAAATCTTTTACATCTTTTAATTGATGAGCCGGAAATCGCGGACCGAAACGAATCCAATGGTTCTCGTGAGGGGACCTCCTGCTTTACCCCCTAACTGGGCTCCACCAGCATTATTACTGAGACCCTTCATCATGCTCGAGTTGCTATAAAATGAGGAATTAGTGTATGGAAGGTTAACGTTCTCGCATAATCAGCTTCTTCCTTCTAATCTCTCTGTTAAACTCGTCTTATTCTCAAGCCAACCCAACGCAAATGGCCTCCTCTCCCGTACGCACTTTTTCAACTGATGTCTTGGCCCAGTGGGAAAAGCTTTATAACCTATTGGGTCGTGGTTACGCGCACATAACCGATCATTCTGCAACCGCGGATGAAATGCGTGTCCTGCTCGAGGACTTAGATACCACTTCCCTCGAAGGTACTACGCTGGGGAGGGAATATAGAACTTTCCCGACCCTCTTTGCACACTCCTTAGAGGCCTACCGTGTTGCTGATCGGGAGGTTCTCGTGGCTCGCGTCTTGCGGGCTCGTTACAAGGATCGGTCTGATCATTTGGCGCTGACCAACTATCTGGCCGATAGTCACAAAAAGGCCGTCGAGTTTGCCAATGAGAGGGTCGCGACGTTGCTTCGCGAGAGGAGAAAACTGGTGGATCAATTGGCCCTATCCCTGACCGCTGGCGAGCACGACCGCCACAATGTCCTATTGAGGCTGCAAAGCGACTGGCAGGAAGAACGGCTCGACAAAATAACCGCAGACATAGCTCACGGGAATGGATTAGTTCGGGACTTGGAAATAATCACCGAAGAACACGAGGTCAAGGTCACTGAGGTTAAGGGAGAATGCAGAAACCTTTTCCTCAAGCTCGCGGACCAGGACATGCGAAGTCGTGAGTACGGGCAGAGCATTAACAACATGGAGGGTCAGTTGGGCTCCTTTGTGTCGTTAATTAGGGCTCACTTTGGCTTTACTTTTCCACCCCGAATTGTATGACCTGCTTCTGAAAACCCTCCGCTGAGCAAAATAAATGAAAGTTCTCGTGTGTGTTTTAACTTCTGCATGGTTCCTTTCTTCGAGCGTTCGAACATCTTCAACTTAGGTGAGCCGAACCATAATATCAATAAGTTGAGCAAATATGGATTTTATAACTCGCTCATGATCAGATGAAAGAATAGCCTCAGACTTATCCAGGAAAAGATTTCTCTCTGTTACCTATTTTTTACCTGCAAATGAAAAGACAGAATCAGAAGGAATAATTTGAAAGAGAAAGCAAAAACCCCTTTCAATCTTATGCTTACCCATGATTAATAAGGACAAGAACTTTTACAAGGGTTTTAATCTTGCGCGAAAAGTTTTTTATCAATATTCTTCGAAAGAAAGCATACTATTGAAAGGAATGTAATTCACAATAATTGCTTTTGATCAATTTCGAGAGGAACGAATTACTCAAAAGTACGAGGCATAATAACGTGTTTTAAATTTAATTGAAGATACGACATCCAAATCAAGGCCGTTTTGTTAAGAACGAGAGTAATTTGGACATCTATCTCGTCATTAAATTCAAAACAACACCGATATTCTCGGTCAATTATCGTGGATTACCAGCGGCGCACAATCATGCATGAACCAATTCAAGTGTATAATTCCTTCTAGCGAAATTGGGGTTGGATTACCCTATACGACCAAAAAGGTCATGCAAGATTTCCAATTTTAATTTCCTCTAAAGGAATTATAAACTTGACTTGGGAGTATTCGGATGATTAGAGAAAATGCCACTATCACATTCCCATGACTTGTCGAAAGAAACACAACCAAATTCCATCTAAATGTATACACCAATAGATCCCTAATACAATCACTCTAAGGGGTGAGATAGAGAAAGCCTCGATAAAAATAAACCCTATACAAGAGGACTAGTAATGGAAAATGAAACAAAGGAATGTGATCCTAACGTTTAAGGATGCCCCAAGCTCGATCTGTGACTTCCGGATCACTTGCCCCAACTCGTCATCTTCATTGGACGATATCTCAATAATATCCATAGTAGGCTCCTTTGTTGCTCACTCGGTGCTTGTCATGGGATATCATCCTCTTCGTCTTCTATCAAGGACATTTGGGAAAAACACACACATCTATCCTTGAAATGGCATTTAATCTAATCACCAGAATGCAATGAATGAAATGCCTATATTTATATGAACTGTAATAGATCTGAGGGATAGAGAGTCTTACCAACCAAACTCGTCGACTTATGTGCGGTTTTAGGTGTACCAACCGCCCCAAAGACATGCGCATGAGACAAGTGATGGTGAACTTCTAAAAATCAGAGGGTTTTGGCACCTAAGGTTAAGGTTCCCACTTCGAGTTCTAGAAAGAGCCGATTCCATTGCACAGCTATCGTTGCATTGGGACTCGATCCATAGTTCGAAGCGAGCGGGAATTGAAAAGTGGATTACCCCGCGTTTTTCCTCACGGAGATTCCATTCTCAATTCCTTCTATTGTGTTCCTAAAGGCGGCGCCCGGGGTTTTAGGCGCGGTTGTGTGTGTCCACGTGTTGTGATCATCACAATGCAATTCATGCACAACAGTTTATCAATCAGCACTTCAAATCATCCACACAACATACATTCCTACGCCCAACCTGCATAAGACAATGTTAATCACGGACTATACCCCTTATTTCTCCAATCTGCAAAAACATATAACACCTACCATAAGCGGACTTACCTTGCCTTCAAGAGCGCCTGCATGGTTAGAAAAATCACTCAGCGTTTTAATTACGGCCTAAGTCCTCTTGAGGTCTAGAACGATAGGTTCTAGAACAAAGTCCCCAGCGGAGTCGCCAGCTGTCGCGACCCGTCCGAAAGAGGACGCGGCTAATGGATTACCGATCTCAGGTAGCGGGTTTTGGATCGGCGCGGGCCCTCCCAGGCCCATACCAAATCGCGGCGGGAGTATTTTTCAGAAGGATTCGACGATAAGAGTCGATCGCTTTCGACCTTCAATGTGGTCGTGGTGGCATGTGCAACTTGTGCATGCATTTGGAGTCGCCACCCGGTCTTTCTTGGAGGGTAGGCCGGAAACCTTACTGATCGATTGGGAGAGATCGATCAGTTCTGCGGAACCAGAGATTTTGGATTCGAGGACTTGGTTACATCGGTGTCATTACCAACGCCCTTTCGGTACCTAACGCGAGTGATTTTCCTGGCTAAGAGCTCATGCAGGCGCAATTTTAGGCGAGGTAGGTTTGATTCAGGGTTCATGCAGATTGGAAGACTATTCCTATCAATCACAATCAATTTAAATGAAAGCGCAATCAAGTACATGAATAAATCACATCAATTCAAATCAATGGCTCCCTAACATGACCATAAGGGCTTAGGGAAGGTGTGATTTCGGTCAGGGGTAAAATGGGAAGATTTGGAGGCGATTAGCCCGAAGGGCAAAATCGTCATTTTTGGAAGGTTTGGATACCGAATTACCCAAAATATTCCATGGCCAGTTGATTGTGGCCATTTCCCATTTTTGATAATTTTTTGGAATTTTTTGATTTTTTTTATTTTTTTATTTTTTTATTTATTTTTTTTTCGTTTTTTTTTTTATTATTATTTAAACCTGCCGAGCCCACTTGCCTAGGCCCAGTCTACCTCCCCCAACGTTAACGCCGGCCTAACTCTAAAAAGCCCACAAGA